>SJYT01066135.1:264471-328210 GCA_006410635.1 Cephalophus harveyi
TCATCTGCATATCTGAGGTTATTGATATTTCTCCCGGCAATCTTGATTCCAGCTTGTGTTTCTTCCAGTCCAGCGTTTCTCATGATGTACTCTGCATATAAGTTAAATAAGCAGGGTGACAATATACAGCCTTGACGCACTCCTTTTCCTAATTGGAACCAGTCTGTTGTTCCATGTCCAGTCCTAACTGTTGGTTCAATATTAAGCCAATATTTGCTACAGTTTATCTAAAATTCTAGTCTGATGTTTTTTCTCATGGACTCCTAATTCCCTTGAGAGAAGTTAGGGTGTAATGATGAAGAAAACACCATTTAGAGTGAGAGACACTTGAATCACAATTCTAGTCCACCAATTGTAAGAAATGCAACCTAAGACAAATTAATTGCCCTTTCTCTCTAAGTTTCCTCAACTGCAAAATAGGAATGGAATTGTTCCTCCCATATATGTGATGCAACAAACATGGTAAGCACTCCATAAAATTGGTGGAAAACTTTGCTACTGTTGTTATTTTGCCACTTATATGCCATCTTTATAGATGTCTTTTTAGTCGAGTGAACTGGAAAACATGCTGCCAATAACATAACATTTTGGAACTGAACTTGGAGTTCACTCAGGTTACAAAGTAAAAATCATTTCTTCACTCCTTTGCTCAAGCTGATTCCTCAGCTTGCAGTGGTCTTGCTCCTGTCTCTTACCACTCAAAAGCCCTCTGTTTCTTCAGTTTTCACCTCAAATGTACTCCTACAAAGAAGCCTTCACTAAGACTGCACAGAAAAATTGATTCTCCTTCCCCTTTTTCCCTACCCATAGTGGCTTGCCATTGTCACTCATTTCAAACATCCTGATTTTGAAATTGTCTACAAGTCTATCTTCCCATAATATGATGAGATCTGTAAGCATATGGGGGACGTTTAGCACAATTTTGTGCATAGTAGGTTCTTCTAAACTGAATAGGAAATGAAGAACTTCATTATCCTTGTGACTCATCTTAATTTTGCAATCATATGCCATCATTTAAAAACAAATCTATAAGCGTAAATGCAGATGTGGTGATTAGGGTATTTGAGCACATTGAGGAAATCATAATTCTAGAAAAGTGTAGAGGAAGTAATTTTCTGGACTGGAAAGCAATGGTAAACTTACTCCTTTTTAAATTTTATTTGTTATTGAGCTACAATTGACATATAATATCGTGTTAGTTCAGGTGCATGTACCACATTTTGATTTGATAGTTTTACACGTTAAAAAATGATCACCGTAAGGGTGGCTCAGATGGTAAAGAATCTGCCTGCAAGTGACCTGGGTTCGATCCCTGGGTCAGGAAGATCCCATGGAGGAGGAGATGACAACCCAGTCCAGTATTCTTGTCTGGAGAATCCTATGGACAGAGGATCCTGGCAGGCTACAGTCCATGGGGTTGCAAAAAGTTGAACATGACTGAGCAACTTTCACTTCACTTTGAATATATACCATCTGTCACATACAAAGTTGTTACAGTATTATTAACTATATCCCTTGTACTATATATTATATTCTTGTGACTTGTTTATCACAGGAATTTTATACCTCTTAATCCCCTTCATCTATTTAACTTATCTCGTGACTCCTCTCCCTTCTGGAAACCACCAGTTTATTCTCTGTATCTGTGAATCTGTTCTGGTTTTATTTGTTCATTTGTTTTGTTTTTTAGGTTTAATATATAAGTAAAATCCTATAGTATTTCTCTTTGTCTGACTTACTTCACTAAGCATAATACCTCTAAGTCTTCTTTATCCAATCATCTATTGTTGGACACTTTGATTGCATACCTATCCTGGCTATTGCAAATAATCCTACAATGAGAATAGGGGTGCATATATTGGTGGGTTTTTTTTTTCGTTTGTTTTTTTGATTTAGTATTTTCATTTTCTTTGGATAAATACCCAGAAGTAGAATTGCTAGATCATATGGTGGTTCTATTTTTAATTTTTGGGGGACCTCCACACTGTTTTCACAGTGAATACACAAGTTACATTCTTATCAAGAGGAAATCTGGGGTATCTTTTGTCTACAACTCACCAATTCTTTTTATTTTTGTTATTTTGGCTATAGCCATTCTAACAGGTATGACATGGTATCCAATTGTGATTTTGATTAGCACTTCATTGATAATTTGTGATTTTGTTGTTCAGTCTCTAAGTTGTGTCTGAATCTTTGTGACCCCCATGGACTGCAGTGCCCCAGGCTTCCCTGTCCTTCACTGTCTCCTGGAGTTTGCTCAAATTCATGTCCATTGAGTAGGTGATGCTGATAGTTAGGATACTGAGCACTTTTTTCATATGCCTGTTGGTCATCTGCATATTTTATCAGAAAAATGTCTCTTCAGGTCCTCTGGTCCATTTTTTTAAATAGAGTGTATGCTTTCTTATACTGAGTTGTATATTAACATATGTTTTGCAAGTATCTTTTTCCATTAATGGTTGCCTTTTTGTTTTGTTGATGTATTCCTATTTTTCTGTGGTTGCATTTGCCTGAAAAGACATATCCAAAAATAATTGCTAAGGTTTATGTTAAAAAGCATACTACCTATATTTACTTCTAGGAGTTTTATGGTTTCATGTCTCACATTTAAATATTTAGTTCATTTTGAGCTTATTTTTATGGTGCAAGAAAGTGGTTCAACTTCATTCTTTTGTATATAGCCCTCCAGTTTTCCCAACACCATTTATTGAAGAAACTGTCCTTTCCCCACTGTATATTCTTGGCTTCTTTTGTTGTAGATTCAGTTCAGTTCAGTTCAGTCGCTCAGTCGTGTCCGACTCTTTGCGACCCCATGAACCACAGCAGGCCAGGCCTCCCTGTCCATCACCAACTCCCGGAGTCCACCCAAACCCATGTCCATTGAGTCAGTGATGCCATCCAACCAAACTGTAGCACGAGATGTGTATAAGAGACAGACCTTAAATAGTGTACAGTAGAAAGATTTCTTTTATTTAACTTGAATAAATTCTTTTTATTATAATGAAGGAAAACCCAAAAATTTTCTCAAGCTTGAGTAGAAAAATTATAGAAGATATTCTTTTTAATAAAGATTATGAAAAAATGAATATAGCACAATTATAATCATTATGCTCCTCAGATATACTTAAAATCGTTTTATCATATGTTTAAATTAATTTATTTCTTTACAAGTCAATACATTCAGAACTATATAATCTCTTTCCTTTATTTGATTTTAGCTTTTCAAAGTATAATTAATAGAAAAAAACATGATTATACTGTGGTTGTTGGTGTTCAGTCTTTCAGTCATGTCTGACTCTTTGTGACCCGATGGACTGCAGCACACCAGGCTTCCCTGTCCTTCACCATCTCCTGGAGTTTGTTCAAACTCATGTCCATTGAGTCGGTGATACCATCCAACCATCTCATCCTCTGTGGTCCCCTTCTCCTCCTCCCAGCATCAAGGTCTTTTCCAATAAGCACTTCATATAAGGTGGCCAAAGTATTGGAGCTTCAGCGTCAGCATTGCCAATGAATATTTAGGGTTGATTTCCATTAGGATTGACTGGTTTTATCTCCTTGCAGCCCGTGGTACTCTCAGAGTCTTCTCCAACACCACAGTTCAAAAGCATCAATTCTAGCACTCAGCCTTCTTTACAGTCTAACTCTCACATTCATACATGACTACTGGAAAAACCATAGCTTTGACTATAGGGACCTTTGTCAGCAAAGTAATGTGTACAGTCTTTCAGTCATGTCTGACTCTTTGTGACCCGATGGACTGCAGCACACCAGGCTTCCCTGTCCTTCACCATCTCCTGGAGTTTGTTCAAACTCATGTCCATTGAGTCGGTGATACCATCCAACCATCTCATCCTCTGTGGTCCCCTTCTCCTCCTCCCAGCATCAAGGTCTTTTCCAATAAGCACTTCATATAAGGTGGCCAAAGTATTGGAGCTTCAGCGTCAGCATTGCCAATGAATATTTAGGGTTGATTTCCATTAGGATTGACTGGTTTTATCTCCTTGCAGCCCGTGGTACTCTCAGAGTCTTCTCCAACACCACAGTTCAAAAGCATCAATTCTAGCACTCAGCCTTCTTTACAGTCTAACTCTCACATTCATACATGACTACTGGAAAAACCATAGCTTTGACTATAGGGACCTTTGTCAGCAAAGTAATGTGTCTGTTTTTTAACGTGCTGTCTAGGTTTGTCATAGCTTTAAGGAGCAATCATTTTTTTAATTTCAAGACTACAGTCAGCATCCAAAGTGATTTTGTAGGCCAAGAAAATAAAGTCTATCATTGTTTCCATTGTTCATTTACCATGAAGTGATGGAACCAAATGCCATGGTCTTAGTTTTTTGAATGTTGCATTTTAAGCCAGTTTTTTCACTCTCCTCTTTCAGCCTCATCAAGAGGTTCTCTAGTTTTTCTTTACTTTTTGCCATAAGTGTGATGTCATTTGCATATCTGAGGTTATTGATATTTCTCCCGGCAATCTTAATTCCAAGTTGTGCTTCATCCAGCCTGACTTTTCTCATTATGTACTCTGTATATAAATTAAATAAGGGGGCTGACAATATACAGTCTTGATGTATTCCTTTCCCAGTGTGGAACCAGTCCTTTGTTCCATATCTGGTTCTAACTGTTGCTTCTTGACCTGCATACAGGTTTCTCAGGAGATGAGTCAGGTGATCTGGTACTCCCATGTCTTTAAGGATTTTCCAGTTTGTTGTGATCCACACAATCTTATCCAATCTCTTTCCATTCTCAGAAATAACTGCTGTAATCAGTATATCTGCCATCATTTCCTATATATTTACATGCCTACTCAAAAATTTTCAAGAATATTTTACATGTATTTAAACAAAACATACATATCATCCTACACCTATTTTATTTTCCCTTTTTTGGTCTTTTGTATTCTTTAGTAAGTTAACAACTTAATCTATAATGCATTAAAATTTTTTTAAATTTAAATTTAATATTTTTGGTTACTACTACGAATGGACAGTTTCCTCTATATTTTCTAATTCCTCATTATTTTTATATTTGAAAGCTTTTGATTTTTGTGTGTCAGACCTATTGGACTTCTTATAGTTTGACATTGATTCTTAAATCATCTATGTAAATGTTAGTATTTCTTAAAGATGTTGTTTCGTTTCCTATGTTTACATCTTTTTTCCCCTATTTTTGGCATAAAATTTCTCTGTGTTGAGTAGAATCAATGATGGAAATAATGACTCATTACATGACAATCATAAAGTAACTTCTTTTTTCCTATTGTGCCTTTTAATCCACTTGGTGGACCATTTTGTTTCCCTCAGAGGAAATAGGTCACACTTAGATTCCCCCCCAAAAAAAAATCCCAGACCATTGTAATTGTGAAAATCCCCCATTTTATTCAATGTTTAACTTCTTCTGCAGCTTGAAACTGCATTATGTCAGAAGCCTGAAGAAGATGCTGGCATGTTTTGCTCTTAAGCTCTTCCCATTCCTGCTCCTCTGTGACTCTTATCCTCCTCACTCACTGTGTTCTTTTGTTATTTTGCAGGCTGCCTGACTCTTTCAGCCACTATTTCCTTCCTTCTGCCAGCAGGTTATAATTCCCCTTAGTTTTGCATCCAAGGGCATCACTTTGACCTCCTCCTGAAAAAGCTGTTTTCTCTGGCAAAACTCTGGTTGGTTAAACTTTCTTTTTAATGATCCCAGGTCAGCTTTTGTACCATAAATTCCATATTCATTTTCCTGGAAGTCTTCACCTTTGGTCTTCTATCAGTACAAGGGCAGTTACAGATCCAACAGTGTGTTTGTGTTTCCAATCATGTTAGTTCCCATGTCAGGCATGCATTGGCACATGCATGCATCCCTACAGGTGGTTGTGATTTTGTGTATTTTACTGTCTAGTGCTGCATAGAGTAGAGTAGTACAGTATCTTTATTTCAAGCCCAGGATGTCCAGAAGCAAGTGTAAAAGCAGCCGTGATGTAGCTGGTACTGCCAAGAAGTGCCAAGTGATAACGATGGAAACAAAAATGAATATATTTGAGGGAGTGCAGTGACAAGAGGAAGAAGAAATAAGTGAAGAATGGAAAAGATTCATAAAACATGAAAAGGCCAGAAGATTGTCTTTATTTGAGGAGGTACTGTTAGTTTTTGAGTCACAAAACCTGAATGTAGACCAGTACATGAAGGTTGCAACAGCTGTTCAGAATGCAATACAGTGCTACCGTGTCATCTATGATGAGAAATAAGATCTGCCACCCAGACATCACTAGATCTTGAGGGCAGATAGAATTGAATCCAGCAAGGAACCAGAACCTGTGCCATCAGTATCAGGCGTGAGTGAAATTGCAGCTTGCCCTCCATCTCCTACTACTGACAATCCTTCAACTCTACCTTCTCCCATCTCCTCTCCCTCCTCCAGTCAGTACCTCTTCTTGCCTGTTCACTGGATGCCAGCCCTGTGGTATCATATGCTACTGTACTTTTCAAGGTACTGTACTGTAAGATTAAAATGTTTTCTTTTTTGTGTTTGTTTTTTATGTATTATTTGTGTGAAAAGTATTATAAGTCTATTACAATATAATCTTATATAGCCAATTTTTTAGTTGGATATCTAGGCTAACTTTGTTGGACTTGCAAAAAAAATGGATTTATGAACACACTCTTGGAATGGAACTCACTCATATATAGGGTACTTACTGTACAACGTTCTGCTCCCCTGCCATAACTCATTTCAGTCAGTGTTTGCTTGTACCTTTTGTCCTACTCTGCAAGGTGAGCTCCAAGGCATGCCTACCAAGGTCTTCAAGTCTACTTTTTGAAGCTACTCATACTGAATAGAAAGAGAGACAAAGCTTTCATCTTCCCTCCTCCATGGGGAGGGGAAGGAAAATGTGTCTACATATAAATCATTTTTCCTTATAATCAGTATTATGTTAGGAATCACAAGCCAGCTATTTTGTCATCTCCTTTCAAAGTTTTTCACTGATGCTTTAGAAGCTCACTTTGGAATAATTTTGTTCTTGATCTTGTCTAAGAAAGAAGACATTCAAATGAACATCTTGTGTTTTTTTTTTTTTTAAAAAGTCCTGGCCATTCTTGATTTTTTACCCAGTCTGTTACCATGTTACCATTAAATGTGGTTTTTAGCACTTTGAATATATCATACCATTCCTTTATGGCTTGCAAAGTTTCTGGGAAAATTCAGCTGATAGCCTTATGGGAGTTCCCTTATATATTACTCTTTGTTTTTCTCTTGCTGACTCTACAATTCTGTCTTCAACTGTAACTTTTCCTGTCTTAATTATGATATGTCTCAATGTGGGTGTGGTTGGATTCATCTTATTTTGGACCCTCTGTGTTCCCTTTACCTGGATATTTGTTTTCTTCTTCGGATTTAGAGATCTTCAGATTTAGAGAATTATTAGCCATAATTTCATCTGATTTATTTTTAACCCCCCCTTTCTCCTATGATCCTATGACGTAAATGTTGGTACAGTTGAAGTTATTCAGAGATCTCTTAAACTATTTTCATTTTAAAAATGTGTTTTTCCTTTTTTGCTGTTCTGATTGGGTGATTTCCTTTATTCTGTCTTCTAGATCGCCTGTGCATTCTTGTTTCATTTCGTCTACTGTTCATTCTTTCTACTGTGTCTTTCATTCCATTTATTGTATTCTTCAGTCTGACAGGTTCTTTTTTATATTTTCTAGCTCCATGTTAAAAATTCTCATTTTGTTTATCTATTCCTTTTTCTAATTTAGTTAGCATTTTATCACTAATGCTCTATTAAGTTCATTATATAGTAAAATATTTCTCTAGTATCATGTTTTTGAGGGATTTTTCTCTTTCAGTAGAGACCAGTTCCTCTGTCATTTCATTTTGCTTAACTTTCTCTTTCTCTATGAATTTAGATGAAACAGTTAGCTATTGAGGTTTTTAAGGGCTGTCCTTTTGTAGGAGTTTGTGCCCATGCCTATGGTGAGAGAGCTGGATTTGATGTGAAGGGGCAGTGTTCCCCTCTGCTCAGTGGCCATCATCTCCGTGTTGGGGATGGAGTCACATACCAAGCTGATGGAGCAGAAGGTGTGAGGATCAGATCTATGTTGCCTCTCTTCCCTTTTGCATCTGTGGTCTTCTCCTAGGACCACCGTCCTAGCCCTAAGGAGAAACAGTATTGGAGCAAAAGGAGTCTATGTAGGCTCTTACCTCATGGCATGGGGTGGGCTGCAGTGGGCCAGCCACAGACACAGGCAGTGCCTCCAGTGCATTGACAATAGCTTCCATTGGACGAGTCTCCATTATCCTTTACAGCTGATCACTCCCTCTGGCCCCAGCTGCCCTCACTCTTTTGTGGAGCAGGCAGGGCCCTACTGGCTCTTCGTACGCATCAGGGTGCAGACTGTCACAGTCCAGCCACTCCAAACCATTAGGACCACCCATGATGCTACCTGTGTAAGTGCCAACAATGGCCATTCCTGCTATGATCAGACACTTCCCAGGGTCCCAAATTGCCTCCACATCCCATGGCCAAGGACTGACCTCTCTTCCCATTTGCGGTAATCCTCACTCCAACCTGGAATTGTAAAGTGGAGTATACAGAGCTGGAACACTTACTTGGTTCAGGCTGGAGTCTGTGCTGTGCTCGTTGTGGGAAATTGGTCAGCTGCTGGAGCAGTCCTCACCTTCTCTGCCCTACCTTGGGAGCATACAAGCATTTACACACTCCTCACAAGTTGAGTACAGGCTTCCCTTTTGTTCTGGTGGCCCTCAAAACAACCAAGGGGGCTTATCTTCCATGTTACACCCCAGGACTGGGCTGCCCAATTTATAACTTGAACTGCTAACTCCCCAGGCTAGATCTCTGCCCACGTAATCTTCCTTTTCCTCTGAGCCTCCTCATGGGGCACAGGTTCCACCTGATCTTTTTTTTTTTTTTTTTCACTAGCTACCCTCTTCCATGGGGATCTTTCTTATTGTCTTGGTTGTACAGGAGTCTTTCTGCTAATTTTCAATAAAGTTTTCCACATGTTGATGTATTTTTGATGTGTTCATGGATGGAGGTGAATACCACGTCCTCCTAATTCGCCATCTTGATCAAACTTCAGCACTTTAAATATAAGAGAAGAAAACTAATTAAATGATTAAAAGAAACTTCCTCATGTTTGATCACACTCTGATGATAAATCAAATTCCTGTGGAAGCTATATGAATGAATGACTTGTTATATTCTTATTTTGTTCTATACACAAAAATAATATGTATGACCCTAAAGTGATGCAGGTCAGGAAGCAACAGTTAGAACTGGATATGGAACAACAGACTGGTTCCAAATAGGAAAAGGAGTACATCAAGGCTGTATATTGTCACCCTGCTTATTTAACTTATATGCAGAATACATCATGAGAAACGCTGGGCTGGAAGAAGCACAAGCTGGGATCAAGATTGCCGAGAGAAATATCAGTAACCTCAGATATGCAGATGACACCACCCTTATGGCAGAAAGTGAAGAGAAACTAAAAAGCCTGTTGATGAAAGTGAAAGAGGAGAGTGAAAAAGTTGGCTTAAAGCTCAACATTCAGAAAACAAAGATCATGGCATCCAGTCCCATCACTTCATGGCAAATAGATGGGGAAACAATGGAAAGAGTGTCAGACTTCATTTTCTGGGGCTCCAAAATCACTGCAGATGGTGATTGCAGCCATGAAATTAGAAGACGCTTACTCCTTGGAAGGAAAGTTATGGCCAACCTAGATAGCATATTGAAAAGCAGAGATATTACTTTGCCAACAAAGGTCCATCTAGTCGAGGCTGTGGTTTTTCCTGTGGCCATGTATGGATGTGAGAGTTGGACTGTGAAGAAAGCTGAGTGCCAAAGAATTGATGCTTTTGAACTGTGGTGTTGGAGAAAACTCTTGAGAGTCCCTTGGACTGCAAGGAGATCTAACCAGTCCATTCTGAAGGAGATCAACCCTGGGATTTCTTTGGAGGGAATGCTGCTGAAGCTGAAACTCCATACTTTGGCCACCTCATGCGAAGAGTTGACTAATTGGAAAAGACTCTGCTGCTGGGAGGGATTGGGGGCAGGAGGAGAAGGGGACGACAGAGGACGACAGAGGATTGCTGGATAGCATCACTGACTCGATGGACGTGAGTCTGAGTGAACTCTGGGAGTTGGTGATGGAAATTTTCTGGGGCTCCAAAATCACTGCAGATGGTGATTGCAGCCATGAAATTAGAAGACGCTTACTCCTTGGAAGGAAAGTTATGGCCAACCTAGATAGCATATTGAAAAGCAGAGATATTACTTTGCCAACAAAGGTCCATCTAGTCGAGGCTGTGGTTTTTCCTGTGGCCATGTATGGATGTGAGAGTTGGACTGTGAAGAAAGCTGAGTGCCAAAGAATTGATGCTTTTGAACTGTGGTGTTGGAGAAAACTCTTGAGAGTCCCTTGGACTGCAAGGAGATCTAACCAGTCCATTCTGAAGGAGATCAACCCTGGGATTTCTTTGGAGGGAATGCTGCTGAAGCTGAAACTCCATACTTTGGCCACCTCATGCGAAGAGTTGACTAATTGGAAAAGACTCTGCTGCTGGGAGGGATTGGGGGCAGGAGGAGAAGGGGACGACAGAGGACGACAGAGGATTGCTGGATAGCATCACTGACTCGATGGACGTGAGTCTGAGTGAACTCTGGGAGTTGGTGATGGATGGGGGGCCTGACGTGCTGCGATTCATGGGGTCGCAAAGAGTCGGACATGACTGAGCAACTGAACTGAACTGAACTGAAAGTGATTCTCCAGCAAGAGTAACTGTTATTGCCAAGCTACATGCTAATACCTCTACAACCTTTTCTTATGATTCATTGAAAAAGAACTCATGTAGGGAGGCTTGATACATGGATTTTGGTAAAAATATGTTTCATAACACAACCAACTGAACACAGATCAAACCTGTGATCTTTATTTTTGCCATAATCTTTATATCCAAGCCAACAGCATAGACCATACAAAAAGGTGTTGATGAATTCAAGTTTTTAAAAATAAAGCTCAGTCGAAATGGAGCATCTATATAATTAAGTAAGCAGTGTTGTTGTTCAGTCACTCAGTCATGTCCAGCTCTTTGTGATCCCATGGACTGCAGCACGCCAGGCTTCCCACTCCTTCACTGTCTCTGGGAGTTTGCTCAAACTCATGTCCATTAAGTTGATAAGGCCATCCAACCATCTCATCCTCTGTTGCTCCCTTCTCTTCCTGCCCTCAGTCTTTCCCAGAATCAGGGTCTTTTCCAATGAGTTGGCTCTTCACATCAGTTTGCCAAAGGTTTTGTGCTTCAGCTTCAACAAAAGTCTTTCCAATGAGTATTCAGGGTTGATTTCTGTTGTGATTGACTGGTTTGATCTCCTTGCTGTCCAAGGGACTCCCAAGAGTTTGCTCCAGCATCACAGTTCAGAAGTATCAAATCTTTGGCACTCAGTCTTCTTTATGGTGCAACTCTCACTTCTGTACTTGACTACTGAAAAAACTATAGCTTTGATTATATGGACCTTTGTTAGCAAAGTGATGTCTCTGCTTTTTAATACACTGTCTAGTTTTGTCATACCTTCTCTTCCAGGGAGCAAGTGTCTTAATTTCATGGCTGCAGTCACATCTTCAGTGATTTTGGAGCCCAAGTGATTGAAACTGCAGGCTCTGTCACACAACTTAAACTCATGTTCTCCACTCATTGTTTTGGACAAGTTACATAATATTTCTAGAAATATAAGTTTATTCATTCATGAAATGGGGATAATAACAGTATCTACCTCATGGAGTTATTGAGTAGAACTAAAAAGGTCATTCATGAAAGGGTGTTTTGCCAGTGCCCAGAATATAATAGATAACAAGAGGTAACTTTATTAGATTTTATTATAACCATAAAAAGTACTTCAAGTATACAAAATAGTGTGTTATGTATTCTGTGAGTTAATCTTCATAAATAAGTGGTAGAATCTATCCTTGAACATTCAAATGACTTGTTTTGAAGAGCATTTGCCACTCTTTTCCAATTTTCACACTAGTCTGAAAGAGTTCATGCAACTTTCCTAAGTGTCTATTTCATGAATGAAAAATCGAGCATGTGTTTGTGACTAATACTGAGAATGATCATTTTATTAAACAATCAATCCTCTAGCGGTTATAGTACATTCCTAAGCGGTATAATCCTATGAACATTAATCAAATTTATTTTTCAATTAAGGCTTTAAAGTTGACCCTTGGTCCCTGACAGTCCATTCCTAATTATAGAAGCTGGGATTGTAAAAGTGTATTTCAAAATAGCATACAGTTTCTTTAGGGCCTACTTTTTAGTCACTTTTTTTCATGACCTGTGATCATACATTTATATTTATAAATATAAATATGATTCATTTGGGTCCACTCTGTTTTTTTCAAGTTTTATGAATCTCTTATTTATTTTGAAATTAGACTTTAAGTTACCCAAAAGAAGTACCTCAGTATCCCTCTGACTGTTGAAAAATAAGAAAAATGGTAAAGACTAGAGCCTTGGAAAATACGCCCCAGACTTTATTAGGCAATGATTTTAGGAAACAGAAGTGAATTTTTTGTGTGCCAATGTTTCCATCTTTTTACAGATGGCTTTTGCTGGCAGAGATAAGGGCAGAGGGGAGCCAATAAACTTGCCATCTTTTCCCTAAGAAGATATGAATAATATCACATATTGCTCCTAAAAATAGTTTTTCCTATCATTCTCTACTAATACATGTTTCCTCTTGTTTATCTGCCTTAAGGTTGTCATATAAAGACAATATTTAACCCCCATATTTCTTGTCAAAAACATTATATCACTATTGAGTGTATTTTTGTCTCTCAGTGTTCTCTTTCTTAACAATGAAGTCAGTGCTCTAAAAATGGATGGCAATAATAAATTTTAAGTAGCAGGTGATGTTTGTTCAATAAGCAACTTCAATTACTTCATGTTCTTTAAGTAGAGGAACAAAGGTAGAATTTAAGATTATACATTATAAGAAGAATTTAGGATAATACAGATAAAAAGTAATAATCAATGTGCTCGAAGATTTTGCTATATTACAGTTTAACCAATAATATTTATAATAATAAAATTATTCTTATATAGTAAAAAGAATCATAAAATTATCATATTTAATTTGTATACAATCTGTAGCAATAAATAGGATTGTTGAAACAGTAAGATTTAGATAAGTTAGAAAATTTTGATCTTCTCATTATTAGACATTAGTTCAAAATTTCATTTTAACACTTTGTTTCTAGAAAATATTATTTGATTGTTCTTAGTTGAGTACATTGTATTGAACACAGGCTGAACTTAAAAAATTTTTCTTCTTTTATAAGGTGTCTGGTAAGCCTCAGAATAAACATTGTGAATGCTATAATTTAACTAATAGCATGTGATACCTGTAACTATTTAGGTAGAAGAGATTTGTTTGATTCTTTAGAAGGCATCCAGTTTAGGTGAAATGCTACTTTGATTCAAGTAATTTACCTTAATATTTGTTATTCTTCTTTACTTAACAAACCTTTACTGAGTTCTAAAATGTGTAAAGATTTAGACAGTGACTTAAGGTATAAAGATGAATTTGACATGACCCCCTTCCTTCAGATGCTCAAAATATATTGCAGAAATCAGAGAAGCATCAAACCAGCTGAAAGCAGTATGGCAGGAATGGTTAATGTGGTTTGAACTAATTATTGTAGAAACTAAGATGAATCTACATATTACAGAAATGATAAAATTAAACTGATTGCATTTTAGTTAAATAGATTTTGAGAAGAGTTGTCAGCTACAAATCTAACTGTGTGGGTCCCAGGCAATGGGTAGCAGACTTTAAGGAAGAATAGCCAAGTAGTCAACCAGCGAAAAATATTTTGCTACTTTCTCTCATCAACCACAATTTTTACAAGATTATGTGAAAGGTTCACAAACTGATGCTTCTGTTTAAAAATTCTTTTAACATTCTTAAAAATCTTCTGTCAGTTGTTTTTCTTTATTTGTTGGTTTGTTTGTTTGCCAAAAAGTGCTGTCCATTAACCTGGATGGTCTGTGAGTCAGGGAATTAAAATACATGAACAGACTTTAAAAATTGCATGCATAAAAAGCTGCACGTTTTCTAGACAGCTGTCCATGGAATATATCATTTGTTCTTTGAAAAGTCCTTATTTAAACTTAAGGTTGACACTTTGTCCTTAATTCACGCTGCAATGCTTCTAACTTCCCTACATAATAATGTGAGTTAAGGAATGTATTAGTCTACAGTTGCTAGTGTTGTCACTTGGTTTAAATATTTAACAGTGTAAAAACAACTCTTAGATGTTTCTCTCTGTATGATATAGAAATACATGCATATGTGTGTGTGTGCTTATTGGGATCATAAATGAGTTCAAATGTTATATTTATGTCCTAAATGTGAGTCTCAAATCAGACTCAATAGTTTATCAGCTGAAATAATTGCTATGGTGAGTTCAAATAATTGGAAGACTTTAAACGTTCAGAGAATGTTTCCTGAACATACTTTTAAGTTGCCCATCTGTACCTTCAATGTCATGTGCAGTGGTAATCAAGATAATAGTGTGTGTCTTGTTCATCTAACCAGAATGTCATTCTGAATGGCCATTTTATTGACGTAAAAATTCAACACATTTATCCCTGTGTAAACTCCTCACTAGCATTATAATTAATTGGAGAAATCAAACAGTCATTCAAAGAGTCAATAGAGATTTTGGCACAAATAAGGTCAAAGCATCATAGAGCAATAAGTAGTCTAAGAAAAGCAAACATTTCAGGGTATGCCTAGAGTATTTATTTTGATTTGTCTCAAGTGTAACAGCAGTTGAAAATTATGACCATATGATATTTTGAATGATAAAAATATATATATATTTATGATAAAAATGAAATATTGAGATGAGTGTAAGTGAAAAAGTAGACATTTAGCCTGTTTCTCCGTATCAGATAGTGTACTTACTCCCTGTTCTGTTGTTCTTAGTCGCTCAGTAATATCTGATTCTTTGAGACCCCATGGACTGTAGCACGCCAGGCTCCTTTCTCCATGGGGATTTTCCAGGCAAGAATACTGAATTGGGTTGCCATCCCCTCCTCCAGGGGATTTTCCCAACCCAGGGATTGAAACTAGGTCTCCCACGTTGTAGGCAGATTTTTTACCCACTGAGCCCCCAGGGAAGCCCAAGAATACTGGAGTGGGTAGCCTATCTCTTCTCCAGGGGAACTTCCAGACCCAGGAATCGAACTGGGGTCTCCTGCAGGCAGATTCTTTACCAGCTGAGCTATCAGGGAAGCCGTTTCTCCCTAGTGAAAACAATGTAAAACAGTTTCTAGTTATCCTTTCAGAGAATCTCTGTGTGCATATAAACATGTGTAAGTTTAATTATTTTCCTGTACAAATGAGGTGATGCTTTTCATATTGTTCTGAAATGTACCTTTTCTTCTTAATCATGTGTGTTACATAATTTTAATATCGGAACATATGAACCTATCTAATTCATTTTAACAAATGCCTAAGACTGAATTGTATCACTGCTAATGGATGGATGGATTTCATGGATGTTTTAGATGCCATTTTTTTTGATCATTTCATTTTTGGAATGACTTAATGATTATGTTGTTATCATGGGCAGTTGGTCATTTCTGAATCTAAAGATGGTTTAGATTGATCTCCATGAAAGGTATTGGATCAAACATGGGTAATATAGTTGCCATCACTACTTAGTGATGGGATTTTGGAAAGGTGGAGTTAACTTACAATGTTTCTGTGATTATATTTATAAGATGGATATATTTTAAAACAAGAACATCAGCCCTTGATGTGCAAGCCGATTAGGAGAACACAGTGAAGCAATATATATTTCAAAAAAGATGATGTCCCTTTTAAATGTAAAGTAGATTTAGCATCCCATGCTCTTAATAGACGGAGAAGGCAATGGCACCCCATTCCAGTAACAGAAGAGCCTAGTGGGCTGCAGTCGACGGGGTCACTAGGAGTCGGACACAACTGAGCGACTTCACTTTCACTTTTCACTTTCATGCATTGGAGAAGAAAATGGCAACCCACTCCAGTATTCATGCCTGGAGGATCCTAGGGATGGGGGAGCCTGGTGGGCTGCTGTCTATGGGGTCGCACAGAGTCGGACACGACTGAAGCGACTTAGCACCACAGCAGCTCTTAATAGAGTTATATAGCTCAAACGTGGGCTGTGTTAATGTGCCTCAGTCATGGAAAAATAACTTCTGGCAATTTTATTTGATTATGCTTCATTTGATCCGAGATTTAAGGGATGTCTGAGATCTCACTGGGCAACACTCAAGACAGTGGATGAATCTGCTTCTACTTGCTCCTTTAGTTATTGTTATTACAACTGGTCCTGTGAGCCCCACAAAAGCACTTCTACTGTTGGAGAATTTTCTGAAGCTTTTAGTCATATTTGTCTACTGTAAATTGTGGATGGATAGAGAACAGTAAGTCAAATCAGATATGTGTCTAGTTGTGTAACTTTGTGACAATTAGGTCTTTGAAAGTGCTAAGTAGGATAAAGTATATGCAACATCTAGCAAAGTTCCTGACAGGCTCATAGTCATTCAAATGTTAATTCCCTCATAATATACAGATAGCCAAATTAATTGTAATGTAGTAAAGATAATGAAATTAAAGAAAAATCTCAGCAACTTTGTTTTACTATAAAATCATTAAAAATTTATTGTACAAAACTGAGAAAACTTTGTGTATGGTTTGGTAAACTGATAACTTACTATTGTAATTGTGAGCACTGCATATTTTCAAAAAGTTCAGTTCCTTCTAACAGCTCCTGTTTTATCAAAGTTCATATTTTATGGACTTTTGTTTTGGGGAATAAATAGTAAAATAATTGTAGGTATTTCTCCATGCCTCAGATGGAGAACAGGAAAGGGAGCAGGTATGGCTTGGCAACTTTTTTCCTGTGCTCTAAGCTCAGCTCGGTCCTTTTATTTGTATTATTCCTTACCACCCATGAATGAAAATTGTTACTGGAATTTCTCAAACTATAGCCTTATATCTTGTTACCACACTTCAGTTTCCCCCTTTGATATAAGTATTCACAATTAATTAAATTTCTTTTTTAAAAGAATCTGAAATCACTATCCAGTATTAAAAAAAAAAAAAAAGATGAGGAAGTTTTATATTTATGGATACAGAAAAATCTCCCAGATATATCGTTCAGGAAAAAAAGCAGGGAGCAAAACAGTTAATTTAAAATATTATCCTTTATGTAAAAAGAGTAAAAATGCATATAGTTTATAATTGCTCATGGCTGTAGAAATAATTTTCTTGAATTTGCATAGAGAATACAGAAAGAACACACACAAAACCGAAAAGTAGTTACCTATAGGATTGGACATAAAAGGAAGGAACAGGGAGTTAGGGGTAGATGAGATAGGACCATGACTTTTCAATGTACTTTGATATTTATTGATTGATTTTTCAACTTTGTGAACGAATATCTATTTACAGGATACACTAAATGAAAAAAAAATTGAAATTCATAGTAGATATATAAAAATGCATTACAAATGGCATGAAGTATAAACCTGAAGGAAATGGGTCTTGGTAGCACATTTTTTTTTTACTGTGGCCTGTAACTTTAGATACTGAGTCAGTCTCCCTGGCCTCAATGTCCTCACCTGCTCCATGGGAACAGGATGCAGTAGGTTATCTCATGCTGTAGATGTCATTTGGGTTGTACTTTAAATGAGCTAAGAAAGTGCATAATCTAGAGCTACTGGATTAATCCCATGGGTCACTGAAAGTATGGAAATCTGTTTTCTAATATATTTTCCATCCAAAAAGTTGTCATAATATTTCTTTGACAAGGTCCCTTTTATAATGTTCTTCTGTGTTTTTTAAAAAGTAGAGACATTTTGTGACATAATTTCTCTTTAAAGTATTTGATTACATAGCAGTTTTCCTTAGAGGAATTTAACTTTTCAACAAAAATTTATGCCCTGAAAGTAGTGATAGAATTTATGGAGCACCAACTATGTGGCAGGTCATGTGCTAAGAAATTTACATCTGTAATTTTCACACCAATCCTACAAAAAGTTGCTTTTATACATATATTTCTTCTTGAGGAAATAGGGCTTAAAGATATTTAGATCACAGAATAGATATTCTAAGTATAACACTTAAGTGTCAACAGATGTATTAGAAAAGGTAAGGAAGATGAATATTAACATCTCTCTATGGAATATGTTAGCTGTAACTCTGTCTAGAGGCAGTAAAAGGCTAGATAATTTCCTTAAGTCTTTTCACTGACAGACTGGGTCTGAGAGAGGGCATGTATCATGGGAGCTTCTCTTGTCTGCCTACTTTCCCACAGGCGTGCTGAACAGAGAAACAGACAGAGAAAAGTGGACACAATGAGATAACCACTCAGTGATGCACACGTAAATGGGAGCAAAAGAAAGACACACACACTCACAAACAAACCATGCCCACAGGCACAAAAAGAGAGAGAAAGGGAGGTACATAAAGGGGAAAATGCAGAACGAGATATGCATGCCATCTAAAACAAACTCGGAGACAGCCACTATAGAGATACAGTGAGATGCAGTGGGGAGGCTCACAGAGGAAAATACACACAAAAATACAAACAGAATGGGACACAGAGTGTCAAAGGCATTCAGAAGCAGCAAGAGAGACTCATAAATGGAGACACAGAGAAATATATATGAGAGATAGAAAAAAAGCAGGTGCCTGGTCAGAGAGATACACAAGGCAGAGTGAAGCATGCAAATAAGCAAGACATAACTGGGCAGAGTCTCATACATTCAGAGCCATTTAGACCAAAGCAAAATGAGTGACATGTAACCCCACAAGAATGAAACACATGTTTAACTAGACAGAAAAACTCACAGATGCTCACACACAAAGAAATAACACAGACAGAAGCAGATGTAACATCCATGCACACAAAAATAGACACACACATAAACAGGGAGAGAGAGATAGATATCCACAGTCTGTAGACAAAGAGAATAAGACTTTAGTTCTTTATATAATAATAGTCCCTTGCTTCCCTGGCTCCTGCACTAGACAGACGGTCAAGAATTCCTCATTTCCCAGGCCACAGATGGTGCCACCACCCTTGGATCACTGTACTCTGTTCCTATTGCATTTTTATACTTCTGTTTATTTCATTATGTTCTAGGGAGTAAATGTCTCTCACTTTTTGATGTTTATCCCCGTTGGACATTTCTTGACAATTTTTACATCTTCCTTATGTTACACTCCTTAATTATTCTAAAACAGAAAGTTCTGAACTGCTTCACACTGGGTTCATTGTCTAAAAATGACCTTTCCCGATTTAGGATTTCCTGCATAGCCTTTTTTCTTCCATTATGTGCCATAGTAAAGTAGATATCCCTGCTGATAGCTGAACCCCAAAGAATCAAAAATTTTGTCAGAATCAAATAAATTTTATTTATTCCTGCCAGTATAGTGTGAAGTACTTTGAGATAAAGATTATTTCTTTAGTAGATTTATAAATATGAAAGCAAAAGAATAGAGCTACTTAATATGTTTAATGGCACATATATGTTTGCATTGATTTTTTCTACATATATGATAGTTTTACCTTCTATCTATTTAAATATTCCTACAAAATACAACTTTATTTGGAGTGGGCAACTTTGTTTCTTCTGGACATTGTCTTCCCAAAGAGAAGGCATCGTTATCCTTGAGCTTGCAGTCACACAGACATTTACAGCTGATGTGTCACGTACGCGATGTGGTCAATTTTAATATATTTATGGACAACTTTTCATTTACTTCAGTTGAGAGTCAAAACAGAAAAAAAGAGTCAAGATTTCCCAAATAGGAAAAGAATCTAGAACCCAAGTTTTCCTCAAATTTTAGCCCATGGACCTCAGCCATCATTAAATTTTTCGATTCTTGGCTAAACCGTGACCAGTCTCAGGAGAAAGGGGAGGTAAGAATTGTCATTTTTAATAAGCTCCTTAGATGTTTTATGCACACATGTTGGAGAAGCACTGTCTGGAGAACTAAACTGTATTGATTTTTTATAGGAATTAATTCTGAAAGATAAGTTCAAATTCAGAAAAAGGGCAGTGTGGGAAAGCTTTCTAAGTGTGAATTTTGTACATTGAAATTGTCCTGAATCTATCTATTCAGTTTCCTTTCTTCCTTTTTTAAGATGGTGAACCATTTTAGTCTTTTTATTTTCTTGTTCTCTTGTGAGGGTTTTCATTGTCCATCTGCTTAATCAGAAATGTCCAGAACAATTCAGTTGCCTACAGATTTCTACTCCATTTCAATAAAATCATCTTGAAATTCATTTGCTCTCAATGAAAAGTAATCTTCAGATGAATCACAAAGGATGAATGAACTCCAATTCTGTGCAATTTAAACATTAGATAGTGTTTCTTAACATGGCCAAGAAAAGCTGGGTTTTAATACTAAATAAATACACATGTGTGTGCTCAGTCACTTCAGTCATGTCTGACTCTTTGAAACCCTATGGACTGTAGCCCTCCAGGCTCCTCCGTCCATGGGATTCTCCATGCAAGAATACTGAAGTGGGTAGCCATGCCCTCCAGGGGATCTTCCTGAACGAGGGAGCAAACCTGTATCTCCTGTGTCTCCTACATTGCAGGCAAATTCTTTATCCGCTGAGCCACCTGGAGAGCCCAAATACAGATGTAATCCTATTCAGAGGGGAAATACATAGGGATGGTAACTCAGAAAACACACATTGGAGTGATTATTCTCTTGTAAATGGGATTTATTTATCCAAATAATTCACCACAGGGTTTCAACACTGAAACCTCTCTTAGTGTATTTAAAACTTACAAACATTGATTCATGTGCAAATTTTTGAAACACAACTCTTGCCTGAAGTCAAGTGCATATTTTTTATTGCTTTAAATTTTAATACAATTGTATCCAGTTTTCTATATTAAAAAAAAGTCTGTGATATTCATGACATGGCTATTTATCTAAATATGAAATATTTCACAAAATCAAATGTGATTTCCATATTTGAAAAAATGTGCTTTCTGTTTTCATTATAAAAATACTGGACATTAACTATAAAAGCATTTATATTTATATGGGTACATTTTTTTTTCTACAAAGGCATTCTTGATTGTCAATAGCAAAATATAAGTATTAAATATGTCATCTTTGATAAGTATTATTATTTTGGACTATCTTGCAAAAAGTAGCTTTGATTCGTGGCATTTTAATGGCTTAAAGGGTAGAATGAAAATATGTGGAAGGAGAAATCAATAAAGCATGGGGCCTCTTATCCCGCATTGATTCTTGTAATCCAGTAACTATTAAATACTTGAGAGATAAGCCTGTTCTAAGATAGCATGTTTGTATTTTGAAGAGCAAATGCCTTAATTTTGCTCATGGGTTTCCCCAAAACACAGTTCATGCACAAAATAGAATGCAAGCTTTCACTGGTCATGCTTCCTGTTATAGATATTTTTAAACTGAGCGTCTTAAAGGCTCACTGTGAGTGGGGTTACCTTCAAGCAACTGCTTATTATAGTGTGATTTCACCTTTTAAAAAATGTTACACATTATAAAATAAAGCTAGAATGTCTGAGATGATAATAGAATGAACAAGAATATTTTAATGTTGAAATCATTTAAAAGCATAATCTCATCCTGAATATCATTCTTAACCTTTCTGCAAAATTTTTTTGGCATCTTAACTGGGTAAAGTATCAGAAATGCTAGCTTGTTTCAAACCTGTCAACTCTCTTCTTGATGATTATTATTACAATGGAAATAAAGAATTGTTATGACATTTTGCTTTTAAATTTACTGTATTTTTTTATAGTGCTACAAATTCAGATCTGACATTTTGCCAAAAATGATAAAAAAAAGAAAGCTGTTTTCTTAAAAAAATTTTCATTTGCTGGTAATCATTTTCAAATCTATAATGGCTAGATATCAAAAGGGTAATGGTTTTATTAAATGCATTTGGAATGTTTACTTCTATAAAGACACCGTAAAATACCTATTTTATTTTATTGTGCAGTTGCCCTGGTATCAATTAATCTAGTTTTTTTAATGTTTCAATTACTATTTTAATAATAATTCTTAATATTTAGTGTGTCCTTAAAAGTGTACCAGAGACTGGCTTAAAAGTACCGGATATATTACCACTTTTTAAAAAAAATTATTTATTTATTTTTGGCCGAGCTGGGTCTTCGTTGCTGTGCACAGGCTTTCTCCAGTTGCAGCGAGCGGGGGCCATTCTCCAGTTGTGCACAGGTTTCTCACGGTGGCGGCTTCTCTTATTGCAGAACATGGGCTCTAGGGCATGTTGCACAGCCCTCAGTAGTTGTGGCCCGTTGGGCTCAGTAGTTGCAGCCTGTGGTCTCTAGAGTGCAGGCTCATTACTTGTGGCACATGGGCTCAGCTGCCCTGCAGCATGTGGGATCTTCCTGAACCAGGGATTGAACCGATGTCCCTTGCATTACAAGGCAGATTTTGACCAGTGGACCACCAGAGAAGCCCTATTACCACGTTTAATATATAAGCTTCATAATATTTCTATTCTCAATTAACAGATGGATAAATCAAGGGCCAGGGTTTTCAAGTAACTTGCTTAAAGTCTGACAATAGGTAGGACAGTGGGGCCAGAATGCAGCCACAGGAATTCTGATTCCAAAACTTGTCCTTTATAGACATGTAAGGATGCAAGGAGATTTTAATTGTAATAATTGTCTTAAGTATATGTGGATTTTTTAAAGATAATACAGATATTTTTCTTTTGAATATGTGATGCAGCCAGTTCTTTGTGTCATAACTGTGACCTTTGCAACTGGAAGTCCCCATGATTTATGCTTCACTTACTAAAAATTACATAATACAAGGTTCCTATGTTACATGAGAAAAGCCTTTTACAATATGTTCATAGACATCATTTTATTTGATTCTACAATAATCTCCTGAGATGGATAGAAGGCATTGTCTTTTCCTTTCTACAGCTAAAGCAAGGGAGGTTTAGAGATGTGAAGTAACTTAACAATGTCACACAGATTAAATCGTGGAGTTCAACCTAGAAGCTAGTTCTTTTCTTAGTAATTTGGGCTCTTTCACTACAGATCCTGGCAGGTGTCATTTCGCGGTGAACCATCTCATGCCTGTAAGGCCTTTGGGTACTGTGACAGCAATTGCTCATAGCTTCATCTAGGCTCCAATGTGCCTGTGGGGTCCTTAGCCCTGGGACAAAGTAACAGATTTGGTTCAAATGTGATGTTCTCCATCTAAATAGATCATGTTTCCTGGCTTCTTCCAGGATGCTTTGCTTGTATAAAGCTAGTTTCCTGTGTACTCAATGTCTCTGTTAGGAACAGGACATCTATGAGACTCCTTCTTTCTGCAGAGCACAGTACTCACACATGTCTTTATTTTTTTAATCCTGTGTATACAGTCTTGTTTCTCTTTCCTCATACCATAGAAGAGTTACTCAGCACATCTTATGCTCTACTTTCCTGCATTTATAATTATTTCATTTACTGTTTTCTTCATCATTTTACTGCATCTATGCCATGTAACATATTAGAAGCAGAGTGAGTGAGGAGTCTCAGATTTCAGATATATATATCCATCTCATTGAGATTCTCTTGGATTTTAATTGCTGTTCTTTTGATCTCCCCGAATGCAATTTTTAAAACATTTTTGTGATATTCTGTGAGGGCACAGAGTAGTCCTGATAGTATGAATTTCAGAATAATACAGATCTGGGTCCACATCCTGGCTCCCTGTTTACAGAAAAAGATACTGGATTAATTTGTTATTTTTCTATTCCCTAGACTCCCTCTCCAACTCGCCTGTTAACAGAATAATAATAATCCTGGGATTTGAAATAGTTGTGAGGAGTCAGTGTGATCAACCATATGGAGTAGTTAATATAGTATCAATTTTCTTGAACAAGTTCATTAATTTCTATTTCCTAAACTATTAACTAAAGATAATACCACCTGCTTCACTATAATAGCTAGTATTTTGCTTGCCTATTTACATTGTGTCAAGTAAGTAGTTTGATATTTTTGTCTAGTTCTTATAACAACTTCATAGGTAGCTGTCATTATTAATGTCCTTATTTTACAAACCAATAAATGAAGAAATAGAGAAATTAAGATCATAGAACTTGTAATTAGCCAAGGCAGGATTGGAACTAGGTAGCAGAGTTCTAGAATCTCTACTTTAATCAGTATGCTGAACTGCTTGGCTTAGCCTAACTGTTAAAAATATATGAAAATCCATTATTTGTTAGACACAGGATCATCCAGAAAGCTATTACTGGCATATTGTCTTTGTCAAAATATGGAGCTATGTATAGATAATAGGGAAATTGTTCTTGAGTGAAGAAGTACTTTAACATAGTCTTACTAGATTGTATTCTGTTCTGTTGGCATTTTCCAACTTTATATTTAAAGATGCTTGAGTAGCACAGAGCATAAGAACATTACTGGTAGAGCATAAGAACATCACACTGGTATGTGACAAAAGTCACATAGCTGGTAGATGACTGAGTGGGAATGACCTAATTCTAAGTCCTTTTTCTTTAGAACATGATATGAAGGGAGTGTATGTGTATGTGCGTGCATATTAAGAATTTGTTTTGAGTCAATGGATAGGAGAGAGGTGAAAGACAAGCAAAAATGTAACCAAGCTTCTCTATGTTAAGCCCTTTCCTAGGTACCTTAATTATTACAATATTTAAGGGGCATTGGCATTGTGCTGGTAAAAATCTATGAAGTTAAAAAACATGTCCAAAGTTACACAATTGGCACATGAAAGAGTCAGTATTTGAACCTATATATATATATTTATATGCTTCCTGGTGGCTCAGAGGTTAAAGCATCTGCCTGGAATGCAGGAGACCCAGGTTCGATCCCTGGGTCGGGAAGATCCCCATCCCCTGGAGAAGGAAATGGCAACCCACTCCAGTACTCTTGCCTGTAGAATCCCATGGACGGAGGAGCCTGGTAGGCTACAGTCCATGGGGTCACAAAGAGTCGGACACGACTGAGTGACTTCACTTCATATATATTTATGTATCTGTCTCTAAACCTAATACAGGCTTCATGGTGGGTTATGGTAAAGAATCCGCCTGCCAATGTAGGAGATGCTAATTCGATCTCTGGTCCTGGAGTATCCCCTGGTGAAGGAAATGGCAACCCACTACACTATTCTTGTCTGGAGAACCCCATGGACAGAGGAGCCTAGTGGGCTACAGGCCATTGGATTGTAGAGTTGGACACGACTTAGCAGCTGAACAACAGCAAACAACAAACAACGAAACACACACACACACAGACACACACATATCTGTCTCTAAACACATTCACAATACCAAAAAGTATTACTATATATTTTAGGAAATACATTTAGAGTCATAGGCTTCTGTGTTTAGAAATGTCTTTCAGATTAGTCCAGAGGTAATATTTAAAATATAAGTTGTCTAGTCAGAAAGACTATCAGCCTATATAGCAATGTCTCTTGGTGCTAGGAGCCCCCTGCTGTGCCAGGCATCAATCCTTTAGTTTCTTAAATCTGCTACACTGAGGACATCTGGGGAAGGGGCTACAGCTAAAGCATCTGAGGTGCTAGAGTAGAGGTTTCTGGACAACCAGTAATTTGCTGACCTGTACAGAGCATTTTCTGGACAGCAAAAAAGGCAGAACACCCAAGAATTGATGTCTTCCAACTGTGCTGCTGGAGAACACTCCTGAAAGTTCCTTAGACAGCAAGGAGATCAAACCAGTTGCTCTTAGGGGAGATCAACCCTGAATATTCACTGGAAGGACTGATGCCAAAAGTGAAGCACCAGTATTTTGATCATCTAATGTGCATGACAACTCATTGGAAAAGTCCCTGATTCTGGGAAAGATCAATGGTAGAAGGAGAAGAGGGCTTCAGAAGATGAGATGGCTGGATGGCATCACCTATGCAATGAACATGAATTTGGGTAAACTCTGGGAGATGGTGAGGGACAGAAAGACCTGGCATGCTGCAGTTCATGGGGCCGAAAAGAATCAGACACGACTGGGTGACTGAACAACAGAACATTTCACTATTTCATTGGCCTATATGGCTGTGCATTAGCCCTAGCTGCTCTTGCTCTTGTTATTTTTTTAATTGTTTAGTTTCATTTCATAATTATAAAAATAACTTTGCAGCCCATCTAAACTTGGAGGGGAGTAAGGACAATATGGAACCCAAAGAACTGTAGCAAGAGCACAGAGATTATAGGATATTTCAAGCAGATGGAGGTGAAGGGATGCTCTCCTGGGCTACAGAAGGAATGGCCTGATGGTTAAGTAAAACACAATTCAAATTTATTAGATTTGTCCACAGTCAGCAATGGTGATCTTCTTGTTGATCTTGCCATTCCTGGACCCAAAGCACTCCATGACTTCCACAGTATTCATGCCCTCTTTCACCTTGCCAAAGACCACGTGCTTGCCATCCAACCACTCAGTCTTAGCAGCGCAGATGAAAAACTGGGAACCGTTTGTGCTGGGGCCAGCATTTGCCATGGACAATTCCAGGACCTGTATGCTTCAGGATGAAATTTGCATCATCAAATTTCTCACCATAGATGGACTTGCCACCAGTACCATTATGGCGTGTGAAGTCACCATCGTGCTGTCTTTGGAACTTTGTCTGCAAATATCTTGAAAGAGACGTGGCCTGAGGGCTCGCTGTTGACAGTGATGTCGAAGAACATGGTGGGGTTGACCATGGCTAGACAGCACGGCAGGCTGTGGGGTGGCGGCATCTGCGAGGCCTCTTGCTCTTCTTTTAAGTCAGGTTGACTACTTCGTTTATCTGCACTTAAGTTATTCCATAACAATTTAGTTTACTAATAATACTCACTGTGAGGAAGTTGTTACTGTTAACTTACATTACTTATTTTGTTTAAATTCTGTGATCTTCGTCCTTCCTAGTCTATTGGCTTGTTTTTAATATTTTTTCTAGTTTTTCCATTTAAATGTGTTTCTATAAATATTCATTTTTATTTAAAGTTTAATTTCAATGACTTCTAAATAAAATACTGTTTAGGGAAGTCCTAAAGGCTTTTAGTTGTAATATAATTATGGTAAGTCTATCAGTTTGTGGTTTATTTTAAAAAGATCTATATTATATCTGATACTTCCACACTCAGTTTTTCCATTTTCCTGCTTGTCCTCTATTGCCATGTGACTTATTTTAAAGGAGCTAGCTAGGCAAAGAGTCGGACACGACTGAGCGACTGAACTGAACTGAACTAGGTAAGAAACCTGAAATCTTGGCCTAGCTCTGCTTTTGACTAGCTCTGAGGCCAGATAAAGTCATTTCATGCTCTACTTTTGTCTTGCTGAGGACCTGTGAAGCAAGAGGATTTGATAGTCACTCAGTAGGGTCCCTTTCCAGCTCTAATGTCTGCCCTATGAATCTGGCCATTTGATCACTGGATTCAAAAGTGTTTCTACAGTATCCAGTGTAAACTTGACATTTATTGCATCAGGTGAGAAAGAGCACAGAACTGTGTCCCCAGCAGATTCGAGCTCACATGGTAAGAGAGAGTCAACCCATGTGGGCTTGAGTACGTGGAGTAGAAAGAGTAAAACTGTTTCATTGGGGATCACAGATGATTAACAAGGAGAGGCATGCGGGAGACTGGAAACTCACGTAGTCATCTCAGGAACACACATTCAGCCACTAGGCCTACCTAGGACTTCAGCGTTAGAGAACTTCTCTTGTCTTCACTGGTTTATTTCCCAGTGAGACCCACTTGGATAATAGGATCTTAATAATTACTGGCTCAATTTATTTATCTAACTTATGGACCTAAAATAGAGTGATGTCCAAGAATCAAGGTATTTTCACAATCAGGTCTTGCTGAGGCATATAGAACTACGTCTAGTTCATATCCTGAATACAGCAGTTAAGGCAGAAACACACAGTAATACTCCTTTATTCAGGGTAAAAACTTTTTACATATTATTGTTGAGGAGATGTCCTATGATTATCCATCTCATTTTCTCCTCTCTGAGTTTGTTATAAATAGAACTTTAAGGAATTAATGCTATGGGATAAAAAACCACAAGGTGTGAGTTCAAGAGTATGCTTCTATGAAATAGTGACAAGACTTACAATGGGAAGAAAAGCATTCTTTTTTTATTATTTGGTTTTTCCTCACATATGTTTGGTAAGAACATTTAACTTATGCTCTCAGAAATTTCAATTATAGAGTATTATCACCTATAGCTATAGTTATCATATTGTACATTAGAGCCTCAGACCGTCTTCATCTTATAACTGAAAGTTTTTACCCTTCTCTATTTCTCCCACTCCCACACCTTACAAACCCTACCACTTATTTTTATATTTTTTCTATATGTTTGACTTTTAACCATTCCATGTGTTAATTGACACCATGTAATATTTGTCTATTTGTCTTTCTGGTTTGTTAGCTTACCATAATGCCCCCAGGTTCATCCATTTTACTACAAAGCAGACTCTTTCTTTTCTGAAGCTGAGTAATATTCTATTGTGTGAATATATGGGCTTCCCTGGTGACTCAGATGGTAAAGAATCAGGCTTCAGTGCAGGAGATATGGGTTCAATCCCTGGGTTGGGAAGGTCCCTTGGAGAAGGAAGTGGCAACTCACTCCAGTATTTTTGCCTGGATAATTCCATGGACGGAGGAGCCTGGCAAGCTACAGTCCATGGGATTGCAAAGAGTCAGGCATGACTGAATGACTAACACACTAATTAAAGGATGGGGTGGTGAATATATTCACTACATTTTCTTTATCCATTCATCTGCCGATGGGCACTTAGGTTGTTTACATACCTTGTTATTTGTGGATAATGCTGCTATGAACATGGAAGTACAGGTATCTCTTTGAGATAATGATTTCATTTCCTTTGGATGTATACTTAGAGGAGGGATTGCTAAATCATATGGTACTTTAACTTTTAACTTCGTCAGAAACCTCCATACTCTTTGCATAACGGCTGTCCCCATTCACATTCCTGCTGACAGTGTACGGGGTTCACTGTTCTCCACACTCTCTCCAGCACTTGTTATCTCTTGTCTTCTTGATAAGAGACATCCTAAGAGATGTGAGGTGATAGCTAATGTGGCTTTGATTTACATTAACCTGATGATTATTGATGCTGAGAACGTTCTCATGTACCTGTTTATCATTTGTAGGTCTTCTTTGGAAAAATGTCTATTCATGTTCTGAATTTTTTTTTTGTATGCTACAGAGTTGAATGAGTTTCTTGTACATTTTAAGACATTAACCTCTTATTGAATATGGGGTTTACAATTGTTTTTTTCCCATTCCATAGGTTGCCTTCAGTTTTATTGATGGTTTCCTTTTCTGTGCAGTTTTTCAGTTTAATGTAGTCCCACTTGTTTATTTTTGCTTTTGTTGTCTTACTTCTGGTATCAGATTGAAAAAAAAATCATTGTTAAGAACAGTGACAAAGATTTTTTCTTCTAGGAGTCTAATGTTTCATGTTTTGTTTTCAAGTCACAATGCATTGTGAGTTTTAATTAATGTATTATTAATTTTTATTAATAAATGTATTATTAATGTATTTTTGTTAATGTATTATTATGTTTTTGTGTATGATGTAAGATGGGGGTTTATTTCATTCTTTTGCATGTAGCTGTCCAGTTTTCCCAACATTGTTTATTGAAGAAACTATCCTTTCTCTATAGTATATTCTAGGTTCCACTGTTGAAAATTAATTGACCATTTATGCATGTTTTTATTTCGGGAGTCTTTATTCTGTTTTACTGATCTGTTTTATATGAGTGCATACTGTTTTGATTACTATAGCTTTGTAATACAGTTTGAAGTCAGTAAGTGTGACACCTCCAGCTTTGTTATTCTTTCTTAAAATTGTTTGGGTTATTTGGAATATTGGAGGCTTCATACAAATTTTAGAATTTTTTTGTTCTATTTCTGTGAAAAATGTCACTAGAATTTTGCTAAGTATTACACTGAATCTGTAGATCCCTTCAAATAGTATGGGCTTTTAAAAAATATTAATTCTTTCAGTTTATGAGCATGGAATATCTTTCCATTTATTTGGGTCCTCTTCAATTTCTTCCATCAATGTTTTATAATTTTTACTGTATAAATATTTTGCCGTGGTTAAATATATTACTAAGAATTAGATGTGTATAAGAGACAGCCCACTACACGGTTCTTGCCTGGAGATCCCAGGGACAGGGGAGCCTGGTGGGCTGCCGTCTATGGGGTCGCACAGAGTCAGACACGACTGAAGCGACTTAGCAACAGCAGCAGCAGCATGGCCCTCTTTTATAATTTAAATCACGTCATGCCAAACGATTTCCAAAAACTTACGTGAAAGTCAAAACCAAATGACCAAAATCTAACAATGTATTTGCATATTCTGAATTGGGGTTGTACTCAGAAAGTTCCTCAGGGGCTGAGAGAACTTCTGTGTGCAAATCAAACAGGAACTAAGAATGTCTTGGTAACGCTAAAGGTCACAGCCTCTTTAACTATGTCGAAACCCAGAAATCAAAGAGCCATCCCTCTCCAGAAGCCCTGCACCCCCAGTGCATGCTAAGTCACCGCAGTCGTGTCCAACTCTTTGTGACCCTATGGCCTGTAGTCCTCCAGGCTCCTCTGTCCTTGGGATTCTCCAGGCAAGAACACAGGAGTGGGCTGCCATTTCCTTCCCCATGTACCCACAGTATCCCCATACTAAACACACCTCTCTAGATCAGTAGTTGGCAAGCTGTGCCCAGCCAGCCAAATCCAGCCCACCACCTGTTTTGTAAGTAAGGCCTGTGAGCTAAGAATGTTTTTTCCATTGTTAAATGGTTGGGGAAAAAAATCAAAAGAAAAATCATATTTTGTGACACATGAAAATTATGTGAGTTCAAATTTCAGCATCCATAAATTAAGTTGTATTGATGCACCTTCAGTCATTCCCTTCTGTAGGGCTGCTTTCAAATTATAACGCCGAGTTTAGTGGTGGCAACAGAGCTAGGACTACCTGGAAGCCTAAAACACTATCTAGCCCTTTAGAGAAAAGTATGCCTGACATCCATTCTAGACTGAAGTTTAGAAAGGGGATTTAAGAATTTCTATATATCAGGTCATTTGCAAATAGATAGTTTTTGCTTATTCTTATCTGATATATTTTATTTCTTTTTCTTGGCTAATTATTTTGGATAGAACTTCAAGTACTATGTTGAAAAAAGTGGTGAAAGTAAGCATCCTTTTCTGGTTTCTGATCTTAGAGGAAAAGCTTTCAGTAATTCACTACTGAATATGATTTTAGCTATACACTTGTCTGTTATACAGAACTCTTGTTAGCTGAGATACCTTCCCATTTATAATTTGATAAAAGTTTTTTGGTTTCTTTTTTTTTTTATCATGAAAAGTTACTTAATTTTTCCAAGTACTTTTTCTGTGTCTATTTAGATGATCTTTGATTTATATCTTTTACTTTATTAATGTGGTATCATCACATTAATTTGTGAGTATAGAACCATCCTTGAATGGTTCAAAAAATCCTTGAATAAATCCCATTCAATCATGGTACATGATTCCTTTAATATATTGTTGAATTTAGTTTGCTAAAATGTTGTTGAGGAGTTTTGCATCTACATTTATCAGGGATATTCCTATAATTTTCTTTTCTTGTAGTCTGTTTGATCTTGATATCAGAGTAATGTTGGCTTCACATAATGAATCTTGAAGCATTCTCTTCTCTTATCTTTTTTGAGAGAGTTTATAAAGAATTGGTGTTAGCTCCTCTTTAAATATTTATTAGAATTCAGATGTGGTTTATTTTGGAAAGCAGTAGAATGAAAAGATGAAATCTAGAAAGAATAGGAGTGTCTTACGGTTCAGTCTTGGGCATTTAGTCTAAGATAATACAGAATAAGGAGATAGTAAATGTTTTTAAACAGAGTAATGAAACAACAAAAGTAGTGTTTAATAAACACTAATCTGAACTGTATTTTAAAAATATATTTTACATGATTTGTTTCCATTTTGAATTTTAAAAAAATCTTATTTTTGCTCATGAATTTCTAAAACATCAAAATGAGTGTTAAACTATATTTAGTTTTCATCTGTCTTTATAACTATTTTAAAACTCACAGTACAAAATTATTATACATGCTTTTACATTCCCATTCCCTTGGAGTGCTTGCAATTTTAGTCTTAGAAAGAGTTGAATGTGTGTACATTTTAGTTGATGATGATTATTAAATCTTTTTCTTTTTTGGTTCACAAACTATTGTAATCTACTACTTCGAAGATTTATGGACTATAGGATGACTTGGGAGACAGTCTAGAGCCTGGATAACAGTGGGAGCAACTATAAGACTACTATAATAATTCAAACATATGGTAACGGTGGCCACAGACCAGGCTAATAATAGTTTGGGGGAAAAGTGACGGGAACAAAATTTCTCTTGAAAAATTAATGAAGTCTGGTTAAGGCAAAAGGGAGGAAGAAGGAATGATTCAAGATTATTTCTAGATTTATAGTTTAGAAACAAAGAAAAAGCAAAACCTATGATAGGAGTTAAAACTGACTTTGAGGTAGACATGCTGGACATCCCTGATATACTGAGATGGGAATGAAATATCCAAGAAGGAATAGCTTGTGGGCTATATTTTTCTATGAATATAAGAATAATTAGGATATATTAATTTTCTGTACGTTAATTTTCAGGCAAAATAAAGCCAAGTATGAATTTAATAGAAAGCTTTAAAATATTTATAAAATCTCAGATATGCTAGTATCTTAGATTTCATTTTTTGGTGACATATTTGCAAACAGAAGTAAAATAAGATACTGTAGACTCCTTTTCCTGATCTAATTTCTTCTAATATAGCTATTTTTGTCTGATAAAAAATATAATTCAAAACCTATATAAAATTTCCTCTGTCATATTTATTAGAATGACTTTGCCTCTTTCTGATTTTCTGTTTAAGATTCAAATATAGCAGAGTTTATCAGTTTGTGCTTAAATCTTTTAAATGGCTTTGTGTTGCTTTTAGGATTAAGAAAAAATTCCCCAGACTAAAAGAGCTGCATGCTCAGAATGATGCCTGTCTGTCTCTTCATTGTCATCACACCATAGATGGCAGCACACTGACCTTCAGGTTTCCTCTCATTTTAAGACCTTGCATGTGCTATATTGACAGCTTCCCAGCCTACTTACCTATCTGCAGCCTTTTTTCCTGCTTAGTACTCACTTATCCTTCAGTAATCAGGCTACATTGCACTTATTCAGTGAAAACTGCCTGGGCTCAACCAGATCCCCTTGTATAACATCTGGTAACATCAAGACTTAATATTCTTAACACAGTTTTTGAATATGCACTTATGTGTGTGATTATTTGTTCAGTGTTTCTTTCTCCACAAAAGAAATTTTCATAAGGGAAAATGTCTTGCTTTTTTTGCCCACCGTATATCTAGAAGACAGAACATAGTATATTAAACATTTGTTGAATGACTGAATATTGGCAGCCATGAGAGGGAAGTTGGACTATTGATGCCATCCCAATCATCTAGCCAAGTTGAGATATCTCTGAGCATCTGATGGCACTTGTATCCCTCATCATACTCCAAGTACATCTCTGGATAATATGTGGAAAGCTAGGGCAGTACAGAATGTATCCTCACAAAGTACTGAAGGGTTTATATAGCAGACAGCCACATTGTCCCAGATGGGAAAGGAACATTATTCTGACATTCTTCAAGCTATGCAATATTACATCTGCATTTTTTAAAAAATCAAACAAATATAGTGTTAAAAAAATAATGAGCATGTGTAAATTTGGTGATGCTCAGATTAGGAGTTAACTTAGTTTACTTTTTATCTTGTTAAAAATTTTCCCCCAGATCTTATCATTTTTATTTTAGACAGGATTGCTTTTGACTTTAATGTGTTGTAGTCAAAGTAATTTTATGAAGAAAAAACTCACTTTTCATATAAATATAAATAAGTACTTCTTCAGTTTAGTGTTATTTAGAACACTATTTAGAACACTCTGGGACCACCCAAAATTGTCCTTCCTCTCTTGCTGGATTCTAACAACAGTGTCTCTTTTTTTTCCAAACGTCATGTTTTCATCTGTATTCTTCCCTAAAAAACTGTCTGAGGGAATATGTTTTGTGTTCATATTGGCAATTTCTTCAAACATAAAGATAAATATAGAGAATGCTGCTGCTTTCATAACCTTGGAAATCAATTTCCATAGCATGTGTACATATGAACCACTAGCATAAACAGTCAGCTTACCTAAAGGATACTGAAACGTCATGAATGAGATATTAGTGCCATCAAAATTTGCACAATAGATGGATTCTTTGAAAACTATCAGTTGTTCCAAAGTTTGCTTCTAGTATTTTATTACAGCTGTTTGCATTACATTTTAATTTTATCATAATGTGGATTTATGGCATTATTAAAAATTTTTTTTAATTGCAAAATTTTCAGGAAAAATATTTTCAATATAATATTTTGATAAGTGTTCATATAATCGATTGTCTAAGAAGTGTGATAACTTTTAGTATAATAAGTCAATTACTTTCACGCATTTCTACATTAAGAGGTATATATTACAGTTATATTAAATAGAATAAATTTCAGTGGGTAAAATTTAATACCTTTTCAATGACACCAATTGTTGTGATACTTGATTTCTTAAAGTCATTGTATTTAAATATTTATCAATTTGGAAAAAATCAGATATAGTAATATGCTTCTGTTTTTATTTAAAATGTATTGAAGTCTAGTGTAGTCCTCCATATATTCTTCAGACATAGTTAGATTTTTACATCCTTGATCTTAGTTTTGTAAATAAATTTGTCCTAACAACATCCCTGAGAAGATTTAGCCAGCTTCCAGTGGCTCCAAAACAACAATGACAACCTTCTTAGATTTTCCATTGTGTGGAAACTGCCTTAGGAACCTTTTACAGTCAGTTTACCTCAAAGGCTGTTGGATAAAGAGGGCGGGCAAAGAGTGCAGCACTGTCTTTAGCCAGGGTTCTCCATCTCCATGATGGTGGAACTCACTGGAGCCTGGAGCTCTCAATAATTCCAAAAATTCCACATGGATTCTCTTAAGAAGGACACATTTCTCATGGACAGCTTTCTGAATCAGAAGCTAGTGACACCCTCAACCTACTTGCCTTTTTTTGTGTGACACAAAGTATGAATAATTTCTGCTAAATTGAACCTGTAATGAAGGAATTTATAATCAGTTCTAATGTATTTGAGACCTAAAGTATATTAGACCTTCATCAAAGGGAATGATAAAAAGCAGCTTTAATGTGGGTGGATAGTAATTATTTTAGTGCTCATAATTATCTACAGTTAACTACAGAGAAATGCTGATATTTTTATTCCTTTTTCAAAATGTAAAAGGCACTGTGGTCAGATTCTGAAATGTAAGAATGAAGCATGCGTCTTTTGTAAAGGATGATACTTTGAATTATGTTAATGGAAAAGGAACTATTTTTGGATTTAAATGAGTTCAAAGTTCATGGTTAGGAGTTTCTGTACCTTTCTTAGTCCTGTTGTTTCACCACTGAATCTATTTATTGGCTGTGGGAAATATAAAGTATAGTAATTACTCTCACTTCATTTCAAAAAGACATGCGATCTGCTTTCTTATCAACTCTCATAAGAGTTATGAGTGAGTTCCTCAAGGAAGGCAGACCCTATGGAGTTTCAATATAGAATAAATCACTTCCACACTCAGGTTTTAGAGGACTCATTTCCTTTATACTTTGGTGATTTAAGATGCCCATTTAAACTGCAGGTTTTGAAGATGCACTATTTGTAGTTTAAAAGAAGCATAAGCTGCGGTTGGAATGTTGATAATGATTGTTATTTATGATGAACGGTAAATGTTCTGCCCTTTGAGGAAATCATGGTGATCAACTTGCTGGAATGCACAGTCTCTAAATAGTGGTTGCCTATTTTTGTTAGAAAATTAATGACAATTACCCCTTAAAATATTTCTACTTAAAATTTTTAAGCATGAGTAATTACATCAACAGTAACAGATTGAAATAAAGTGAGACAGAGTTGCTAATATTCTAGAAAGAAGAGAGATCAAGGAAATGGTTTTCTTTCCAGCCTGGGAATGATGAATCTTGAGATCATGTAGAGATATTTCTATAATCCATAAACATATTTACTCTAGTTTCTCAGTTTGCAACCCAAAACCTCTCAGATATTTGTTCTTAGTGCCTTTAGGCACATAAGATAAAGGAAATCTGTTTTCTTTGTTTTTATAATCCTTTTTTTTTTTTCTTGCTGAAAAATTATCAACACTTCTTCCCAGGTACCCTTCAAAAAATTAGATGTGTAAAAAATTCTTGATGTTAAGAAAACCCAACTGTATTTAACTCACTGAAATCTAAAATGCTACTGAAACTGATAATGTGTAAACAATTTAATATCATCCAACACGATTTTAAACAAAACCTACTAAATAGTATTCACCAGGGTTTCCCTGGTGGCTCTGATGGTAAAGCATCTGCTTGCAATGCAGGAGACCTGGGTTTGATCCCTGGGTCAGGAAGTTACCCTGGAGAAGGAAATGGCAACCCACTCCAGTACTCTCGCCTGGAAAATTCAATGGACAGAGGAGCCTGGTAGGCTACAGTCCATTAAGTCGCAAAGAGTCGGACACGACTACATGAGTTCACTTTCTTTTTCTCAAATAGTATTCAAAAAATGGAATTCTTTAGTTGAGAAAGTGGCTTAACTCTTCCTTTGAATAATGATGCCCTCATCTGTTCATGCAGAGAAGGAAATGGCACCCCACTCCAGTGTTCTTGCCTGGAGAATCCCAGGGACGGGGGAGCCTGGTGGGCTGCCGTCTATGGGGTCACAGAGAGTCGGACACGACTGAAGTGACGTAGCAGCAGCAGCAGCATCTGTTAATGATGCTGAAGCAGTATCTGTATGTTTCTAACCCTTCAGATTTGCCAAAATTAAAAATGTTCCATGTAGTGTATGTATGTAATCATTATCTCACATCAGATCATTGCAACTTTCTGAATATGAAAAGTGATTATAAATAATGTAGCAAAAAGCTGGTTCAGCCATTCCCTGTGTGGAAAAGTTCTCCCACAGACATAGTATCATTTCCCTGGTTTATCTACTAATATTGACCCAGAGGCAGATAGCAACTGATAACTATGTTTGCCATGCAGACAACTGGGAGATATTGTGTTAATAATTTTTTTTTTTTTTTTGCTATTTTACCTCATGTAGACCAAGAGCTAACAATTTTGTATGTGTGTAAGGTATGTAAAGGAGAAGGCAATGGCACCCCACTCAGTACTCTTGTCTGGAAAATCCCATGGACGGAGGAGCCTGGTAGGCTGCAGTCCATGGGGTCGCTGAGGGTCGGACACGACTGAGCGACTTCACTTTCACTTTTCACTTTTGTGCATTGGAGAAGGAAATGGCAACCCTCTCCTCTCCAGTGTTCTTGCCTGGAGGATCCCAGGGACGGGGGAGCCTGGTGGGCTGCTGTCTCTGGGGTCGCACAGAGTCAGACACAACTGAAGTGACTTAGCAGCAAAGTATGTAAAACTACTGACTCTTGGCTGTAGAACCTGAATTATTTCCCAAAGGAATCATGTAAATTGCCTTGGGCACCCTAAGAGGAGAAAGAAAGATATCTTCCAAGAGAGATATATAGCCACACACTTAATGTAATTGTGATAGGGTTTACGTTTGTCTCCGAAAATTATTGAAATAACACTTTAGCAAAAAAACTTGAGCTCACATTAAGGGTTTCCTAATATAGCCAAGGGCTTCCCTGGTGGCTCAGAGGTTAAAGAGTTTGCCCCCGATGTGGGAGACCCGGGTTCGATCCCTGGGTCGGGAAGATCCCCTGGAGAAGGAAATGGTAACCCACTCCAGTATTCTTGCCTAGAGAATTCCATGGACAGAGAAGCCTGGTAGGCTACAGTCCATGGGGTCGCAAAGAGTCGGACACGACTGAGCGACTTCACTTTCACTTTCAATATAGCCAAGACTTAAGCAGATTAAGTAATTTAGCTAAAATTGGAAAACAGATGTGTTTTGACATCAATAAGAAACTATCCTGTACTTTAATCTGTGTTGTTAATTAGTAAATAAAACTATAATTTTTATAAGGTGTACTTGAAAATAGAAATGCAAGAAAATATATTTGTTGAGGTTTATTGATTTATTTCTTTAGGTAATTACAGACAAGTTAAACATTTTTCTAAGTCTAATATTTTGCATGATGTAAGATATTCTATTTCAAATACAGTTCTGATATAGTAATTTAAAAATCAAAATTAATGTTTTTCTATTTTTCAGAAATGCAGCAACATTGTTGCATGAACATCATATAATACTGAGGACAATTTCTTCATTTAAACAGGGTTATTTCAAGAAATTTTGATTTCTGTGAACTTGCAAAGGAGTGCTAATTGTAAACTATTGCTTTCATCTAGTTTTTCTTCTCAATGGAATGATTACTTGCAGGACTATGAAATTTACCATTTAATTTACTGTGTGGAGCTACTCTGTATTGGGAATGGCCTTGAAACCATCACCTTACCATTGAGTAATCAATGGGTCCCTTCTGTTACATCATCAATTTCTCTTTTTCCATTCTTTGATCTTTGCCAGTTATTACTATTTTTCAAGGCTGTCCCTCTGAGCTAATGATACTCATATATGTCTCATTTTTTTCCTTCTGTTTTCTGGGATGGTGTTTTTTATTCTCTGAAGGCTGTGATATTAAATGTAGTTTTGAATTATAAACAATACATGGTAATCACTGAAAAGACTTAGAAATATTTCTCAAAATGTTTAACAGTCCCTTCCTATCAAGTGTGCTTAGAATTAATGCCTGCTTCTCTACTATTTATATTATTAAAATCGACATATGGCGTTCAGTCCCCTTTTTTTCCTTCCTTTTTCTGTAACTGTTATTTTATGCATGACAAAATTCTCTTGCTTAGTTATGTGGTTGGCTGTCTTTTAACTTGAGTGTTATGTGTTTGTAATGATTGCTTTTTGCATGAAGATTATGAAATGCCGTACAAATTAAATGTTTGTGGAAACAAAAAGAAATGCAGGGCTTCACATGCATTTTTGTGTGCTGAATAAGTCAATTATGTGATGCTTAAAATTACTTTCATATGGCCTTTGACTTCCCCTTTGGTGTCCTACTTTATTCTTAGCAAATTGATATTGTTAAGAATAATAAAACATTTATTAAACATTCACAGTATTTTAATACAATTATTATCCTAAAACATGACCCATTATAAATAACTACACTTGGCATGAAATTGCACTAGGGCATAATTCGTTATATTTCTAAATTAATTATGAAATATAAGCCCTGACTCTGTAACTACCTTAATTATGAACACTGACTTCTACAGCGGTACCTTTGCTCTACCAAATGATGAGATTATTTGTTCATATGTTTGTGCAAGTTGCAAAGGTTTTAAATCCATGGCTACTTTTTAATCAAAACACATGGGGAAATATTTGTGTAATGACAAGTAATTTTAAAAAAAAATCACAGTTTTGAAAGATGTGTGACATAAAAATGCGTAAAACCTAAGTGTTAATGCTTTTACAATAAAACAGAAGAAAAAAAAAGAAAAGAAAAAACCCTAAAAATTTTTATATCTCTGTTTTCCCTAATGGTATTGTCCCAAATTAATGAATGAGTTTGGCCTACTTTCTTTATTGTTGTCACCAATTCAAATTAGAAAAAACACTGAATAAATTAAGTTCTTTCAGCTAATAAAACTGTTTACTTTTTTTGTATGCAGTTGGTATTAAAAAAAAATCATTTCCTTTGCTTATGATGTGACTTTCAAACCATATGTATTTTTTATGCTGGATATATTCACAAGCCAACTCTGTGAGATATTTTGGGGAAAGGGAATTTTTTTTTTTCTCAAACAAAATAGATAACCAACTTTGATGTAATCACTCCTCCACGCTTTTTGGAAATAATCCTTGAGAATTTTAGTATTTGCACTTATTTTTTCCCCTCAGTCTTGTTTATTCTTGAAATGTCTTTTTTTTTTTTTTCCTCCATTTCTCCGTTCTCAATCCTAGGTCCCCTTACAAAGAAACAGACAGATGATTTAGGTGATAATGACGGTGCTGAAGATGAAGGTATTTTTCTCCACCCAATCTATTTGCATGACAAGGGCCTGAATCACTTTTTCCACCCTTTTCTATTTTTTTGCTTCTTGTCTTTTTTTGAAGAGTTGTTTTTAATTCCCGTTTTTGATGTGTTTTGTCTTCTTGCTTGTTGTTACACATGAATATACATTTTTAATTTTTTAAAAAATGAATGTTAAATTTTGATTTTGATGCCAACCATTACAACGTTTTGAAAAGAGGGGCATTTTTTGTTGTTGTTTTCTTGAACTGACTTTTGATATGTTTCATTCCACATTTTGACTGAAACTTGTCCATATTCTTTGAACTAACAATCTCTTCCCTGTAGTCTCTTTGTACGCATTTTGCATGTTTTCTAATCTATGTAAATATTTTACCCAATACAAAATGTGTCATTTTGACATTTTATATTTGTTTAAAAAATACCACACCTAATAAAGTGAAAGACAAGCTAAAAGCTGATATAAAGTGTTTCTTGAGCAATATAATTTAGGTTAAAAAAATACTGTTTTCTGTTTGTGTGCTTAAATATTACATCAATAATACAATCAGATGGATGTGAAAAGCATACACCTATTTAGATAATTGTAGTAAACCTTACTTAACCACTTAAGAACCCTGAGAAGATTAAATGAATATCTTTTAATATCAAAGGCACATAATTTGAAGATGGGCAAGTAAAATATTCTGAATTTCAGATCATTGCTAACTATAAGTAATAATGTCTTTATACGGTACTAATATCAAAATTCTTTTCTCTTTCCAACTTTCTTATGACTTACAATTCTGATATACTCTGTACATGTAAGTACTCACTAGATTGATTTGAGATTTCTCATTCCATTATGTACCTTTAGTGAAAGTGAAGTGAAGTCACTCAGTCGTGTCCAACTCTTTGTGACCCCATGGACTGTAGCCTACCAGGCTCCTCCCTCCATGGGATTCTCCAGGCAAGAGTACTGGAGTGGGGTGCCATTTCCTTCTCCAGGGGATGGGGATCTTCCCGACCCAGGGATCGAACCCGGGTCTCCTGCATTCCAGGCAGATGCTTTAACCTCTGAGCCACCAGGAAGCATATACCTTTACCTGGTATTAAATGGAGTGTCTAGAGAGCCCATTGAGTCTTTCAGTTCATTTGCCTCCAATTAGTTTCCTTTTTTCTTTTTAATGCCACCCTAATTATGATTCTTATAGAGATGACTAATATAATCCTAGGTTTAAAAATAATTCCTAGAACCTTGGAAGTGAAATCTCATAAAAACAATAATGTGGTAAGAAAGATTTTCCAAAACAAGATAATCCACACACAGGCCAGCAGAAGTGCTAGTTCCATGAGGAACAACTATGAATGTGTTCTTACTAAACAATTGAAATTGTTTCATAAAGTATATATATTTAATAAACTACTTCAGAATAGAATTTAACCCTGGTGGAAATCTGAAGAATTAAAACATCAAAGACATTTATTCCCCTTGAGGACGTGGGTTGTTGTTCCTAGTGCTCTATGAAGACAGCTTACACTTGGGGACCTGGAGACTTGTTGAATCCTCTGAAAATGCTTAGATCTTGGACATTTGTTATCAGATTGCTTGGTGTGTAACTTTGTAAACTCCAAATTTTCCCAGAATACTCACAATGTTTGTTTACATCATATCCCATTAAAAAAAATATTTTGATGGCTGATTTGTGCTGCTTTTTTTTTGCTTTTGGTAAAAGAGCATCAAGTAAGATATTTACGTGTTTACAAGTGATACCTCTGAGCAACCACAGTGAACTAAGCTCTGTAAATGTAAATATATCTCATAGACATAATTTGAAGCATACTTAACATTTCAAATAACCATTAATAATATCCTAAACCCCAACTTAAATTGGCAGGTAGTATTTAGGTTGAGTATTAAGCCAGTCATCCTAAGAGTTACCAAATCAGTAAATATTTTTAAGTACTCATAAGTGTAGAGTCCAAGAAATCAATCCAGGTTCTTATTTCTCTGTGTTGTTTGGGTATTTGTTTAGAAGATAAGGATAAATTCAAATACCCTCCAGGATAAAAACCTTTGACTAATAACTGAGGTACATTAAATGAGTAGAGGGCACAAAATTTCTAAAATGTCTTTAAATGTATCAGAGCAAGATTTGATTCAGGCAATACCCTCCAATTTTAAATTTGTTAGATGTCCCCAAATTCTAAATTGTGGGAAATTAAAAGCTTCATAAGTCCTTTAAGAAAAAACAAACCAGTAAACATGTTCAAGGAGTTATGTGACTAATAATTATTCACCAGGACTGTTAAAGGGAATTATGACTTCAAATATTGGTTGTCAGGCAAAAATAAATCCCAATTGACTGCTCTAGAGCTATTGGCTGGAGAAGGCGATGGCACCCCACTCCAGTACTCTTGCCTGGAAAATCCCATGGACAGAGGAGCCTGGTGGGCTGCAGTCCATGGAGTCGCGCAGAGTTGGACACGACTGAAGCGACAGCAGCAGCAGCAGCAGCAGCAGCAGAGCTATTGGCACTTGCAACATTGGCTTAAATTTTTTATTTATCAGAAAGATAAAATAGTTACTAAAATTTAAAATCAAGATACCTATTCAGTTTCCAGTTTATTAGTTTATAACTTGAAAAAAAAAAATCCCATGGACAGAGGAGCCTGGTGGGCTGCAGTCCATGGAGTCGCGCAGAGTTGGACACGACTGAAGCGACAGCAGCAGCAGCAGCAGCAGCAGCAGAGCTATTGGCACTTGCAACATTGGCTTAAATTTTTTATTTATCAGAAAGATAAAATAGTTACTAAAATTTAAAATCAAGATACCTATTCAGTTTCCAGTTTATTAGTTTATAACTTGAAAAAAAAATTTTTACTGTAAAAATTTTAGAATAAAAATAATCAGCAGTGTATAGTATTTCTTAGTTCAAAGACCTAGACGCTTAGCAAAACTTTAAGACATTGTAAATAACAGAAAATATAAGCATACTTTAGGAATATTTGTAGTTTTACTAAACCTGAGCTAGTGTTTTAGTCTCTGAGAGTATTCTTTCGATTTTAGTGAGGTCAGTAGCAGCTATTCAGGCAAAGTCAGATATCTTAGGTGAAATGCGCTTAATTTCTAAGGGAACATATGAGACAAAGTAGAGGGACAATATGGCTCTAATAAATTCATTATAAATTATTACACCTAATATATTTGCACTAAAGACCACATGGCTATTCCAAATTTTATTATTAAAATAATGGCATTAGTTGATAGTATTCAATAGTAGGTTATCTGGTATATCAATTTCATTTATAGAGTCTAGTTATTTATAAAATCAAAATTTATATTTATATTAAACTATCTACCTTTATTGTTATGTTGTTATTTTTATTATAGCTGAACAATTTACTATTTATATTTACATCAGAAAAGACCTGTATAGACTATGAAGAAAAGTAAAATCTAAGATGGACCCTATGATAAAATGCTATCAAAAGTAAAGTTTTTAATGAGCCACTAAAGGTGAGCCACTCTGATAAAGCACTATCAAAAGTTAGCAATTGTTCTGTAGTATAAATATGGCATTTCCCAAATTTTATTAGCAGTACTGAGTTTTTATGTACAAGAATGTTGCCTATGTTGGTGATTAATATACTATCTAGCATTAACTTCAGGGTTACTTCAAGCAAAAATAAATATTGTTTAGAACACAGCATTAGAATTTTATAGAACTTTCTGGAAAAGAACTGCTGAATTGTTCTGTAGTATAAATATGGCATTTCCCAAATTTTATTAGCAGTACTGAGTTTTTATGTACAAGAATGTTGCCTATGTTGGTGATTAATATACTATCTAGCATTAACTTCAGGGTTACTTCAAGCAAAAATAAATATTGTTTAGAACACAGCATTAGAATTTTATAGAACTTTCTGGAAAAGAACTGCTGGACACATTCAAGTACTTAGGCAAAGTTGAAATCATTGAGAAGTTTGGAAAGACAAATTGGAAATTAGAATCAGCCCAATCAATCAGTAATCCTTTCAAGTCTAATTTTCAAAGAAAACTAGAGAGATGCCACTTAGAATCCCTCCTAGAATCTGCTGTCATATTTTCAGTGTATTCTGGCACTCTCTACTCCATTCTGCTATATTAGGTGTATAAGATGTGGCAGGTCTTCTCAATGTGTGCCTGTATTGTTCTCCAGGTGAACAGAATGGTTCTACCAAGATTTCATTACTGTTCACAGTTGGTGCTTTGTAATTCTATGTAATTTTAATTAAAGAAGAATTCTGAAACAGCCTCCCTCTGTGCTACCTCCAAGCATACAATTAGCAAAGTACAGTGTCTGCTGTGAATAGTCAGTTAATGATTTCGATTTAATAATTTATTATTGCTTCTTCAGTGCCAGCCATACTAGAAAAATAAGCTAAAACTGTGTGCAGTGAACAGGCATTTAAGGAAGAGAGTTTGACAATTTCAGAATTGTTTCTTTCTATAAGCCTAACAGCTCTATGAGTTCCCCCAAGTCTTACAAATGAGTGAATATAATTTTCCCTCTCGTGGATTTAAGGAGAAAATACATTTAGGTTTTTTCACTAAATGTAGGGTGTGTCTAGTAGATGGTTTTTATGTCACAGTATCCTCCTCTCACCACTTAAAAATAAGACACTTCTCAAGTACACATTTGTGGGGAGAAGGAGAAAGTATGATAAACTCACAGTGATATTAAATATTAAGTCAAACTTAAACTAGACATTTAAAAATGTCTCTAAATTCTGCAATTAGCTATTTCTCCAACTTGAAAATCTGGACAAACAAGTTGACCTACAATTCCTGATTTTAAAATGATTTACATTGAAAAAGATTATTATTATAGTAGAAAAATCAACACATTTCTACTTGTCACCTTTTTTAAAAAACAACAATGTAAAGCAGCCTCTAAATTATCACTAGTTTTTTCAATAAGTTCATATCATATTAGTCTATTCTGAAAGCTGAAACCTCAGTTGTTATGATGTAGGGGATTTGTTTGATAAAATATGTCAAAAGCAAAGAAAGCCATATTAAATGACACTTTATTACTATTAACATTAAAAAGAAAAATTACACACGGTATAATTTGGTTTCAATTGTGGATAGAAGAGATCATGGGCTATTATATAATAGTGTTTCAAGTATGTACATATTCATAATCATACAGATATATGTACACATATAATATTTCAATTTATGTAATAGTTAAAACCTTGTTAACCAATCTCTGGTTGCTCAGATAGTAAAGAATCTGCCTACAATGCAGGAGACCTGAGTTTGATCCCTGGGTCAAGAAGATCCCCTGGAGAAGAAAATGGTAACCCACTCCAGTATTCATGCCCAAAAAATCACATGGACGACGGAACTTAAGGGACTACAGTCCATTGATCAGACACGGTTGAGTGACTTCACTTACAATGTTAACCAATATACAGTTTAGCATTTTTTGTCTCTAGAAATTAGTACATTTTTTACCATTTAAAATTATCCAGTGTTTCCCTTATATATTATTTCTAGACCCTGTTGAAAGCTACATAATCATGGTAAATATCTTAGAAAAGCAAATACATTTGATTAAAATTTAGAACTGTAGAAATCACTTCAACTTCACTCTAAACTTTAGAATTGTTCACTTGAACTTAGCTGTATTTTCTCTAATGTCTACATGACAAAATGATAGAGCCAAAGTGTCAGTCAGTTTTCTTCTTTCAAAGGATAAGAGTAATTTGAATCAACAGATGACCTGAATGGAACTGAAAAATATCATTTGAATGAAAGTTCCCTAAATGCAGCAAAGATAAAAATATAGATTTTTGCACTTTGTTGCCTACAATTCATCTGATAGTACTTGAATAGTTAAATGATATTTCTTTCAAATTCTGTAAAATAATGCTATAATTATGTTCTCAAATTGAAGCATAAGTTATTCAATGTAATTATGATGCTTTCAGTATGAATCTTTACAATAATTAAGATGGGGAAAAGAGTGTTTTATTCATTATAGCAGCGATAGCATTGTCCTTAGTTTTTGGCTCATAAATTCCATAGTAGGTCTAAACAATTGTTAAAAGAAGTTTTAAGAATCATTATCATTCTATTATTTCTTTAATTCTACTGTCATATCAAAAATCAATTAAAAATAGCACTGAAATTCACACCTACTCTCAATTATTCCAAATTTTGTAATTCAGTTTTATAATATTTAACAAAATTTTAGAAAGAAAATAGCAAATATTTATTGCTTTTTTCAGCAATATATCTTAATACAAGTTGCTTAAGAAACACTTTAATGAAGACAACAATTTAAAGAATTATTTTAAAATCATGCCCTCTTGTTTCTAAATTGGAAAATCTATTCTCTGCTTCATTATGCATGTAGAGGATAAGAACAGTTGCCAATCATTTGTTTTTCAGATATTCGGGACAGTGGGGGTCCCAAACCAGTGATGGTATACATCCATGGTGGCTCATATATGGAAGGGACTGGAAATTTATATGATGGGAGTGTCTTGGCAAGTTATGGCAATGTGATCGTCATCACAGTCAACTATCGACTTGGGGTACTCGGTAAGAAGTTTCTTTTTTTTTTTTTTCAGCATCATTCCATGAAGATGTGATAATTTTGTTTTGACTTGTTTTGTTTTGCTTTGCTTCCTTTCAGTCATTGTTCTATGTTTGCTGATTTTGAAGCAAAATTTTTTATATTTTTAATTAATTCTATAAACATTTATATATTACTTGATAAAAGACAGCTAGGGTTAGTTTTGATATTTAATGATAAAAGGTAATGAAATTATTCACATTGTTGAGGAATGCTCTTCTTAGCTTGGGTGTATAGAAATGTGAAAAGTAGCAATGGCAGAGCCTTTCTTAAGAAGAATTAGTCTCTGGGCAGATTTTTCTTTCTTCTGCATTTCTTTTTTACAATGCTATAAAATTGGCTGAGGTTTGCCAGGAACGTAGAAACTAGTTTATGTTCTCTTCAAGAATATGTGTATGGACTAGCTTTGGAAAATGATTGCCTTTGCTGTGTAGGTTTGTTTGTTTTTAGCTTATAACATGCAATTAGAAATATTTTGTTTAGATGTTGTTTGTTGAATTATTTGATTTGCAAAACATACATTGATTTCACAAAGTGTCAATGTGTTCGATAATGTATATACATGTGAGACAAAATCAAACTGTAGATCTTTTGTTTTTTGAAGAAAAGTATAGAGCAGTGTTATTATTTAAAATAAATTATCAAGTACCCTGAAATCGGTATAAACTTGCTATTCTACTTTGTATAAGTTTATTTTTTTATAGTATTATCACAATTTAAGGAGTAAAAAAATCTGTATCATTTAATAAAACTCATTTTAAAGATACCTGCTAAGAGTACAATTATTACAAGAAGTTTTTAAAATCTTAATTGATCAAAGTCCTATCTCTTACTATGCACTTAGAAGTTATAATTTATGTTGTTTGGGCACAAAGAGATACTACACTCATTCTTTACTCAGAAACATTTTGAAAAACAAGTTTGAATTATATTCTCCTTCACAATAATTGTTAATATCATTTATTTTAGCCACATTGGGAATCAGTTTATATTTCTTGTCAGTATTAGTTATTATTATTCTAATCCCTTCTATGTAATCATAATTCTATGTTTATGCCAATCTCAAAATATAAAAAGGAATAATTTTTGTCAATCAAAGTTGTGTGTTTTGGGGAAGGGGATGTGTTAGCAAAGCAAAGTGGGACTTGATCTTTTTCTAGTGTGCTGTTTTGAATTTGGAGTATGGTGGATAATATAATAGATACACTCCAGCAATGTAGGTATAAAATATTTCTGTAGCATTGTTCAAATACACATCAGTTCAAGTATCCATCATGTGTAATCATGCATTGCTTCAGATGTTCCTATAATTTCACTACATAGGGGTGAATGACCTCACGCCAATGAAAACTCTCCATGTTAGAAGATATATAAAGAGATGTTAATAATAATCTTCTCAAATTAAACTTAAATATCATAGTGTTGTCATTGGTTTCTTAGATAAGATTTGAATGTAAGAATCTTCACTATCTTTAATGCATGTAACTTTAATTATGGCACCGTTTATAGCTAAATTGTCTTTAATGTTTATTATTCTCATATTTTTCTGAATTTCTTAAATTGAAAATCTTGATGCAGTGACTAGTTTTCCAATTGAAAATTCAAAATTAGATGCCCAATTATGGTAATAGTGTTTTCAAGGACTTGAACATCTGCATAGTTATATACAGTGATTTTATTTAAAAAAATCTTTTGGCCATACATTATGTTGCCTATGATTGGTTATTCTCGCATAAAGATCTCATAGAATAACTTGTGCTGTTATGCTAGTACAAGTTTCGCCCATTTATAAAAATTTATTTGGAACTGATGAAGACATGACTTTGATCTTTGTTTGTGTCCTCTTTAAATGCATATTCTAAATGATTGGATTTCAGGAAAAAAGATTCACCAGTTAAAAAATGAAGAACTTGATCTGTATAACGTCAGGCAGTGTTGGGTTGATAATGGATAATTTTTCCAGTGTTAAATATTTGTTCTGGTTCTGCTACATTTAGGATTTAAACTTTAGTAGGCTCCTTTGTTCCTCTAAGAGACATCATACCCTAATGTTTATCTGTCCTTTATAGATCTCCTCTCAACAGGATAAAGTACTAAACTTTGTTAGTGAAACATTTTTAGGAGCGTTTTGGAACCTTAGCTCTAGAACTGATATTTTCTGGTCACTTCCTAAAATATGTGTTGGGCCTTAGAAAAAGTATTTAAGTGAATTAATTCATGAAGAGTAAATTATCAAAACATTTGTTTCAGCACACTTTGCATGTGTGTTAAACCACAACCAGATCAACAGCTGATCTACCAGGGGGACTGCAAAGTAAAGACTGTAGGGTTTTAGTTGTTGTTAATACTTTGTCTAACAGTAACAAGGTAAGCCAAGGTTTCTTGGGTGTGGGATCCAAAAGTATTGCTATTTAGTTGGATCTTGGGTGAGTTTTGGACTTTAAGTAGAAAATAAGATTTGATCACGTGTCAGAGTATATCTTGAGCTGTGTTTTGATTTGAATGTTTTGGTGCTATGGAAATGAATTTTGGGGTCCAATGTATACATTGGCTAATTATGAGACTTGATCTCAGGTGATTGACAAAAAATATCAAGTTGCCTGAAACAGGTAATGTAATTAGCTCTGCTTTGAATTTGCCATTCCAGAGGAAAACTATTACAAGTTTGTTTTAGCAATAAGTAAAATGTGATAATGTTTCAGTCAAAAATTTCATACAGATATCTAGCAGCCAAGTTCGCAGTTTAAAGTATTTTATATTAAAAAAAATATTTTGTTTGTTGCAAAGTAGAATTAGCATAGAAGGAAAAAAAAATACCTCCAATGATAGCATTGTTTCCCAACCAAGACCCTGTCCTGGTTTTCTTTGAAATGGTAACGCAGACTATCTCTATCATTGCATTGAAAATGCTATATTGGTGGTGATAAGAAAACTATAATAAGGTTGAAGAAAAAAAGGCTAGAGTATAGGGGATTCTGCCTGCTAACCTACTTCCTCAGGTTCTCTTAAAGTTCTCCACAATATCTTATTCAGTGTCACATTCTTTTAGTAAAAATTTTCTTTGTCCTCTGTTTTCTAATACATATTATATAAATTGCTCTTTAAAATGTTTTTAAAATAATTATTAATAGTTATTTTTAGTGTTCTATCAATAGTATATGGTTAAAAAATCAGAATAAAAATTATAAGAAGTTTAGCAGATTTGCTAAGTGTAGGTAATGATCATGATTTAAAAAGAAAAATATATTCATTTAAGTGACTCAATGTTTTGTTATTATTTTTTGCATTTTTTAAATTTGTTTGACTCTGAAGCCTGAAAGAAACAAACTCTAAATATGACCTTATATTTTTGATATATATATAATATAATCAAATATTATATATTATGATACTAATATCACACTGTCATCCAAATGTGTTATTAGTAGGTAGAAGAGGGAATCAATCTGTCCTTGAAGAGTCAAAGATGTTTTCATGGACTTGGTAGTATTTGAGCAAAACCGTGAAGGATGGGATTAAATGAAGAGAGAAGGACATTCTTTTTATTTGTATTTGTTTATACTCTTTCTGCTTCAAAAAATTAGAAGTGATTTGTGATAAACACACACATGTACATAGGTTGATAAAACCATATTGAATATGAATGCATATATTATAGAGAAAAGATTCAGAAATTTAGGCTTTGAAAATATACTGGGATTGAACATAAATATATATTCCAATTTCTTAGAGGCAAAATAAAAAGGATAATGGATTGAATCTCATAATTGTTATTATGAGATAAAGGAAACGTGTATATCAGAAAAATACACAGAAGTTTTTCTTACAGTATACTACAGAGAAATTTATCATGAGTTGTATGTAATTGGAATACTAAAAAAAAATGGCATAGTCTTTATGCCATTAGAAGATATAGAAATATTCTCAGCATATGTTTATATACTAACCCTCTGTAAAAGCCAAAGACATAGTGATAAATGTCCACAACTTTTATAGTGTCATTTTAGCAAAGAACTAACCAAATGCAGTTCAAGTAAGACATTTGGTGGTTTCACATTTAATAGACTAGAACTAAAAACCAATATAAAGCAATGATAGTTAACTTGGTCCATAGATTTCTTCTCTCAAATACCAGTTGTGCTAACTGAGTTTTAATAGGGGCTGGACGGTAATCAGTTTTAGTTTGAGTGCTTAAATGATCTCTTGAAGTAGAGCTATTGTTTGTCCTTTGGAAAAAAAGAAACTTTAGATAGGAGCTTTTGAGGCTGTCAGTTCCATTGGTCACTTCTCTGTTGCTACCTTAGCTCATCTCCCCACAGCACAGGACACAGTTAGCTAGTCCCTTTCGTGTATGCTTGTTTGCATGATGCCAGAATTTCCTCCTGCCTAACTATCTGCTCCTTCTCAGCTCCTTTTGCTCTTTCTTACCCTGATACCTAAATATCGAAGTGCCACTACGCAGATGTGTTGGCTCCCTTCCTTACCATGTCTCCATATGGGAATTTATTCATGGTTCTCAGTTCAGTTCAGTCGCTCAGTCGTGTCCGACTCTTTGTGACCCCATGAATCGCAGCACGCCAGGCCTCCCTGTCCGTCACCAACTCCCTGAGGCCTCCTCAGATAGCCATTTTGCTTTTTTGCATTTCTTTTTCTTGGGGATGGTCTTGATTCCTGTCTCCTATACAATGTCTCAAACCCCCATCCATAGTTCATCAGGCACTCTGTCTATCAGATCTAGTCCCTTAAATCTATTTCTCACTTCCACTGTATAGTCATAAGGGATTTGTTTAGGTCATACCTGAATGCCTAGTGGTTTTCTCCACTTCCTTCAATTTAAGTCTGAATTTGGCAATAAGGTGTTCATGATCTGAGCTGCAGTCAGCTCCCGGTCTTGTTTTTGCTAACCATGTAGAGCTTCTCCATCTTTGGCTGCAAAGAATATAATCAATCTGATTTCGGTGTTGACCATGTGGTGATGTCCATGTGTAGAGTCTTCTCTTGTGTTGTCGGAAGAGGGTGTTTGCTATGATCAGTGCGTTCTCTTGGCAAAACTCTAATAGTCTTTGCCCCGCTTCATTCCGCACTCCAAGGCCAAATTTGCTTGTTACTCCAGGTGTTTCTTATGGTTCTAAATACCATCTATAAATAGTGACTTCCAAACTGCATCTTTAGGACTGACTGTTCCTCAAAGCATCAGACTTATGTACTTCCACCTACTGAGATCTCTAACGATTAAAAATCGTTAAGTTGAAAATCTCCAACTTAATAGCTGAAATATATTGATTTTCTCAGGTCTGCATATTTGTCTTCTGCATCTAGGTTATAGTAATTATTGCAGCAACAGTAATAACAATCACAGTCACATTCACTGAAAAATTCCAAAAGCTATTTTGGGCAGTTTGCATAGATCACTTTTTTTCTTTTTGGCTCCCCATTGGAGAATCCAAGGATTGGATTATTAAATTCCCATAATAAACTTATGAGGTAGGATTGTTATTTTCCTGATTTTATAAATGCAGAAAAAAATGAGTAGAGAGATTAAGTAAGTAGTTCATACTCATACAGGTCAAAGAGTGTTAAGTGGTAGAACCAGGATTCTAGCCCAGATTGTCTTCTCTTGAGTACAACCCCGCACTGATGGCATTGGTACTGCCATCCATCTGGACAAGCAAAGAAAACCTCTGCAGACTTTTGCCAACTTGTCTTTTCTTTAGGCTGAACCTCCAATTCATCAGCTTCTCTCAGTGACTTGTTCCAACATACATCCTGGATCTGTCTCCTTTCCATTTCTCCCTTTGCCAAACTAAGCCAGTTCTCCTTGAGACTCTTATATTATTTATCTCTTTCACTTTTGCTCCCTACCTATAATCCATTCTCCACACAGCAAAATCAAATTATCTTTTTAAGCCATAAATTATACCAGCTCACTTTTCTGCTTAGTACCCTGTACTGGCTTCCCCACTGTTCACTGAGAATAGAATACAAACCCTGTCCCTGCTCTGTCTCACAGAACCCTGTGTGAAGAAGTATTTGTATCACTTAGTATCTGTACTTCTTGTACATGTATCCCTTAATTTGTCTCAAAATGCTCTTCCTCTCTATGCCAGCCATATTTTGTTCTTCCTACATACCAAACTCATTCCCATTTTAGGGATATTATACTTGCTGTTCCCTCTGCATCAGATCTTTATGGGGCCAGTTGCTTATTCTTCTGATTTGGTTTAAAATATCTTCTTCTTGGAGAGACTGTCCAGGTTTATCCAGTCTAAAAAGAGTCACCATGTTACAAGTCACCTACCTTTTAAAATTCTCTCTATTGCATTGATCAATCATACCCAAGTGAGTGAATGAATGAAATAGTCACTGAGTCATGTCCGACTCTTGTGACCGCATGGGCTGTAGCCCACCAGGCTCCTCTGTCTGTGGGATTTTCCAGTCAAGATTACTAAAGTGGGTAGTCATTTCCCTCCCCAGGGGATCTTCCCGACCTAGGGGTCGAACCTGGGTCTCCTGCACTGCAGACAGATTCTTTACCGACTGAGTAATAGGGAAGTCCATACCCAATTACTTCCTATTTATATTTGAATTTTAAAATTTTATTGCTGTCTAGCACTCTGAAATCTCTTTAGGCTACTTTTAGTCCCCATGTGCTGTGTACTCAGTTGCTTCAGTCATGTCCAACCCTTTGCTCCTCTGTCCTTGGGATTCTCCAGGCAAGAATACTGCAGTGGACTGCCATGACTTCCTTCAGGGGATCTTCCTGACCCATAGATCGAACCTACGTCTCCTGCATCTCCTGCATTGCAGGTGAATTTTTTTACCCAGTGAGCCACCTGGGGATCCCGTTTTAATCCCTGGCACATGGTATTTTCTCAGAAAATATTTATTAAATAAATTTAAAGTGGATCTGAAGAGTCAGTAAGTGCTGATCTGACGTGGTCATGGGGTGGAGGCCAAGTTTGAGGCAGAGAGAAGAGTCTGAGTGAAAGCCAGAGGAAGAGAGAGGCTTCGCATATTAAAAGATATGAGCAAGGCTGGCAGGAATGCTTTGAGTAAGGGGTGAGCAGTGTCAAAAAAGGGGCTTCCCTGGTGCTGCAGAGGTTAAAGCGTCTGCCTGCAATGTGGGAGACCTGGGTTCGATCCCTGGGTTGGGAAGATCCCCTGGAGAAGGAAATGGCAACCCACTCCAGTATTCTTGCCTGGAGAATCCCATGGATGGAGGAGCTTGGTGGGCTACAGTCCACAGGTCGCAAAAAGTTGGACACGACTGAGCAACTAAACAACAACAGTGTCACAAAAAGGCTAAAAACAGGCAGCAGGTCACACAGCATTTCATTAAAGACTTAGGACTTCCAATAACAATGAGAAACAATGATAGGGCATTGAGCAGATAAGTGATTAGATTTGCATTTAAAAAACTGTGTTGAGTAGGCCTAGACCCTGATCAAATTTGACATTGTTATAGATACAAAAAAAAAAAACAACACCATGTCTTGTGCCTCATTAAAGTGACATGCTTGGTAAATTCTGTGAATGAGACAGATATTTTGCTCATAAAGGATTGAAGCATAAACTGAGTGCTGCCTGACTAAGGTGAGCATGGGAATTTGTCTTTCATACAAAGAGCATCACAGGGGTTTTGCTGCTTTTGCCTCCATTTTTTGATAATGGAAAGAATCAAATCATCATTATGGAGAATTCTACTGAATTCCTGCTTTGAGGAATATGAATTAATATGATTGATATTATTCCAGAGACTGGCCTGTACAAGAAACTGCAATAAATTATTGGGTTGGCCAAAACGTTTGTTCAGATTTTTTCTTATGTTTATGGAAAAACCTGAAAGAATTTTTTTCCCAAGCCAATACTGTCTTCTTATTTAAGTTTCTATGTTGTTAATATGACTTCACTGAAGCTCTGGGTTGTCCTAGAAAAGATATTTAAAAAAAAAATTCCGTGACAAGGTTGGAAGTATGTGGTTTATGATTTCATTAAAACCTGTAATTTGGAATAAGACCTCAGAACATAGAAGAAACATTTCCCTCATTTCTAGTTACAGTGATCTGCGACGAGAATTGGACTACTATTTTCAGGTACTCAAAAGGATTGCAACTCACTAGTCCATAAACAAAAAGATAGTGAGTTTCTTTTCAGACCAGAGACCATAATCTTAACTCAGTCATTGACTTATTCCATGAACATTATTCCATGAACTTAATTCCGTGAACATTATTCCATGAACTTAATTCCGTGAACTTATCCCATGAACATAAGTTACCGGCCCACTATCAGTTCCTGGTTGTTGGGGGTCTGTGTCACATTGTTGGAAAAAGTCAGACCGAAACCTTCCTTTCTAAACCTCACAGTGAGTAAAAAGAATGCCATTAAACAAATCAAACTATTAGCACAAATTTTGTTGAGTTGTATTTCCAAAAAGAATAGGCTGTTGAAAAAAAAAAGAATGTTTGTGGTAAAATGTAGACTGAAGGATTCTGGAAAGACCTCTATGCTAGTACAGTTGTAGCTTTTGGTTTGTGTTGCTATGTATTTGCAAAGTTAAATATTGGAAGATAGATAAATATTTTGAAGTAATTTTAAAAGATGTAAGATAATTAGAAGCAAAATAAGTCCTTTGAACAAGCAGCTAGGTTAAAAATACAAAAATCCAAACAAACAAACAGATCACCCACAATTAAACAGGCAAAGTTCTCTATCAGAATTGAGTGAGCAAAATTGGTTTGTGAAATCCAAATATACCAGGAAAGAATACCACCGGAGGGACTAGCCCTTAGTTACTGAATCCTTAGAGAGCAGGACACCGTTCTTTTCAGAGACAATTGAAGTGTCCTCCTTCATCAGCCTTATATCCCTGAGATAGTCTATGCAAAGTAGTAAGGCAATCCCATTATTGTTTTTTATTATTATTAAATGAAATATGCTCTCTTTTTCATCCAGTATCAGTTTTTGTTTTTTTTTTTTTTTCTCTTTGTTCCAAGCAAATGATTTGGGCTTGGATTTTGCTTTGGGGTTTAGTTTGCTAAAGGAGCAAATGATCCTTTCCCTGCTCTGATGAGTCCTCAATATGAGACCAAGTCAGGATTCCCTCACCTTCCCATGACCTAGTGCCAGGGTCCTCGAAATCCCATTCACTTTCACTACTTTGCCTTGAACATGTATTGCAACTTCATCTGCCGGAGCATCTCATGAGGTCTTCCTCTTTTTCAAAATGATCCTTTCCCTGCTCTGATGAGTCCTCAATATGAGACCAAGTCAGGATTCCCTCACCTTCCCATGACCTAGTGCCAGGGTCCTCGAAATCCCATTCACTTTCACTACTTTGCCTTGAACATGTATTGCAACTTCATCTGCCGGAGCATCTCATGAGGTCTTCCTCTTTTTCTTTCTTTTTTCTTTCTAAAGTCTTTTCTTGAACTACTTCATAAACATTCAAATTTTGCTCCTTTTCCTTTGTCTTCCTATTTTTAATTGGTACAATTTAATTTTTTTTTAATTCCTTACATTCGTTTTCATCTTTCTATTTCTATTGCTACTGACTGTTCACCTTGGGTCCCAGGTCTTCCAGCTGATCTTATAGCCTCTAGATTCAAATTTATATGTAATTTCATTCCACACCACAGGCATGCAAAATAGCTTATAAATATAAGTATCATTTTTTGCTTTATTTTTTTTCAGTTTTAATTTTTGTTTTTTAGTTTTCCTCTGATCATCATCTCCAAATGGTTCTTATTAACTCTAGGATCCATTCCAGATATTTCCTGCCATTCAGGTCTGCTAAGGAATATTGCTCTTCTCTTCAGCAAGCTGTATCTTTTATTCATTTCTGTAAAGTCCTGTCCACACAATCCAGGCTCAGTTCCAATATCTTACTTGCCACATTTTGCCCAGTCTCCTAGACTCAACTATCACCGTACCTTCTGCAGAGCTAACCCAGGCCAGATCTGTCTCTTCTTTGTGCTTCCATAGCTTTCACTTCAGCATGCAGAAAGCCAATCCTACTTTTTATTGTTGCATGTAATAACTGTTTAATATAGTAGCTGCCGTGCAATGCAAACTAGAAATAAACAATTTGTGTTATTTGGTTTTCCAATATGCTTCAGACTAGTAAGTACTCTGTATATATAATTCAAAACTCACTAATAAACATGCAAATTAATTCAGTCTCCTCTTCTTGGGAGGGCTTCCCTGGTGGCTCAGAGGTTAAAGCGTCTGCCTCCAATGCGGGAGACCCGGGTTCGATCCCTGGGTCGGGAAGATCCCCTAGAGAAGGAAATGGCAATCTGCCGGGGTCCAGCCCCGGGGGGTCCAGGGAATTCGAAGCGGGGACGGCGTCGGCGAGGAAAACTTATTTATTTATTAATATAAGATTAGATTAGAAAGAGATAGTATAGTAGGAAAATTAAGTGGAGAAAAGAGGCTGAATAACTTGGTTTACGAGCTGAACTAATAAAATTTCAGACAAGAAATTTGCATCATCTACGTGAGGCCACCGGCGTCCGTTCGAATTTTGGAAAGTGCCCCACCTTGGACACTTTCTCTCACAGTCCTTGAAAGCCAGGGCAAGTAAGTAGACATGATGAGCCGCCCGCTCCAGATGGGAATTCAGCCTGAAATTAAAGTAGGAAGAGGAGACACGGTGGAAACCAGTCCAGCAACTGATTCCATCCTCTATTGTCTAGAGTCTCCTTATATACCTTTGATTGTACATAGAGATCAATGGGCAATACAAAATTATGCGGCGTCAGCAGCCCTCTTATCAAAACCAGGCTTTTTTTCTCTGCATACCTAATTGTATACACAAGTCTTAGGTGATTTACATGTCTTCTAGCCAGAGAGCCAATTTAACATTTTACAACCTTTTTCCTGATAAGGGTTTGTCAACCAGAAGACTTATTTGTGTTGATCTTCCCAAAGTCTGGTGCCACTCTCAGAAAGCACTAAATAAAGTTACATTCTTACATAGCAAGGACACAAGAGGAGTGCAGTGATATATAACAAAGAAAAGTAATTAACTCAAAAGTCTAGTGTTGCTAACATCAAAACTACTATCTATCCTTTTCCATATCCCGTTTACATTGATTAACATCCTCCAGGTGCCAAAAAGATAAAGAATATGGAGGTCTGGCAGCAGTCATTGAGTCAACAGTGAAAACCCCTACCAATATAATTTTTAACTCTTTAGAAAAGGCTCTGTTTCCTTAAGATGCTTTTAAACTTTGTGCCTCTAGCAGTTGGGGGCTGCAAGCAATTTACAAGCTGTTAAGAGGTCTGAGGAACCTGTTAGGCAAGCTAGCTAGAGAGTTATCAGAGGGCGTTTACTGAAACATCCCTTTTAAATGCAGAAGACTAAAGCCTTGAATTGACTTTTCCAGAGAATATCAGAAGAGTGGAAAAGCAGAGTACAAAGGCCAGCAGATTCTTATTCTTTGAGGGGTGGATGCTTGGGAAATTCCAGGGGGAACCCCTGAAACCTGAACACGCCTTGCGTTTGCCAGGCTTCCTACCACATGACCTTGTCACGGGCGGGATTCCTCACACTGGCTCCCGGCATGTGAGATGAGTGCAATTGTGCAGTAGTTGGAGCATTCTTTGGTATTGCCTTTCTTTGGGATCGGAATGAAAACTGACCTTTTCCAGGCCTGTGGCCACTGCTGAGTTTTCCCAATTTGCTGATATATTGAGTGTAGCACTTTCACAGCATCATCTTTCAGGATTTGAAATAGCTCAACTGGAATGCCATCCCCTCCACGAGCTTTGTTCGTAGTGATGCTTTCTAAGGCCCACTTGACTTCACATTCCAATATGTCTGGCTCTAGATGAGTGATCACACCATCGTGATTATCTGGGTCGTAAAGATCTTTTTTGTACAGTTCTTCTGTGTATTCTTGCCACCTCTTCTTAATATCTTCTGCTTTTGTTAGGTCCATACCATTCTGTCCTTTATCAAGCCCATCTTTGCATGAAATGTTCCCTTGGTATCTCTAATTTTCTTGAAGAGATCTCTGGTCTTTCCCATTCTGTTGTTTTCCTCTATTTCTTTGCATTGATTGCTGAAGAAGGCTTTCTTATCTCTTCTTGCTATTCTTTGGAACTCTGCACTCAGATGCTTATATCTTTCCTTTTCTCCTTTGCTTTTCACTTCTTTTCACAGCTATTTGTAAGGCCTCCCCAGACAGCCATTTTGCTTTTTTGCATTTCTTTTCCATGGGGATGATCTTGATCCCTGTCTCCTGTACAATGTCACGAACCTCATTTAGTGGAGCCTAAAGCTTATGCTATTTTGGTGTCACTTTTTAAGAAGAATAATAGGACAATAATTTACTTTAAAATCTTTACAAAAATATTTGACTGCGAGAACGAACACATTGCTAGAATTATTCTTAAATGCTTGAAGGGACTGATGTAAGAGGCACTGAAACTTTGACTTCATTATTTGAAGGTAACTCCATCTCCATTTGAAATGGTGAATCAAAGCATTTCAAAGAAAATTTCTTCTTTCTTTTTTCCTCTGAAGGCTTCTGTAGTAAGCATTTTTATTTAGTTTGTCCTTCCAGTGCATCCTTTACTTTTCTGTGTGTCCATGTCTAAATATCTATGTGTATTTACATTTCTCCTGCTTCTTACACTAAAGATAGCATACTCTATGTATTGATCTGTTCCCTTGGTTTTCACTTAAAAACATCCTGGAGTTCCCTCTGTATTGTATATCGATTTCACTCTCATTTGCTAGTATGTGACATAGTATTCAATTGTGTGGGTTTAGGATAATGTATTCATCCAGTCTTTTACTGATGGACCTTTGGGTTGTTTTTAATCTTGGAAATCTTTTCTTTTTTTTAGTCTTTAACCCTTGGGAAGCAGGCTTATAATATTTTGGCCAAGTGTATCTTTCTAAATACTATTTCACCATCAAAAATAAAGGCATATGTAATTTTACCATATATTACCAAATTTCCCTCTGTTTTGCATTTCTAAGAAATAAACAAGTATTCTCTTTCTCCAAAGCCTTACCAACAGTGTTTAGTGTGTTTAGATGTTTGCCTGTCTGTTAGAGAGGTATAGATAGTGGAGCTTTTTCATTTACTACTGTATCCTAGGATAATTTAAACTTTCATACCTCTCAATATGAGTGAGACATTTATCTTTTTTCTACATTTATGGTCATTTTCATTTATTTTGCTGGATCATTCTGTTTATATACCTTGTCTATTTTCCTGTCAAGCTGTTAGGTTTTCTTTTTTTTTTCCTTGATTATTTTGGGGAAACTGTTTACATATTTATTATAACCCCCTTGCCCATGAGGGAAATTGAGAGGCGACAGTTGTTAGAACCCAGGAGACAGTCAGTGAACTTCAGTGGAGGGAGGGTTAGAGCTCTCCTGAATCCAGCCTCAGAAAGGAAGAAATTTATACTCTTCTCCCTCCCTTCTCGTTATCCATAGGAAGCCAGAGATGAGAGGAACTCTTTGATATATATATCCAGTCACCCTCCCAAGGAAAAAACAAGCAGGGTAGCAAAGGATAGAAAAGGGATCTGCTGAGACAAGCCGAAGATATTCACTGGATATCATTGGATGTATTTCCCCTTTGGGAAAAAAAAAATGTAATCCAACCATTATTATGCTATAACTTACCGACTTAATGATTCTATAACTTTGGAAGAATTCACACAATTTAACCTTTTATTTTAAGGTTAAAGTAGAAGACCTGCTAGAAGAGGGCATGGCAACCCACTCCAGTATTCTTGCCTGCAGAGTCCCCATGGACAGAGGAGCCTGGTGGGTTATGTCCATGGGGTCACAAAGAGTCAGATATGATGAGCCTCTAAGCACAGCACAATGCAATCAACAGCGGATTTGATTGAGTACCTAAGTGTTGTTGAAAGTGTTACTCGCTCAGTTGTGTCCGACTCGGCAACCCCATGGGCTGTGGCCTCTATTCTTACAATTCTTCAGGCAAGAATACTGGAATGGGCAGGCCCTTCTCCAGGGGATCTTCCCGACACAGAGATTGAACCCAGGTCTCCTGCATTGCAGGCAGATTCTTTACTGTCTAAGCCACCAGGGAAGCCCTCTCAGCCACCAGGAAGTCATAAGTACCTAAATGGCTTGCTGAATAGCTAGGTTAGAAGGATGCTAAAACCATTAAATGAAATACAGAAAAATGAAGATTATACCTAAAAGAGCCTGTCTTAGAGTGAATGCCGTTTAAGGGGAATAATTTGAAATGCTATTAGAGTTTAAAGGAGGAGGAATGGGTATTAGAAAGCACACCAGAGGCTTGCCTTAATAACAACCGACATGCTGTTAATGGTTTTAAGGGGGTGTAGGTTTTACTCACCTCAGGAACAATTGTTCAAATATTTTATGACATGTATGGCAAAGGTTCAAACCATCCAGAATGTATATTTGAATAAATGAACCAGAAGCAATTAGCATGAATATAGTTTAGTATTAATAATTGGTCCATGTATCTACTTAGATAGGATTGGTCTAGGACTCAAGACATTTAATTCCGTCTTCTGGGGATCTTATTCAGTTTCATGGTTTTAATTACCATTGATATGTTGCCACACTCAATTTGAAGTTTCTAGTATAGACATCTTGCCTGACCTTCAGGCTAAAATATCCAAGTCTTTCCCCACCATATGCATTTGAATGTCTAAAGACATTCCAATATTTATGTGTCTAAAATGTAATTTTTTCCCCAGACAAGAAGCTGCTCAATTGAAATCTTTCATATCTCTACTACACACAATCTATTTTTCTAGCTGTTCAAGTTAAAAATTATCATCACTATTGTTTATACATTACATACAATAAAATGCATTTTAGGTGTACACTTTGACAAATTTTAACAAATCACAGCAGTTAAGGTATAAATTTCCATTACCTCAGGAAAAAAACTTCCTTTTTTTCTGTTTTACCCCTGCCTTAGGCAAGCTCTGATTTTTTTTTTCTAAAGTGATATGTCAGCAGAATCGTACTGTATATACTGTATTTTATGTCTGGCTCCTGGACTTTTTATTCGGCACAATGTTGCTGAAATTCACCCAGAATTCCATGTGATACTGATAAATTGAATCTTGCTGAATATCTCCATAATTTTTTGGTTTCTTTGGTTTTATTGCTAGGTAGTATTCCATTGTATGGATATACCAGAATTGGTTTATTCATTCACCTGTTTGATGGATATTTGAATTGTTTTCAGCTTTATGAATAAAACTGTTAGGAATATTCATGTAAGAGCTGTTTGTGTAGACATATATCTTCATTTTCTTTGTGTTAATTTCCTAGAAGAAATTTTCTGGGTCATATGGAAAGAGTATATGTAACTTTATATGAAATTGCAAAAATGTTTTTAAAAGGGGTTGTGTATTTTTCATTCCCACCAGTAATGCATGAGAATTCTAGTTGCTCTCCGTGCTCCCCAGCACTTGATATTGTCAGCTTTTTAATTTTAGTGGTTGAGTGAATGATATCTCATGGTTTCAGTTCTCAATTTCCCTGATGAATGATAATGTTACACATCTTTTCATGGGCTTATTGACCATTCATACATCTTCTGTTAACTATATGTTCAAATCTTTACTGTATTTTATAAATTGGATTATCTTTTAGTGACTTTTAAAAAGTTTGAAGGCAAGACCTTTGTCAGTTTTGTGTATTCCAAACATCTTCTCCCAATCTGTGACTTTCCTTTTTTTTTTTTCCTTTTAACTTAACACTGTTTTTTTTTTTTTAAAAAAACAATTTTTCAAAGTTTCAAAGTTCAGATTCTCATTCTTTCATTTTTTTTTTAATGAACTGTGCTTTTTGTGCTCTAAGAAATATTTGTCTGTACCAAAGTAGAGGAGATTTTCTCAGATTTTCTACAGTTTACACTTTTACCTTTGGTCTGGGATTCATTTTGAGTTAACTTTTGTAGATGATTTGTGGTGAGAATTAAATTTATTTGCTTTTTACTATGCATATGTAGCACGTGCTATCATTTCCTCATAGATCCTTTGTGGAAACTGACCATGTAGGTGTAAGTTTATTTCTAAACTCTGCTTTGCCCCCTCATATGTCTATTTTTCTGACAATATTACACTGTCTTGATTACTCTCAGTTCAGTCGCTCAGTCATGTCCAACTCTTTGCAACACCATGAACCACAGCACGCCAGGATCCCTGTCTATTACCAACTCCCAGAGTTTACCCAAACCCATGTCCGTAGAGTCGGTGATGCCATCCAGCCATCTCATCCTCTGTCGTCCCCTTCTCCTCCTGCCCCCAATCTTTGCCAGCATCAGAGTCATTTCAAATGAGTCAGCTCTTTGCATCAGGTGGCCAAAGTATTGGAGCTTCAGCTTCAACATTAGTCCTTCCAGTGAACACCCAGGACTGATCTCCTTTAGGATGGACTGGTTTGATCTCCTTGCAGTCCAAGGGACTCTCAAGAGTCTTCTCCAACACCATAGTTCAAAAGCATCAATTCTTTGCTGCTAAGCTTTCTTTGTAGTCCAGCTCTCACATCCATACATGACTACTGGAAAAACCATAGCCTTGACTAGAAGAACCTTTGGTGACAAAGTAATGTCTCTGCTTTCACTTTTTAGTAAAAGTATGGAAATCAGATTATTTCCAATTTATTCTTCTTTATCAAAATTGTTTGGCTACTCTAGAGTCTATATTTTTCATATAAATTTTACAATCAGCTTGACAAGTCTAAAACAATTATTATTGGTGTTTTGATTGGTATTGCTTAGAATCTATAGATTAATTTCAGGAGAATTTACATCTTAACGATATTGATCTTTTTCAATACATGAACATAAAATATATCTCTGT
>SJYT01066135.1:328807-470997 GCA_006410635.1 Cephalophus harveyi
AAAAATACATTTTTAGTAGGTTTAGTGTTACTATTTTATAATGAAAAGTGAACATATTTGGCACATGATGGAAAAATATAATAAAGTTATTCTAAATTTTTAATCTATGGAATGTTAATTGTATCATTTTATAATCAAGTCCTTTGGTGATCTTCATTTAATATATTTAAAATGTTAAGTCAGTACTTTTTCAGTACCAACTGTGTTGATACTGAGCTCACTGATTTTTATATTGTGAGGATATCGTGTATTGGAAAGGCTGCAAAGTAACCTGACATTAGATGTATTTATCACAGAAGGCTTTTTACCAGTTATTTAGGTAAATTTTTATACCTTGCATTCTCAACATTCTTAATGTGGTGGTACTAGCTAAACCATGACTTCAGGGCCAACTTATTCTTTAGGCCTGCGAGGAACAAAATACTTTTTGGAGCCCATGGAAATGTTTTAATTTTAATATATTTTAAAATCAGAGTAAAAAAAAGTATAATCATATATATTATTTTTTATTAAAAATTTTAATAGAAAAAGGGACCCATGAAAGTCATAATATGGTCCTATATGGCGTCTTAGAGTATGAGTGTTTCATTTCCGTTAACAATTTTGTGATGATTTCTGGTAAAACATCTGAGAAAAGTAGTAACTTGTGGATCTCATGAAAGATCCCAAGAAAATTAAAGTGCTAAGTTGAAATATTTCAGCCCAACACAAAATAATATGCTTTATACAATGACCAACATCCATCATGTATCTGTCTTTTTTTTTTTAAGTAACGGCAGTATTAAGTCATCTATACATAGTAGGCTCTTCAGTTTACAGAGCTGAGACTTTCCCAGCTTAGTCACCAGTTGCTGGGTCTCTCTAGCATATTCCAGAAAGACAACCGTTTAAACAAAACTTTGCATGGCAAGAACTGAAATTCTTTATTGATAATTTAATTAGATAATTTATAATTTCATTTTACTGTGAAATATAGTACTTGCCTTTTTGTGCCATAGGTTGTTTTCCTTCCAAATATCGTTGATTATCCCAGATGTTTTTTAGTGAATTGCTTTGGTATTCTAAAAATAATGGTAACTGAAGATTGAAGACGACTCAGCATTTAAGTAATTAAGTGACTTCCCCCCCCACCCAGTATTCTGATAGTGAAATATTTTAATTGTAATGAAAGATTGTTAATCTTTTAGATCTGATTAAAGCTTGGAACCTCTTTCTAAAAAAAAAGTAATTACACACACACTTAAATAGTGATGGTAATTTCAGTATTTTTTTCAGTAATGAAATATTTTACACTATTGGGTGAGCTTTTCATACCATACATGGTCCCAGAATAACTGTAATAATTTTGCTTTCTTTGCCTGATGTATATAGGCATACATAACAGAATTTCTACTACATCTATTTTACTTGACATTTCCATTCTTGTGTTTTCCTTCATTATTTTTTCTGTTCTTTCTTTCTTAACCCAGGTCCACAGATGTGTATTACTTAAAGTTACTGTAAAAGGATTTAGGGAAATTTACTTCAAAGTCCCCTATTTTTCTTTCATTTATTCTGTATTGTCTTCTTCCTATTTTTGTTCTTCTTTTCTTCTCGCTGTCTTCTCCCACCTTCCAAATCTTAAGTATTGCACATACACATGCATATTCACATGAGCGATCATACTGGGGTTTGTTTGTTTGCATGTCTGTTTGGGGGGAAATCTTTAATTCCGGGTAGGATTTGCTAACATTCTATTGATTGCTTCACAGTCGGCCAAGCGATACAATTTGTTCCTGAGGCGGCGTCTTCTGGTAACCACTGCGGAATGATAACTGCCTGTGCTTTGGATGGCTACGTTGCTAGCCTGAGTCATTTTTGTTGTAATGAATGCTATTAATTTGAGGGACTTTGTCATTGGTTCCTATTCCCCAGGCAACTGAGATTTTAGGATGGTGATTCATAATCTTTTTGGGGTCTGATTTAAGCTTTGGAACCTCTTCCTTAAAAAAATATAATTGCAAACACACAAATACATGCACTTGCACTTACACACTTTGAATTTACATACAGTTTCAGAAGTTTATGAATTCCCATGAAGAATCCAAGTTTATGAACCTCAGAATAACTACCTCATTCAATAGCCACACAGATGTTTGCCTCACTATAAACAGGCATTTCCAAGAACAAATACATATACAATCAAATATAAATAAAAAGACACACACACACACTGCAAAAAAAAAATGATCTTAATGTCATATTTTCTGCAAAACAAAAGAATGAGATGTTTTCATAGTTTTCAGTTACGTGTAACAAAATTATCATGTTTTTCTGCCCCAGTTGACTTCAACCAGTTTCTGTGAACAGTGCTAAGGATGTCTGCTGCTGCTGCTGCAAAGTCGCTTCAGTTGTGTCCGACTCTGTGCGACCCCATAGACGGCAGCCCACCAGGCTCCCCCATCCCTGGGATTCTCCAGGCAAGAACACTGAAGTGGGTTGCCATTTCCTTATCCAATGCATGAAAGTGAAAAATGAAAGTGAAGCCATTCAGTCATGTCCAACTCTTCACGACCCCATGGCCTGCAGCCCACCAGGCTCCTCCGTCCATGGGATTCTCCTCATAGCATTTACAGGGCTACCGGTGATTTCTCTGTATTTTAAAATTTTTTTACAGTTTATTGTTAGGGAATGACATAATGATAGAAATGTGTGTTTTTCCAGGTAGCCTTTGGTTTTTGAGAGAAGGGAATTACACATGCTCATGGACAGAGAAGCCTGGCAGACTACAGTCCTGGGGTTGCAAAGAGTTGGACACAACTGAGCAACTAAGCACAGCACATTTCAACTGAACATTCAGGAAATAATTGGATTAAATAGTCTAGCTACTTTGTTTGTTCCCTAATGGAAAAAAAACTCTGAGTGTGATTTTTATTGATTTCTATATGCACATCTTCTGTCACCAGAACTTCTCTTTGTGGATCTAAATTTAGCTGTTCAAACAATATGAATTCTTACCAATATATGTCATTAAAAAAAAAAAAAAACTCTACCAGACAAAATATGACTGACCCATACTTAGAGCAAGAAGATTATTTTTCCCTCTAATTTTTTGCTTTGATTGTATTTCATCTAATTAGTATTATTTTCCCTTCCCCAGTTTGGTAATTTCATAAAATAGGGTAACCCTATGACAACTTACAAGAGCTCAAATAATTTTTCATTTTGTTCACTTTTTTTTTGTGATTTATAATCAAGATCTATAACATGGTAACAGTCTGAATTTTTCATTTTTTTTTTTTTTTACTTTCTTTTATGAGAAGAGAGATGACTATGTATCCTTTGGGGTGCAAAAAACTCAGACATAACATTTAAATGACTAAATCTTGATATGTAATCTCTACACTCCTTGAGTATTTTTTGTTTCTTCATTCTTTTTTCACTCATTTCCTCCTGTGCATTGGGAGCTAGTTCTTTCTGAGACGTACCAATTATGCATTCATATAACTAAAATACAGTTATTCTGTTCATAAACCACAGATCAAACAAGATTTTTTTCTTATTCTTACTTGACTGATCTACATCCAGTCCTTTTTATGGGTGATTTACCTGGCCTGACTTGAATGAAAAACAGCATCAGTTCAGTATAGAATACCATAAAAGAAATTCATACATTGAAATAAATACCAGTTATGAAAATTAAAAACCTAGTTCCCCATTCACTAGTTAGCTCAAGCAGTTGGAAAGTTGTCTATATGATGAATTTGCATCACAGGGTTAGAGAGATCACTGATATGCACTCTATCATCTATTTACATCATTCTAGGTATTATATGCGGAGAAGGCAATAGCAAGCCACTCCAGTACTCTTGCCTAGAAAATCCCATGGATGGAGGAGCCTGGTAGGCTGCAGTCCATGGGGTCGCTAGGAGTCGGTCGCGTGTGAGCGACTTCACTTTCACTTTTCGCTTTCACACAATGGAGAAGGAAATGGCAACCCACTCCAGTGTTCTTGCCTGGAGAATCCCAGGGACGGGGGAGCCTGTTGGGCTGCCGTCTATGGGGTCGCACAGAGTCGGACACGACTGAAGCGACTTAGCAGCAGCAGCAGCAGCAACAGGTATTATATGTGGACTGTTGCAAATATTAACTATGACATATTACATGTAAACTCCCAAGAGGACCAAATCAGTCAAACTTAAAATCTCTTCTTTTTGAAGCTCTGATGTTTTTGTAGTTTTGAAAAGGGAGGAATTAATGAACTATACATGTGAAGGGTAAATTTGCAAGTTTTACTGAGAGAATTGATAACAGATTTAAACAATGGATTGATTTTGGCTCACTTAAGTAATTGATGTTGAAAAGGAGATTTGTATGCGAGTTTATTTGAATTGAAGCCAGCTAGCAAGCTAACTTGCTTTCTAATTTTTAGCTGCATCTTGATTTTATTTTAACCCTTCAAAAAGTTAATTAAAATGTAGCAATTTTATGAAAACATAGCATGAGCATTAATTATGGTTTTGTTCTTGCAGTGTTCTTGTACTAATTCATGAATTAGTCTGTAATTAATTATACCCCTAAAGTAGTATGTGACCATGAATTATTTGTTGGACTAATTGGTATTTTGCTTAATAAAGTAACAAGTCTCTCTGAATATGCTTTGGGGATCAGTGTGTATACATGTATTCATTTTGTATTTTGGTATAATTGTAGCATTTTTATTATATGTGCATGTAGTCAATATGCTTAGTTTCATCTTGAATCTTCATTGTTTAATATGTAACTTCTTTATGAATGTGACTCTCTAAAATAAGCATGATCTTCCATTGATGAAAGCTCTGTCTTCATCTGTCATTTTTAGAAAATGAAATTAGATGGTGACCAAATTTTAATTTAATTTCTTTCATTTATTTGCCATCTAAAAATAAAACTGTAATTTAAAGCTGTGCCATTCATGTCTCCTGCAGTTTAAAAAAGATGAACAGAGCAAAGATTCTATCTTCTTCAGAGATGGGATTAGGAAAATTGATTTTGTGCTTTCCTATGTTGATGACATAAAGAAAGAAGCAGAACTGAAGGCGGTAAGTACTTACGAGAGAGAGAGATGGGAATAATTTAAAAAAAGCACATTCTGTAATATGACAGGGATATTTCCACTGAAATTATTTTATAAGAGTTAACAGCCCTAGAGTACTTCTGGAAGCAGAAACTGAGTGGAAAGACTACAAAATATTCAACCCAAAAATGCATATGTAATTTAAATTTTTTTTTTTTTTAACATTTTGGACAGTGGCTTCTTTTTGTAGCTCACCTTTGTTCTTAAATATGACCACCAGAATTTGAGGTGTATGTATGAATATAATATTTATCTTTTGTATTCAATTTCATCTCAGCTTTCATTAATCCATTCTTTCTGAAATAGCCTTGACATTATGTTCTTTCTGAACTTACATTATCACTTTCTAAACTTACATTAGTTGTGTTTTTTTTTTTTCACTTGTTTACTGTCTCCAGCACCATAAAGTAAGTTCACAAAACCAAAGACTTTGTCTTGTTTGTTACTATATGCTCAAATGCCTAGAGGAGTAGTTGGAGAATAATGGATGCTTAATAAATATTGGTTGGTTGGTTTAGTCCTTAAATTATGTCCAACTCTTTTGTGACCCCATCGACTGTATAGCCCACCAGGCTCTTCTGTCCATGAGATTTTCTAGACAAGAATGCTGGAGTGGGTTGCCATTTCCTTCTCCAGGGGATCTTCCTGACCCAGGGATTGAACCTGGGTCGCCTGCTTTGTGGTAGATTCTTTGCTGATTGAGCCTATTAAATATTTGAGGTGTCCTGCAATCCATGGGCAGAGAAGGCAATGGCACCCAATCCAGTACTCTTGCCTGGAAAATCCCATGGGCGGAGGAGCCTGGTAGGCTGCAGTCTATGAGGTCGCTAAGAGTTGGACACGACTGAGCGACTTCAATTTCGCTTTTCACTTTCATGCATTGGAGAAGGAAATGGCAACCTACTCCAGTGTTCTCGCCTTGAGAATCCCAGGGACTGGGGAGCCTGGTGCGCTGCCGTCTATGGGGTCGCACAGAGTCGGACATGACTGAGGCGACTTAGCAGCAGCAGCAGCAGCAGCAGCAGTCCATGGGGCCTCAAAGAGTGGATATGACTTAGTGACTGAACAACAGCAATGGGTAAGCATATAAACACACATTTACTAACATGCTTAACATAGGAAATAAATGTCCCATAAAGTAAAAAACTAGAGATATTATGTAAGTCCCTGTACATATCCCTCCCTGTCCTTTTCTTCTACTCTTTCCCTGGAAGCTCTTCCACTAGGGCGCTAAAATTCATTCACTGTCATCGCTTTCAGCTCTTGTCTGAATGTCTCTTGAAGCCTAGCTTCTCTTGGGGATTTGATGCCTTCCCCAGTAGCTCCCTTAAGTGGTGGCAGTGTTTCCCCTGCAGACTGTTTTTCCGGAGATGGATGAATGCCTGCTCTCCTTGTATCTTGCTGTTGATTCCAGTCCGTCCTCCCTTGCTTAGCCCTAAAACTCCTGAGCCTTAAATCTCATCAGAGTTATCACTACCTAGCATTGTTGCTACCCTTATTCTGTCCCTGACCTTCCAACAGGGAAGATTTTGTTAACAAAAAGTTTCTCAACAATTTTAGCTCCTGGTTCCCTATTACTCTACACCCAAGTTCCTTTTTTAATTATTTATAATCTCAGTGCATATGTAGATGATTATTTTGGCATCCTGGCCTCTTTCTTCCTTGAACTCCCTTTTCCAGTTATCTTAGTCTCTAACTCAGCCCTTCATTCCCCTAAAACTTGCCATTACTAATAGCTACAACACTTTACAATCTCATTTCAAGTATCCAGCTGTCTGACCAATACCTGTCTTCCTTCAACTCACCAAGACCAGATTAAATATAATTATGTTAATCTTTTTCCTGCTGCTCCTTATCTTTATGCTCTTTTTTATGCTTGTTCAGTTTAAACCTCATATCAAATTATACCTTGTGGCATATGCCATCAAACCCCTTGATTCTCTCTCAGTCATACTTAACTTTGCAAAACAACTTCATCAAACCCAGCTGTCTACCTGCTACATGCCAGAACCATGCAGAAAGAAAGACATATAACTCACTGACTGACTGTATCTCGTATTTGTGCCAATGGACCTCAACTAGGTCCTTAATGCTATCTGGCAGTCACACTTTACTTCTTTAAATTATTCAGTTTCCCAATCTGCTGGATGACTGTTTTATAACCTTTTCTCTCTCTTATCTTGGATGTATCCTCCTTATTTTCAAGCTTGGCTGGCCACTTTTCTAAGTCACTGAGAAAACTGAAGTAAGTAGAAGAGAAATTATTAATTTTCGTTACCATGTCTGTCCATCTACCAGTATCTTCATCTGTGTAATCCACCTTTCTTCCTGTTACCACAGATGAGCTATCTGTCCTGTCTAAAGCCAAGAACTCTGCTTGTGTCCTGAATCCGTTTTTAGGGATCAGAAAGACTACTCCAGGTTTGCTGATTCATTAAAAGACCTCACAGGACACAGCATGCAGCCATACTCGATGGCGATGATATATTGCAATGAAATAAGTAAAGCAAAATCAGCAAAAGGAAAAGAATGCGTGGGACAAAATCCAGATACAAGCTTTTAAGAGTACTCGCCAGGTGGAGGGGAGTCGTGGGACACATGTGATTTTTCCAGTAACAATGTGTGACATTGCACTGGAAGTGTTGACTGCTAGGGAAGCTCATTAATGATGCAGCGCTGTAGGATTTTACTTGTCACCTTCTGCTGAGCTCATTTTGATATTTCATAGTCCTGAAGGGAAGAAGGTGTTCAGTATAAATGATACAGTTTGTGCAAAACAGGTGAAGTGAAGTTAGCCACTCTTAGTAGTTCTGAGAGTGGTGGAACACTCCCCAAAACCAGTTTCCAAACAGCAGAACCAACCTTGCAGCCAGGCCTCTCTAAGAATAGCAATTTTAAGCCTGTTATAGTATGCCTACTTAAGGATGTTGCTTTTATGATTCTTTCTCCCTTAAACTGCATTTTGTGTTGTTCTTTACTGAATCATTTCTTTCAACATGTGAATGTGCTGTTAATTTTTCCTTATTTAAAAATTGAAAATTAAAAAAGCAAGAACAAAAACTTCTTGATCTTGGTTTCCCTGCTAGCTATTGTCAGTTTCTCAGTTTTTTTTTGGCTCAGTTTTCTCTTAAACCCATTCCTATCAGGCCTTAACCTCACCCACTCTGCTCATCTTTATATAAATGAATCTAGTGTTCAAGTCTCAACGCTCATTTTGCTTGACCTGTTAGCAACATCTGCCACCACTTAGCATTCCTTTCTCTATGCTGCACATTCTTGACGCGGCTTCCGAGTCTCCACATTCTTTCAGCTTTTTTCTTATTTCACTAGCCACCCCTTTTCAATCTTTTCTTCTCCCTCATTCCTTGTGAGCATAGTGCCTTAGGCTCTGTCCTTGATCCTCTTCTTGTCTCAATCTACATTGATTTCTTTGATGATACATCCAGTCTCATAGTTTTAAAATTTAAGACCATGTTTATGCTAATTCTGTTTACTTTTCCACTTGGTACATCTTTCCTATAGGGCTGTATCTCTATTCGAAAGTCTTACAGAAGCTCAGACTCAGCAGGTCTAAAATGAACTCCTGGACTTCTCCCCAAAGCCTGATCATCTACAAGTCTTCCTCATCTACAGTTATTTATCATATATTCAGTAGTTACAAAGAACAGAATTTTTAGTGTATTGTAAATGGTCCAGTTAGATCACTTTTAAGCTTATATCCCTAGAAGGTAAATGTCATGGAAATTTGGCACCCATCATCATTTATTTTAAAAAAATGTATTATATGAAGAAACTCTTTTTTAACACTTCAAATTTAATGTAATTTACTTTTCTCCACCTAAAATTTTCTTTCCACTTTTTCCTGTGTAATTTTTTCCTAATTTAAATGTGTTTTATATTTAGGAGGCTTCTATTGTTTATTCAGTCAAGTTTGCTACAACAAATGTGTATGTACATTGAAGGGTTTTTATTTCTTCATCAGAACAGTCTAAGCCTTAAGCTTTCTCCTCTGTTTTTTGAGGGTTTTTTTTTTTTTTAATACAGTTGTACAAGTGCATAATTGGTAACACTTGAAATACTACAATATTTGACAAGTAATTATCAAACATCAAAAGTAAACTCATCCTAAATACATCAGTTAACGAACTGAATGCAGGGGCTTTAAACAATATCTTCTTTTTCTTTTCATAATTTTGTTGATTCATTCATATGTGACTGTGCTTGGTCTTCACATTGCTGCTGCACAAACTTTCCTCTAGCTGTGGCTCTCAGCAGCTATTCACTCGTGTGGTTTTCAGGCTTCTCGTTGTGGCGGCGTCTCCTGTGGTGGAGCATGAGCTCCAGGGTGCATGGATCCAGGGTGCACGGACTGCAGTAGCTTCAGCTCGTGGGCTTCAGCAGTTGCTACTCCCAGGCTCTAGAGCACAGGCTCGGTAGTTGTGGCACACAAGCTTAGTTGCCCTGTGGCATGCGGGATCCTCCGGGACCAGGTGCTGAACCCATGTCATCCGCCCTGGCGGGCAACTCCTCAGCACGGAGCCACCAGGGAAGCCCAACCAAATATTCTTTATTCGTAGCAGAATGAGAATTATTCCTAGAATGAGGTGAGATCCGTCTCGTCAGCTTCAAGTATATTCTTTTTTTTTTAATGTTAGTATAAATTAGGCTTGTTCAGATAAATAAGTAGATTGGAATAGAAATGGTACTGTTTCAGCAGCTTTACTCTTTTTGGGTGAACTCCTGAATTACAGCAGCAAATTGCAAAGGGATTTGTCATAAAGGTAATATTTAATGCTCTATCACCTAACAATACTTGGCTCAGCTTTCAACTTTACTGAAGTCAGAGAACTGGTGTCCACATGTCTCACAAAGGCATTTGTTACTGTAATGAGAGGAGGTATTCACTTTTTTTGGAAGAAAAGCTATGACCAACATAGACAGCATGTTAAAAAGGAGAGGCATTACTTTGCCGACAAAGATCTGTCTAGTCAAAGCTATGGTTTTTCCAGTAGTCGTGTGTAGATGTGAGAGTTGGACTATAAAGAAAGCTGAGTGCCAAAGAATTAATGCTGTTGAACTGTGGTGTTGGAGAAGACTCTTGAGAGTCCCTTGGACTGCAAGGAGATCAAACCAGTCAATCTCAAAGGAAATCAGTCTTGAATATTCATTGGAAGGACTGTTGCTAAAGCTGAAACTCTAATACTTTGGCCACCTGATGGAAAGAACTGACACATTGGAAAAGACCCTGATTCTGGGAAAGATGGAAAGCAGGATCAGATGGTTGGATGGCATCACTGATTCCATTGACATGAGTTTGAGTAAGCTCCAGGAGTTAGTTATGGACAGGGAAGCCTGGCATGCTGCAGTTCATGGGGTCGCAAAGAGTTGGACATGACTGGGTAACTGAACTATTCACTTTTTTAATACTGATAATGTACTTTGAATGTCCTTCTCACCCCTTGTTTTTTTATTTTGTTTTTGCTTTCCTGGAGAATTGCAGCCTACTTTTTCTTTTGGTCATATAGGAGAAGGGCAATTGTGAAAAATATCAGATGGGGAGAATTGTTCATAAACATATTCTCACATGTTGTAAATGATGGATGTTGGAAAAAAAGAGCACATTAAAATTATATTCCTTGTGAAGTTTGAAGATCTCTCAAGGTGGACATATCCATTTGAAGATATGTCCTGTGATATCCTAGTAAAGCCTCTTAAAATTTCATTTACTATTTTTCATAGTTATGTCATAATTTTTTTACATTTAGGTCACAATTGCAATTTTTCACATTTGCATAAGGGTTAACTCATGCTTGAATTATATTCAAATCACAGTTACAATTTTTCACACTTACAGTTAAAGCCAAAAGCATTTTGAACAGTTAACTATTGTTTTAAAGCTCACAAGTAGTGATTATTTGCACTTAATTGAATTAAATTTAATTTTACTTTTTCTGAGTGAAACTGTTCTTCATGATTAAAAAGTCATGATGATATTTTGCCTGAAAATTGCATTAAATATGTCATTTGTTTAAAGTGCCTGATATCTTTGTAGGACTGAGTCTTCCCAACTAGAAGTGTAATATATCTCTGTTTATCAAAATGTTTTATGTTAATTTAGTAAAGTTTTCTGTATTTTTTTTTCAGAGAGCAGTCCTGCATATTTCCTAGAGATTATTCCTAGATATATTGATTTTTATAGTTATAGTGTGAATTATAATACAGGTGAAAAGCCATTCATGGCACTCAAATGGGGGTAATACATAGAATGCTTTTATATACAACCAGGGAACATCTGAAGGCCCAGTCATTGTGTAACAAGTCTGTTTATTACTGGGAAAATAAAAGTATTTTACAGAATTCTACTGATTTGTTTTTCCATAGGAGAGAAGAAGACAATTTGAACAAAATCTCAGAAAAACTGGTCTTGAGTTGGAAATTGAAGATAAAATGGTAAATGTAGTTATTAGTCTATACCAGAGTCTTGGTTTTTTAAGTTTTGTTTTCTTGTACTCTGACCTTTGACTGACTAGACTGTTGTGTTTGAGAGCAAAATAAGTTTTTCTGCCTACAGACATTTACACTGGGGTTGATAGGGCCTGTGATATTCCAGGTAAATAACTAGGTCAGTGCTCTGAAATTGAGATGATGAGTGATGAGTGGAATGCTTTAAAAATAGGCATGCATGGTTCTCGTCAGGATCCAGAGAAAGTAAAGACATGGTTTTTGTTTCATATCTGTCTCATTTTGAAGGCTGCCTATAATCTAACACCTTGACTAGTTAACCTGGCTATCTTGCAACACAGACTTTTAGTTAAGGCCTAGACATTTTTTTCTGTTCATTAACATGACATTTTTTTCCCCTAACCTACCATTTACTTGTTGTTTTGAATTTCTTCCCAAATTGCTTTTAAAGACCTATTTCAGATCCAACCCTGTCCATGAAATTCTAATACTCTAGTTCTAAATTAATATTCTCTACTTCATATTTATTGCTGAATTTTTTCTTACTAAACTCTAATAAATATGAATTATACCACATATTCTATCTGTAACTTTACTATTCTCCTTTGTAATGAACTATTGTTACCTAAAGTTCTTCTTCTAGGTATAGGCAATACATTGAAACTGGGTAAGAAGAGCAAGTACATCTTATACTTTGTGTGTATTTCTCATATGTCCTAAGCACAGTTCTGAGCTAATAGCTAGTTGTTAAAAACTTAAGAGATTGTCCAGAACAGCCTGTGTCTCTATGGATATCAGGCTAGTGTACACTGACCCTGAAATATATTTAAAAAAAAAACTCTCACTTTGTTTTTCTTTGTCTCTTTCTCACACACGTGAATAATATGTGTGTATATACATGTGTGTGTGTGTTGTTATTTTTAGCTTCCAAGTGGTATCTGACTCTTTTGCAACCCAGGGAACTGTAGCCCACTAGGCTCCTCCATCCATGGGATTTCCCAGGCAAGAATACTGGGATGGGTTGCCATTTCCTTCTCCAGGGGATCTTCCCAACCCATGGATTGAACCTGTGCCCCTCCTGCATTGCAGGCAGATTCTTTACCACTGAGCCACCAGGAAAATCCATGCATTATACATATATATATATGTGTGTGTGTGTGTGTGTGTGTGTATATATATATATACACATGTATGTATCTCGTGTATATATATATACACATGTATGTATCTCGTGTATATATATACACATGTATGTATCTCGTGTATATATATATATGTGTGTGTATCTTGTGTATATATGTATGTATCTTGTGTATATATACACATGTATATATATATACACATACATATATACACATATATGTATGTGTATATATACATACACATACATATATACACATGTATGTATCTTGTGTGTATATATATATATATGAGAAAGAAATGGCAATCCACTCCAGTATTCTTGCCTGGGAAATCCCATGAACTGACGAGCCTGGTGGGCTACAGTCCATGGGGTTACAAAGGGCCAGATACAACTGAGCAACTAAACAAGAAGAAGGTATGTACCACTCTTTTAAGCATTACTTTTCTAGAAAGTTTGCTGAAATTTTTCAAAAAATTGAAAATGCTGTGACATCTTTAACTTGAGGTTTTGTAAAAATTTTCTTTCTTTAATCAATTTAGTAATCTTTCCACTATTTTGCCTCCATTTTATACAGAACTCTGAAGATGGAAGGACTTATTTTGTCAAGATCCATGCCCCTTGGGAGGTGTTAGTTACTTATGCCGAAGTGTTGGGAATCAAAATGCCTGTTAAGGAGAGTGATATTCCCTCAGCTGACAGAATCCCTTTTAGTTGTATGCTTGAGCCTCTGAAGCTCCCAAGGGAGGTGAAGCATCCTACTCCGGATTATTTCACTGTTCAGTTCAGCAGACATCGGCAAGAGCTCTTCCTCATTAAAGATGAGTCAAGCTTCTTTCCATCCTCATCAAGAAACAGAATTGTAGGTAGAGAAGACCTTTGGGTACATCCCTTCAAGTGTGCTTGTATATGTGTACATGTGCAATACTATGACCACAAGGTGTTTCTGTGTAAATTTTGATGTGTTCCATGATATTGGGCAGATTTGAATGTCCATCTTGGACCGCATAACCCTGTCAGCCTCCCTACTTCTCAAATTGTTTAAAAGTGAATAGTTGACAGTGTGAATATAGCAAAGAGAGGCCTCATGCAATATTGGGGAAATCACTTAATTAAGTGATTAAGACCTAGAGGACTTTGATGTTGTCAGATTTCTGTAAAATCATTCTATAATTTTAGCATTTGGTTTTATATATTCAGTGCATATTAGGAGAAATATTGGTCATTCCAAATGGAAATGAAGTGTTTTAATTTCTTTATATATGGTGTTGACTGGAAAAAAAAGCACAACTTAAATGTTGAGAATTATGTTTTATTCAGGGACATTGTCATAGACTATAGCCTCTGAGGAACTGTTGCAAAGAGGTCATGGAGGACCCAGGATAAAAAGGACTTTTTGCTAGAAAAACAGACAAACAAACAAACATGTAATGGAACATTAAAAGGTTACTGCTAATCACAAAATGCAGATATCTCAAGTTAATAATTTTAGTGCTTTTCTGGGTATGGGAAGATTCAGGAGTCTGGGCTCGTTAAAATTATTCCTTTGATATACCTCTTAACTATGTATCCTGCTTTTCTCTCTCCTGAATTCCCCATTGTGGGATGGCTGCAGTAGTTAATGGCTTGTTGGCAGGCAACATTCTTTGTTTATTGAAATGGCAGGCATTATTTTATTTTGTCCACAATAGACAGCATTTGAGAAACATCAGAGCTTTTTCCTTTCATTTAAAACCATTTTCAGTCTTTTTAATAATAATATTTCCTCTCCAGTTGTAGTCCTAGAATCTAAATTTCTCATTAAAAATCTCTCACCATTTCTTTCCCCCTGTTTTTTCTTGTTAAAATAAGAGTAATGCCCACCTCATAGGTTACCCTGAGAATTAAATGAGTTAAGGTGTGGATGACTTTGAACAGTTTCTGGAATGCATGAGGGATTTACTAAGTGTGAGATCCTATTATTACTGATCTGACTTTAGAGGAAAAAAATTCAGGTTCTTTGTTACTATGTATCTGTTACTTTGTTACTATGTATCTGTTACCTACTAATGAAATCACCAGGGTTCTAACAATGACAAAAGTCTTCTTCTTGAGATTGCTTACTCTTTCCTTGAGAAATGAGAGACTTCATTCCCTTTGGATTCACCACTCCTAAGTGTCTAAGAAGGATTTTGAAATAATCATTCTTCTAGTCCCTAGATCTGGTTTTTGAAAAATTCACTGACAGGAATATTAAACAAAATGTAATACCTAGAATTTAAATAAAAATGCAAATCAACAAACTAAAAGTTCTCTCCCTTGTCTTACCTGGATTAAAAAGCACCAGTAGCAGAAACAGCAGATCTAAGAGGCAACATTTAGGGGGATGTTGAGCACATGGCTTGAAATCAGAAGGCCAGGTTTCAATTCCCAAGTCTACTTTATAAACAAGATAATCTGTCTTAAAACAGAGAATGGTAAAGACTAGCATTATTGGAAAGATCAAATGAAAGAGTGTACATGAAGCCCTCTGTAAACTGTAAATGCTTAAAAAAATTGCTAGCAATAGGCGATTGAACTTATAGGAATAAGTTAGTAACTTGTTCAGGTATAGAACGGTCAGTACTCATTTAGCTTTACTTGTTTTTTGTCACGAGTGCTGTAAGTTAGATTAATTCATCATTAAATCTCAACAAATTCACCTCCTTCATAATGGAGCAATGCTGTTCTTGCTCTATTCAGGAAGTTATTTGGAAAATTGATGTAGAAAAGACCCTTCCTTCCTATCTTCAACTCGAACACTGTAGTTCATGTATGTATATAAACTGTACAGTGTTACAAGAGCATCTTTCATTGGCACAGGATTTCATACTTTTCAAAACATCTTCACAATCATCGTGATATCTGAGCCTCACAGTGTGTATTTCACAGATGACCCCTCTGTTAGGCTTGGCTGTACTATTTGCCACATAATTTATTCTAAGTTCATCTACTAATTGAAGTGTTCATAATAATAAAGCTTCTCATGTATCTATGTGAAGCAGGTAGCTACAACTTGGGACCAGATGCCTAGACTACCTACGCTCCCATATAGAGACAAGGAAACAGCGATGCTGCCTTTCTTGATTTAATTTGAAAAAGATGGTTCCTATAGAAAACTTAAGAAAAACACTCCTGAGTTAGAGAACTGACAAAAAGTTTATTTAGCTTTTAAAAGGATTTGCATATATCTCTGAGAGAAGAGAAAAAGAATTTATAATTATAAGTCTCTGAAGGAAATGATCTAAGATTTGGCACCAGGGAAATGTCTGTTCTTTCGTTCCTTCCTCCATTGCTCCATCCTTCTTTACTCCCTTTTTTCCTTCCTTTCTTACTATTTTGACATATACCAAATGCATGCATCCAAATTGGTATTCTTCTCAGTCATATTTGCAAGTATATACTTAAAACAATGATACCTCAAATGTGCAAAATAGTTTTGAGTTTCCTTAAAATACTATTACTGTTAATAGTAGCAAGTATTTAAATCAGTTCAGTTCAGTCGCTCAGTCGTGTCTGACTCTTTGCGACCCCATGAATAGCAGTACGCCAAGCCTTCCTGTCCATCACCAACTCCCGGAGTTCACTCAAACTCATGTCCATCAAGTCGGTGATGCCATCCAGCCATATCATCCTCTGTTGTCCCCTTTTCCTCCTGCCTCCAATCCCTCCCAGCATCAGAGTCTTTTCCAATGAGTCAACTCTTCTCATGAGGTGGCCAAAGTATTGGAGTTTCAGCTTTAGCATCAGTCCTTCCAAAGAACACCCAGGACTGATCTCCTTTAGAATGGACTGGTTGGACCTCCTTTTAGTCCAAGGGACTCTCAAGAGTCTTCTCCAACACCACAGTTCAAAAGCATCAATTCTTCAGTGCTGAGCTTTCTTCACAGTCCAACTCTCACATCCATACATGACTACTGGAAAAACCATAGCCTTGACTAGATGGACCTTGTTGGCAAAGTAATGTCTCTGCTTTTGAATATGCGATCTAGGTTGGTCATAACTTTTCTTCTAAGGAGTAAGCGTCTTTTAATTTCATGGCTGCAGTCACCATCTGCAGTGATTTTGGAGCCCCCAAAAATAAAGTCTGACACTATTTCCACTGTTTCCCCATCTATTTCCCATGATGTGATGGGACCAGTTGCCATAATCTTAATCTTCTGAATGTTGAGCTTTAAGCCAACTTTTTCACTCTTCTCTTTCACTTTCATCAAGAGGCTTTTGAGTTCCTCTTCACTTTCTGGCATAAGGGTGGTGTCATCTGCATATCTGAGGTTATGATAGTTCTCCCGGCAGTCTTGATTCCAGCTTGTGTTTCTTCCAGTCCAGCATTTCTCATGATGTACTCTGCATATAAGTTAAATAAGCAGGGTGACAATATACAACCTTAATGTACTCCTTTTCCTATTTGGAACCGATCTGTTGTTCCATGTCCAGTTCTAACTGTTGCTTCCTGACCTGCATATAGGTTTCTCAAGAGGCAGGTCAGGTGGTCTGGTATTCCCATCTCTTTCAGAATTTTCCACAGTTTATTGTGATCCACACAGTCAAAGGCTTTGGTATAGTCAATAAAGCAGAAGTAGATGTTTTTCTGGAACTCTTGCTTTTTCCATGATCCAGCACGTGTTGGCAATTTGATCTCTGGTTCTTCTGCCTTTTCTAAACCAGCTTGAACATCTGGAAGTTCATGGTTCACGTATTGCTAAAGCCTGGCTTGGAGAATTTTGAGCATTACTTTACTAGCGTGTGAGATGAGTGCAATTGTGTGGTAGTTTGAGCATTCTTTGGTATTGCCTCTCTTTGGGATTGGAATGAAAACTGACCTTTTCCAGGCCTGTGGCCACTGCTGAGTTTCCCCAATTTCCTGGCAGATTGAGTTCAGCACTTTCACAGCATCATCTTTCAGGATTTGAAATAGCTCAGCTGGAATTCTATCACCTCCACTAGCTTTGTTCTTAGTGATGCTTTCTAAGGCCCACTTGACTTCACATTCCAGGATGTCTGGCTCTAGGTGAATGATCACACCATCATGATTATCTGGATCGTGAAGGTCTTTTTTTGTATAGTTCTTCTGTGTATTCTTGCCACCTCTTCTTAATATCTTCTGCTTCTATTAGGTCCATACCATTTCTCTCCTTGATTGAGCCCATCTTTGCATGATATGTTCCCTTGGTATCTCTAATTTTTTGAAGAGAAATTTCCCATTCTGTTGTTTTCCTCTATTTCTTTGCATTGATCACTGAGGAAGGCTTTCTTATCTGTCCTTGCTATTCTTTAGAACTCTGCATTCAGGTGCTTATATCTTTCCTTTTCTCCTTTGCTTTTCACTTCTCTTCTTTTCACAGCTATTTGTAAGGCCTCCCCAGACAGCCATTTTGCTTTTTTGCACTTCTTTTCCATGGGGATGGTCTTGATCCCTGTCTCCTGTACAATGTCACAAACCTCTGTCCATAGTTCACCAGGCACTCTATCAGATCTAGTCTGATATTTAAATAGCACTAATATTTAAATATCTAAATAGCACTTACTATATCCCAGACACTGTTTTTGTACAACAGTGATTCAATAGTTTTGCTGGTCGTGCTCCTATTTAAATGATAAAATACTGGTTATATTCCCTGTGCTCTATAATATATCCATGTATCCTATTTATTTTGCATGTAACAGTTTGTATCTCCTATTATTCTCCATATCTCATCCCTCCCACCATCCTTCTCTCTATTGATGACCACCAGTTTGTCCTCTCTGAATCTGTTTCTGTTTTGTTATATTCATTCATTTTATTTTATTTATTTTTATTATACATATCATATTCTACATATTTGTCTTTCTCTGACATTTCACTGAGCATACTACTTTTCAGGTTCATCATTGTTATAGCGGATGGCAAAATTGAATTATTTATTGTGACTGAGATCTATACTTTCAGATCTATACTTACCCTTATAGTTTTCCCTTTTGTTATTACTTTATGATCATAAAGTTTAAACACAGGCCTTCCATAGTCCTCTTCTGTTTCATAAATTGTTATCTGAACTATTTATCCTCATCAATCTTGTGAAACAAAGTACTTACCAGGTGAATTAACCAAACTTCAATTGGACTTCTTTCTTCCCCAAAGACCCTAAACTTTGATGTACCCATAACCTGAGCCAGTGTTGGCATGCAGACTAGCCCTTCCTTAACACAAAGAAAGACACTTCCTGAACCTGGCTTACGTCTCCATGTTCCCATATCTCTCCATTGCAGTAGTCCACCTCATCCTCTTCCTATAATCCTTTAAAGTCTTTCCTAAGTCTGAATTTGTTTTTATTTGACAATACCATGCTGTATTTATTAACATAGCTTTATCATAAGTCTTAATATCTGGAAGAATTCCACTTTGTTAGCTCCCCAATATGGAGTTCTTTTTGGTGAATCTTTCCTTAGGAAATAATCCGAAGTATGTAAAATATCTAATATTTATCACATTATTTATAAAATTAAAACTACCTCACATAAATTATCATTTATTTACCAAGACATAAGTATTAAGCAGCCGTTAAAATGAATAACCAGATTAGATAAAGATTCAAGGATGACAGACCTTGCAATCAGCAATTCCTTAGATAATAAAATGTTTAAAATGTGAGCGGAAGAGAAATAGACCTACACAGTGTGCAAAAGGCCAAAATCAGAAAAGCAGAAATTTTGAAAAGTTTCTGAAATGCAAAAAACAGATGAGATTGAATCGACAAATATACAAGAACACAGCCCAAAGAAAATATAGAGTTTTATAAAGGATAAGACTGATAAAAATATATAAATGATCCCATAGTAGTTATATAGAGAGGTATGATCTTCTTGAGTTAATAAATTCATCATCATCTTGTGTTAATATTAGGAAAAGGCCCTGTATAAAACATCAGAGTAATGAATTAGGAAGCATTCAAGACAGCTTGGCCAAGTGTCACTTCTACTCCCTATTCCCTAACTCAACTGTTAGGAGAAGTGACATTAGACTCCAACGTAAAGCCCCAATTATACTATCAATTCTGGTACAAAGAACTCCCAGAAGAGCTTGGGACATGAGAAGAAAAAATAAGTTATAAGCCATTCTCCCTCTCCTTGAGGGAATAAGGAGCTCTCATACCCAGGAGGTGAAGTACCTATAACTCTGCATAACCCCACCTTCTTCATCTTCCCCCAAACAGCAAGGGGAAGATTCCTTCCATTACCAGAGTCTGTATCTGCATTGAGAAAAAGTATATGTGTGTGTGTGTAGTCGCTCAGTCATGTCTGACTCTTGCGACCCTATGGACTGTAGCCTGCCAGGCTCCTTTGTCCATGGGGATTCTCCAGGCAAGAATACTAGAGTGGGTTGCTATGCCCTTCTCCTGAGAAAAAGTAGACATTGTTAAATTGTGATTTTTGAAAAATGTGGAAAGCATACATTTCTGAAAGGTTTATCTATGCTTACCTCATAGGTTTATTATATTCTCTCACGGTGTCCTTTTGGCATGGAGGATGGGAAGAAAAGGTTTGGCATTGAAAGACTGCTGAATTCTAACACTTACTCATCTGCCTTTCCACTCCATGATGTAAGTGTATGCTTGGTTTAGAAATACTGAGCCTGTTTTTGCTTTCCCACATTCAGAGGCTTACTTGTTGGGAGACAGAATCTTCCATTTGCTTCCTCTTTCATGACAGGTTGCTTAATCTCACTTACGTTGGGGAAAATCCCTTGGATTCCCTAGGTCCAAGCTGAGAACTATGCTGAAACACATAGTTAAAACCTCTCCACATTGAGGTTTCAATGGAAATTTATTAAAACATCTTTACATTTGCACATGAATTTTCTTTAGAACCCATATTGAAAATGGACATTATATGATTAATAAAAGAACATTTTAGAACATAGCTTTTGAAAATTTGTATTCAGTTCTTTTCTTACTTGTAAAGTTTTGAAGTTGTAAAGGACTTAAATTGCATGCATTCTTGAATTCATTCATCAAATGTACAATTGGTTTTAGTTATAATGTAAAAAAATTCCATGGACAGAGGAGTCTGGTGGGCTACAGTCCATGGAGTTGCAAAGAGACAGACATGACTGAGCAACAGAGGACGCATCTTTGCAGAACATTCTGTTAGGTATTATTGGAACACACCATGAATCCAGTCTCTCAGGCTAGGAATTTCTGGGAAGTAAAGCATAAATACAAATGAAAAACAAGCTAAAGACTTCAGTCCATAAGAAAGATTCAAATAACTGAGATTGTACAGAAGGATTCCTTGGGCCTGGCAGATCATGTTGAGTTCAACAAAGAAGTGACATTTATATCATGCACCCATTCAACCAAACCTACAGCCTGACTTGTCAACCAAGACAGCCTAGTTTCTGGGGGGTGTCTGAGAGAAATCTTTCCTTCTGGATATTTAGTGTTTAAATTTCATCACCTGTTATCAGCAGGCATTATTTGGCTAAATTCATGTGAACTACTTTAGGATCATTTCCTGGAGCTTTGCTTTCCTTTGTTCCTGTTTAACTCTTCCACACTTATAAAGGCTTTTTGATGATGATCTCTTTTTGATAAGCACATACCATTAGAATATAGAAGAATTAGGTATTTCTGTTTAAACAAGTGGCATCTTAATCATCGCCCATGTTTTTGAAAATTATGTTGCTCTCATGGTTTCCAAAAGCCCAAAGGCAACCTCTCTCTATTTCAGCTATCCTCTGTCAATATTTATTCAGGTGTTAGCTGTTGACTCTAAGTCTGTTCAACATTGGTTAGTTGATTATCTTTCCTATGTTAACTACAAGGGTATAGAGGAATTTTCCACAATGAGTGGCAATTCTCAATACAAGTATCAATTGAGGTGAATTTAACTTGTTTTAGAGAAACTCTCCCCAAACCCCCCCAACATATATTTTTTTCCCCTGGGCCCAAGAACTTCTAGGGGATTATGTATTTTAAACAATGCCAAGACATTTGATCAAGTAGAGAGATCTATAGTAGTTTAATAAACACTTTGCCATGCAGTCTTTGTATGTCTTTCTTCACCGATGAGTTCATTTTTTTTTTTTTTTTGAAGATTTTAAAAAATATTTTCAGTTCCTAGCAAGCAGAAAAATCAGAGTTTCATTGACTTTCATCTTTTTAAAAAATATTATCTATATTTATTAGTGGTTGCGCTAGGTCATTCTTGCTGCAAACAGGCTTTCTCTGGTTGTGGCAAGTCGGGGCTCCCCTTTGCTGCCCTTTGCTGCGGTGTGCAGGCTTCTCATTGCGGTAGCTTCTCTTGTTTCAGAGCATAGGCTCAAGGGGCCCAGGCTGTAGTACTTGCAACACGTGGGGTTAGTGGCGGTAGAGTGTGGGCTCTTGGGCATGCAGGCTTCAGCAGTCGCTGCACACAGGCTCAGCAGTTGTGGCTTGTGGGCGCTGTGGCACGCGGGCTTTAGTAGTTGTGGCACATGGGCTCAGGAGTTGTGCCATGTGGGCCTAGTTGCTCCACGACATGTGGAGTCTTCCGGGACACGGATCAAAGGGCTCTCCCCTTCTTTGGCAGGCAGATCCTTATCCACTGTGCCACCAGGAAGTCACTGTTGTTTTTTTTTTCCTCAAAGACTTTGAGGATTGTTTGTTTTCAGGGTATTGATTCTTTTCTATCAAACTGTCTTCAGTAACCAGCAATTTTAATCCATACATCTAGCCTTCTTGTAGAGTTCTCCATGCTCACTAGAAAACCAGTCTTACTAGGCTGTTGCTAGAGAGAGCACATACCATTAGAATATAGAAGATAAGCACTTTTAATTTTTAATTTACTTTTAATTTTTACCTCTTTTTCTTTATTCTCTCCTCAATACAGATTTAGGTACTAGATTTTTCCCTTCTGTGCTTTAAAGAAACACTTTTTAAAGATATCCAAATAGGCTACTTTTTTCTTTTTTCTTTGTCATTTCTCAAGATTCAGTAGGACTAGCTACAGGAGACGAAAGTTGGAATCTGGATGATATAAAATTTTATACCTTGTCATATGTGTTTAATTTTAAATTAGGTGTTTGCTCCATGTTGTCTTCAGCAGTTTTCTTTTCTAGGCAAACAGTTAAAGAAACAATGTTGAACAAATATACATAGATAGTGCTCTGCATCAGTACTCAGTCAGGTCCCACCCTCTGCAACCCCATGGACTGTAGCCCACCAGGCTCCTCTGTGCTTGGAATTTTTCAGGCAAGAATACTAGAGTGAATTGCCTTTTCCTACTCCAGGAAATCTTCCCAACGCAGGGATCAAGCTTGTATCTCCTGCATTTTCTGCCATGGACAGCAGATTCTTTACCACTGCACCATCTGAGAAGCCCTAGACAGAGCTCTGCTAAAACCTAATTAACTTTATATAAATAGGGCTACTTAGAGCTTACCTGATGGTTCAGTGGTAAATAACTCACCTGCCAGTGCAGGAGACATGGGTTCAATCCCTTGGTCGGGAAGTTCCTCTGGAGAAGGAAATGGCAACCCACTCCAGTATTCTTGCCTGAGAAATCCCAAGGGGAGAAGAGCCGGGCAGGCTACAGTCCATGGGGTTGCACAACTTAGCAACTAAACAACAATAGTAAGGCCTACTTGGTACCTAAAAATGGGGGAGGAACTTATATGTGAAATAATATTGACGCTCTGAAGTGCCTTTGACTGTGTGGATCACAACAAACTGGAAGAGATGGGAATACAGAGATGGGATCACAACAACTAAAGAGATGGGAATACCAGACCACCTTGCCTGCCTCCTGAGAAATCTGTATGCAGGTCAAGAAGCAACAGAACCAGGCATGCAACAACAGACTGGTTCCAAATGGGAAAGGTATACATCAAGGCTGTATATTATCACCATAATTATTATTTAACTTATATGCAGAGTACATCATGTGCAATGCCAGGGTGGATGAAGCACAAGCTGGAATCAAGATTGCTGGGAGAAATATCAATAATTTCAGATATGCAGATGACACCACTGTTATGGCAGAAAGAGGAGAGAAACTGAAGAGCCTCATGATGAAATGGAAAGAGGAGAATGAAAAAGCTGGCTAAAACTAAACATTCAAAAAACTAAGATAATGGCATCCGGTCCCATCACTTCATGGCAAATAGATGGCAAAACAGTAGAAACAGTGACAGACTATTTCCTTGGGCTCCAAAATCACTGCAGGTGGTGATTGCAGCCATGAAATTTGAAGATACTTGCTCCTTGAAATAAAAGCTATGACCAACCTAGACAGCATATTAAACAGTACAGACATTACTTTGCCAACAAATGTCTGTCTAGTCAAAGCTATGGTTTTTCCAGTGGTCACATATGGATGTGAGAGTTGAACCATAAAGAATGCTGAGAGCTGAAGAATTGATGCTTTTGGACTGTGGTGTTGGAGAAGACTCTTGAGAGTCCCTTGGACTGCAAGGAGATCCAACCAGTCAATCCTAAAGGAGATCAGTCCTGAATACTCATTGGAAGGACTGATGGTGAAGCTGAAGCTCCAGTATGCTTATATTCTCCAATATGCTTCAGTATGTTCTTATGCGAAGAACTGACTCATTGGAAAAGACCCTGATGCTGGGAAAGATTGAAGGCAGGGGGAGAAGGGGATGGGCAGAGGATGAGATGGTTGAATGGCATCAGCAACTCAATGGACATGAGTTTGAGCAAGCTTTGGGAGATGGTGATGGACAGGGAAGCCTGGCTTGGTGCAGTCCATGGGTTCCCAAAGAGTTTGGTATGACTGAGCCACTAAACTGAACTGAACTGAAGTGCTAAAAGTCTGTTTTATATATTTTAATTAAGTTTTTTGGGGAAATGGGTGTCACTGATAGCCAGTGACTTTGGATCATTCACTAACTTTGCTTGAGGTTGTTTTTTTCATCAATAAAATTAAAAAGTCAGCCTATTTTCAAAGTCCCAGCCAGTTATAGTTGTAGGGATCCCTGAGCTATGACTATTGGAACTTGAGTAGGAATGAAAGGAGCATTCCACGTCCACGGAGCAGCTTGAGTTAAACCAGTCTTAGGCTCCCACTTGTGGTTTTAGACAACCCGGTGTGAGAATTTAATAAAGCACTGTTATTTTCATTTGTTACAGAGTGTAGCAAATATACTACACTCTATAATACATTAAAGTGAAAGTGAAAGTCGCTCAGTCGTGTCCGATTCTTTGCGATCCCATGGACTATACCCTCCACGGAATTCTCCAGGCCAGAATACTGGAGTGGGTAGCCATTCCCTTCTCCAGGGGATCTCCCCAACCCAAGTGGTTGAACCCAGGTTTCCCGCATTGGAGGCAGATTCTTTCCCAACTGAACTATCAGGGGAGCCTGTAATATCCTAAATGATACAGTAATTTACATAGATGGAATATGAAAATCCAAATTGAAAAATGAAAAAGAACATTTGCCTCATTCACTCGCCTTCTTATAAAAGCAGTGCTCCTTCATTATCCTTTGTCTTTTGTTTTGCTGTTCAGTAATTTCTTCCTGCCTACTGTAGGGTCAGTATTGGAAAGCATCAGAACCTCCTAATCCTGTCAATCAAAGGAACATACTCTACCAGAACTGGGCTCGGTTTTCTTATTTTTACAAGGAGCAGCCTTTTAATTTGATTAGGTAAGTTTCTTACACAAAATCAAACTGATTAAAACTTGATTATGTCCTTTTTATTCACAATGGCATCACATTCCATTCTTTTTACTATTTTCACCCACTGTATTTCCCATCTGCCCAGTTTTGTATCTAAACTATCATTTAGTCATTCATTTGTGAGAAAAACACTGTTGTGAGAATAGTCTTAACCACTATGCAGAGATAGCTCGATGGCTCAGAGGTTAGGCCTTAGTATTTAGGTAGATTAGGTTCAAATCCAAGTTCTTTCTCTTAGAAACATATAAACAAGTTGAAGTTATTTAACCTCTAGGAGACTCACCTGTAAAATAGGAATAACAATAGTACTTTCCCTTTGGGGTTATTTGATAATTAAATGATATATGTATGTTTTTTAGAATGGGGTTAGCACTTCGTGTTTAATATATTTATTTTTTGTTAGTTTGTTTTTCTCTGGGTCCAGGAATTTAGAACATAGCAGAAAAGTTGTATATAGTTTGTATATATCGATCTCAGCGGTGAAGGCAGTTGTTCTGTTATTTCAATTCTTAGTTTCATTTGCTTTGCAAGAAGACTCTGGTTGCAGGTTCTTGCTTTGAACCGTAACAATGCTACATACATACAGGGGGTTAGGAGACTCCTGCTGTGGTTTCAGTAAAGAAGCAATCAGATGACAGAACCCCTGGTTGCGGTATTTTTACTCAATGATTTATGTTTTAACTGCTCTGCTTGCCCAGCATCACAGCCTCTTTTTTATAAGATTCATTTGGATGTGTATATGCAAGTCAACTGTATATGCAGTTGCAAATGCAAGTTATTCCAATAGTTTTATTAAAGGCAAATAAGAGGGGAAATTTTTAAGAATAAATAAAAGACAGCTAGCATATAAACAACAGTTTCTATAAATCATTGTATGAACTCTTCATTGGATGGATATTTTAGTTGTTCTGATTAGTAGTCATTTAATTTTTTAAGTTATAAAAGTAGGACATGTATCTGAAAAAATTCTAAGCAATAAAGATGTGTGCAAAGTTTTAAGTGAAATTCCACCTCCCTTAAACTCCACCAAAGTAACTATGCTTGATTTGGTGATAGCCATTCAGTTTTTTTTTATGTGCATTCATAACAAAATACATACACAAACTTTTTTTTCCTGGAGAAAGGGAATCTTTACTTACTTTTTTGCTAATATTTTATTTTATCATTAAGTAATATATTGTTCGTATACTTCCCTGTGAATGCACCCAGATCTATCTTCTGCTTTTTAACAGAACACAGAGTACCACATTATAAATTTTGCATAACTCTTTTATCTATTTTTCTTTTGAAAAAGATTAGGCTGTTTCAAAATTTTCACTATTACAGTCAGTGCTGTTAAGAACATTTGCAGACATTGTGCCCTCAGAGAATGTTTTCATAGTATACTTTCAAATAAGCAAGGTTGTCAGAATGAGGCTTACATATTTTACATTGTTGAAAATATATTGAGAGTGCTTAGCTGTCTACAGATATTTCTGCTATAAATATTCCCCAAAAGTGTATACTTATAACCTTTGATATAGACAAACACATAACATCTCAGATCAGTACCTTGTTAGCACTTTCTGATTTTCTTTTAGAACAAAGTGGAAGCTCAGATATTTCATCAGATATTTCATCAGATAACTTAAATTTAATAACTTTTGAAAGTTTTTCATCATATTATAGCTTTTCATTTATAGCAAATTGTACTGCTTTTCCATTTCAGTAAAATAAAGTTAAAATTTTAACAAAATTTATGTAAAGAATTAATGAGTAGGTGTGAAGTTTTTAACCAGGTAAATCAAAAAGACAGGAAAGAAAACACCATGTTATCACAGAGAAAGGAATTGCAGAAAGCAGTTATTATCCTTAAGGTTGCTTCTCAGTGGTTATGTAGGACAGTATCCTTATTCTTACTAATAGACAATGAAGTATTTAAGGTAAAGGACCATGAAGTACGTATTCAAACAACTTATTGTAAGTAATTCAAATATATATATATATATACAGCTACCCACTCTAATATTTTTAGGCTCCCCTGGTGACTCAGATGGTAAAGAATCCACCTGCAATGTGGAAAACCTGGTTTTGATCCCTGGGTCGGGAAGATTCCCTGGAGTAGGGCATGGCAACCCACTCCAGTATTCTTGCCTGGAGGATCCTCATGGACAGTGTGTATACACACACACACACACACACGTGTGTGTTAGTTACTTAGTCGTGTCCAACTCTTTGTGACCCCATGGACTGTAGCCTGCCAGGCTCCTCTGTCCATGGCATTCTCCCAGGCAAGAATACTAGAGTGAATTGCCATTTTCTTCTCCAAGGGATCTTCCTGACCCAGGGATCAAACCCTGGTCTCCTGCCTTGCAGGCAGATTCTTTACCATCTGAGCTATAGGAAAGTTCATACACACATATATATGGGGCAGTATATGAAGTGAGATAAAATGCAATGGAACAATATTTTATTTATAATAAAAGAATTAAAGGGTACATAGGTATTATTTGAATTATTCTTGCAACTTTACCTCTATATTTGAAATTATTTCCGAAGAAAAATATTTAATAAAAGGAGAGTCCTGGAATAGATCCATATATATATAGATAGATAGATTTTCAATAAAAGTGCCTGTTGTTCATTGGCAGAAGCATAGTCCTTTCAAAATAAGACACTAAAACAAGTGGCTATCTACATGAAAAACATGAATCTTGACTCTTCCCTGTATAAAAATTTAAACTAACTTGAAATAGATAAGGTAGCTAATTATAAGGACTACAACTACAAAACTTCTAGAACATATAGGAGAAAACTGTGGTCTGGAGTTAGGCATGGACTTTTCAGATAAAATGCAAAAAGCACAGTTTTAAAATCATAAATTTAATTTCAAAAATTAGAATGTATGCTCTTTAAAAAACACTATTACAGAAATAAAGAGCAAACCATAGGCTGGAGAAAATGCTTGCACAACACACATATCAGTAAAGGACTTTTATCCAAAATATTTAAGGAACTTTTACAACTCAATGATAAGAATAAAATGGAAAAAAAGATTATAAAAGATTTGTCAGCAAAGAAATATGTTTATGGATTGCCAGTAAGTATGTCCAAGGATGTTGTTGCTGTTCAGTCGCTAAGTGTGACTCTCTGCAACCCCATGACTGCAGCACTCCAGGCTTCTCTGTCCTCGACGATCTGCAGTTTGCTCCAGTTCATGTCCATTGAGTCAGTCAAGCTATCTCACCGTCTCATCCTCTGCTGCCCCCTTCTCCTTTTGCCTTCAGTTTTCCCCAGTATCAGGGTCTTATCCAATGAGTTGGCTCTTTGCATCAGGTGGCCAGTATTCCAGTGAGTACTGAGGGTTGATTTCCTTTAAATTGGCTGGTTTGATCTCCTTGCTGTCCAAGGAACTCTCCAGAGTTGTACGCTATCTTTATTCACTAAGAGTATAAAAATTAAAATGCCATTGAGATACCACTGCACACCCACTAGAATAGCTAACATTGAAAAGATTGGCATCAATAAGGGCTGTTAGGGATGTGGGACAACTTGAAATCTCAAAGGTTGGTGATGGTGACACAAAATGGTATAGCAACTTTGAAACAACAATTTTGATGGTTTCTTATAGAGTTAAATATGCACTTTCTATTCAAAGGATAGATCTTCTTTTATCTACTTGTCCCCAAAATATTAATATTATTAAAACGTTTATCATTGCCACCAGTATCACCCATGCTCAGTCACTCAGTGGTGTCTGACTCCTTGCAACCCCATGGGCTGTAGCCTGCCAGGCTCCTCTGTCCATGGCATTCTCCAAGCAAAAATACTGGAGTAGGTTGTCGTTTACTCCTCCAGGGGATCTTCCCAACCCAGGGATCGACCCTGTGTCTCCAGCATCTCCTGCACTGGTAGGCAGGTTCTTTATCACTGTGCCACCTGGGAAACCCTTTATCATGTGCTAGATTTCTGTGTGTACTCTAGCTGTTTTCTGGATGTTTTGTCTGGATGTTCGGTTGATCTTGCTAACTATCCATGCACCAGTAGCAGGCTGGTTTTTTTTTTTTTTTTTTAAATTTTTATTTTATATTATGGTTGATTTGCTATATGTTGTGTTAGTTTCAAGTATATAGTGAAGTGACTTGAAGGCTGTTTTAATTGTAGTGGCTTAGCTCTAGTGTATTTTAATATCTAGTTGGGCTAATAACTCATCATAGTCAGTGTTTCTTTGTACATTCTACAAGTTTATCCTTCCGTATAACCTTGAATCTCAACTTGTCTGTCTTGTTACTAAAAAAGATGGTTGGAAATTGCATTAAGTTTATAAATTAACTTAGGTAGGCTGGTAGTCTCATCTTGAGACATTCTAATCAAGGAAAAGTTATGTCAAGGGAAAGATGTGTCTTTGTTTAAGCCTACTTTGGGTTTTTTCAAGGGTATCCTAGAGTTATAAAACCTTAAGTTTAATCCTCAGTACTTAATATTTTTTTGCTGTTATAGATTATACATTATACATATTCAAACTATCGAATCAATAATTTTAAGGTAAAACATCAATCTTACTGCTATGCACCTAACCAGGAAATTACTAGGGAACTCATAAACTGAGGTATTCAGGTATTTTTATTCTTTTTATTTTGATATTATGCAGTATCGTAATAATTGCTATATTCTTCAACAAAAAAGAAGGGAGAAAAAGCAAGTTTACTCATCTTCTGTGAGTGAACCTAAGGAAGTTGTAAGTAAATTAACAAGGGAATACAATGGAATCATAGTTTAATTTCAGGTTTATATGAAAAGTAGAACAAGAGAAAACAACCAGGTAAAAATTTGTATTATCACTGAGAAGAATAGAAGATGGTACAAGCAGAAAGATCCCTCTTTTCTTAGAAAAGATTAGAAATTTTGAAAACTGAAGGATGGGAGGTTCAATAAAATTAATATTGAGTAAGAAAAATATTTTAAAACCTTCTCATTGGGAAATTAAGTTTACGTTAAGTTTGTACTATGTAAAAATTAAACCCTTTTTGTTTAGATTTGTGTTTTTTTGAGTGTGGAAATTACAAGTTAATCATCAATGGTATAATAGATTTATGTATACCATGCTATTAGTGTGCAAGAAGAATCACATCTCTCTGACTAGGAAGCTGTGGAAAGACTTCACATGTTTGGTGAGCTGAACTCTATATGAATAAGGGGGAAGATTAACCTGTTTTGTGTTTTTTAAATTTTTTTAAAGAAGTCTAGTTTTCTGAAGCAGAAAAAACCTTGTTCTCTGGGTCTTTGAGGGTTTCCTTAAAGGGAAGAGTTAGTTTAAAAAGCAACAGCAGATAAAAGATAACAACTTAGTTATAAAATTTGAACATTTGTGCTAACTAATGCTGTCATTTTTTAACTCGCAAAGCAAGAGCTGAGCCCATATATTCTTTGGAATGTTATTGCACACTCATTTTTTATTCCTTCGTTTGTACCCTATCTTACTGTTCTGTATGATCCATCAGAGGTCCAGATTTAGAGGAAGATAAAATATCATACGTAAAACTACCCGTGTCCATTGTGATCCGAGTACTTTCTTCAATCTTAAAGATAAAGCAGAAATCTTGGCACATATTGTGAATGTGATTTTGATTTGTTAATTGCTAGAAGCATGTTCTGTACTTTATTTCAGAACATTTGAACTCTCTTTAAAACTTCAAAGTTTTTCAAATTACCTGATTATTTAAAAATAAATCTTAACTTCTACTCAGTTGGCTTCTTATTTATATGTGTTGTCTCTTTCAATCCTTACACCGAGTCTATAGATAAGCATCATCCTGCATTTTATGATGTGGAACCTAAAGTTTAGAACATTGAATAACTTTATCAAAATTACAGGGCTAGAAGGCAATGGGGCCAAAGCTAGAATACAAGGGTGTCTGAATGGAAAACCAAGACTCTCTGAAGTGCATTATTCTTGCAGCCTCTGATTTTATTTTTACCTTCTTTCACAGGGATTATTATGGAGAAAAAATTGGCATCTATTTTGTCTTTCTCGGATTTTACACAGAAATGCTGTTTTTTGCAGCTGTGATTGGCTTAGCTTGTTTTATTTATGGTTTATTAACAATTCCTAAAACCTCAAGCAGGTAAGTGCAGCTGAGCTGCCCAAACAGAATCTTATGCTAACCAAAATTGTATTTTTCTAGAATTTGTGTTAGAATGTTTTTTATTACAGCAGATAATTGGTATTTCTGAAAAAGACCCAAACGCAACAGTTACCTCTCACTTGATACTTTATGGAAAGTCTGTTTAAGAATGGGCTCTAAAGATTCTGTTCCTTAAGCATGATTTGATCTACAAAATTCCTGCTATATTGCCCCAGTCCCATATGTGAAAAATTGTATAAAGGTGTTTCAATAAGAATAGCTTTGGATTTTCACCGAAGCACACACTTTTTTTTTTTTTTTTTTTGTTTGGAGTGCTGTATCTATTTATTTATTATTAATTAACGTTTATTGCAGTGTAGTTACTTTGCAATGTTGTGCTAGCTTCTGCTGCATCGCAAAATGAATCAGCCATATGTATATTTACAAATACCCACTCCCTTTTGGATTTCCCTTCTGTTTAGGATACCACAGTGTGTTAAGTAGAGTTCCTGGTGCTATATAGTATGTTCCTATCTGTTGTCTATTTTATACATTGTATCAATAGTGTATATGAGTCATTCCAACCTCCCAATTCCTCCCACCCCACCCCTTTTCAGGGCTTCCCCAGTAGCACAGCAGTAAAGAATCCACCTGCAATGCAGGAGCCGTAGGAGATGCGGGTTTGATTCCTGGGTTGGGAAGGTGCCCTGGAGGAGGGCATGGCAACCCACTCCAGTATTCTTGCCTGGAGAATCCCCATGGACAGAGGAGCCTGGCAGGCTAAAGTCCATGGGGTCGCATAGAGATGGATGCAACTCAGGCAACTTAGCACACATGCATACCCCTTTCCCCCTTGAGAACAAATGTGTGGATACCAAACACATCTTTAAAAATAGCATTGCTCTTGGGAATTCTCTGGCAGTCCAGTGGTTAGGACTGTGTACTACCACTATACAAGACATCATTTCTGTCCCTGGTTGAGGAACTAAGATTCTTTATGCCATGAGGCATGGAGAAGGAAATGGCAACCCACTCCAGTATTCTTCACTGGGAAATCCCATGGACAGAGGAACCTGGCAGTTGCAAATGAGCTGGACACTTAGCAACTAAGCAACAAATGCCACAAGGTGTGGCCAAAACAAAACTAAAAAAAAAAAAAAAAAAAAAAAACAACTTTTCTCTTCCCTCTGCAGCACTGAGATCTGTGATCCTAAGATTGGGGGTCAGCTTATCATGTGCCCACTCTGTGATGAACTATGTGACTATTGGAGACTAAATTCAACCTGTTTGGCTTCTAAGGTATGTATGTATTGTGGTATGCTTGAAGCCTTGCAGTTTACTTACTTTTGTATTGCATTTGATACTAAGTAGTCTTTCTGATATTGTTGTTTTGCAGATCTCCCATTTATTTGACAATGAGTCAACAGTGTTCTTTGCCATTTTCATGGGAATTTGGGGTAAGTAAATAGTTACATAAAAAGAGCTTTTTCTGTGTTTTGTGTTATATGGCTATTCATATAACATACACAGTTGGCATACCTTATAAACCAATAGTAATTTTACATCTTTATGTCTCTGCAAGCATCACTATCTTAATGGAGTCTACATCTGTGGTTGTTAGTCCTTGGTCCAGAAAGGTCCCTATTAATTATCTACTCATTTCTCTGAAAAACACTTTAATTTTTGAAACTTCATATGTATTCAGATCACATTCTCTCTTAGCACTGTGTAAAAATAAGCTCAATAATTGTTTAATTCAGGAGAATAAGTGTTAAGTATTTGGTGGCTGGAGGATATTGAGTCATGGACACAAACTTGAACAAGACTCAAAAATTTCTGAGGGCTCATATATCACCATTTGAATTTAAATTCCCTGTGTCAAATTCTACTTGGTTAAAAGCTCCCATATAAAGTCTAGTTCCCCTTAATTTTGGAAATGTCTCAGTATCTCTTCTCTTTTGTATCCCATGCGAAGTAGAAGCGTCATGAAGTTTCTCCCATTGTCAGTGAGGAAAGTGTTTTCTGTAAGAGTAACGTCAAGAAGAGGCCTAAAGATTTCTAAGACATGTCTCAAAATTTGGGGGACTCTGGGAAAAGGTAGACTTTTTTTTTCTCTCCAGTTTAACAGTCTTTAACAAAGCACAAGTATGTGAATTTAAACACTGGCCAAAGGAGCAGAGTAACTTGATTCCGTCAAAAGGATGCCTAAATTTGTGAGGGTGTGTGTGTCTCAGCGGGGGCTATGGGTTTCTGTCACTTCTGCTTGACTGCTTGTCTGAAGAGAAAAACCCAGATTCAAAGAGAAAACGGGACAGTGAGATCTCACCCACAATTCTCCAACCTCCTCTGGTTAAGTTAGCATATGGACATCTCTTCATCATGTGCCAGACAGATCCTGCCTCTGTCATATTTTTAGAATCAGAAATGAATAACAGGTATATATACAAATTACAGCAGATATAATGATCTTCAATTCTTTCCGTTGAGAGAGCTTGTACACCAACACTAACCTTACACATCATAACAAACAGACGAACAACCATCCATGGAACACCCAGCAGCAGCAGTGAATGTGGGGGTGAAGGTATCTTCACGAGAGTGATTTTGTTTTCTTTGGATATGTGCCTAACAGTGGAATTGCTTCATCACATTATAGTTAAATTTCTAATTTTAAAGTCACCTTCATACTGTTTTCCATAATGGCTCCATGCCAATTTATGTTCCTACACAATGGTTCCCTTTTCTTCAGTTTTGTCCTGCAAACAAATATCCAATTTTCCCAAACCATTTATAAAAGAAACTTCTTTCCTCATTGAATATTCTCAGACCCTATGTCAAATATCAATTGACTGTAATACATGGGATTATTTTTGAGCTCTTGATTGTGTTCTCTAGGTCTGTGTGTTTCTTTTTATGACATGCCAATTATACCATACTATTTTGATTACTATAGCTTTGTGATACTGAGATCAGGAATATGATGCCTACTGCTTTGTTCTTCTTTCTCAAGATTGCTTTGTCCATTTGAAGTCTTTTGTGGCCCTATACAAATTTTAGCATTGTTTTCTCTATTTCTGTGAAAAATAGCATTGGAATTTTGGTAGGAATTGCATTAAATCTGGAGATCACTTGGGCAGTATGGACATTTTTATATTAATTCCTCCAATCTATGAGCGTGGACTATCTTTCCATTTGTTTCTATCTTCCAATTTCTTTCATCAGTCTCTTATACTATATAGTATACATATCTTTCACTTCCTTGATTACATTTTTCCCTGGGTATTTTGTTCTTTTTGATGTTATTATAAGTGGGATTGTTTTCTTAATTCCTCTTTCTGATAGTAGTATATAGAAACAGAACTGTTTTATATTTATTTATCCTGAAACTTGGCTAAATTTATCTATTCTAACAGTTTTTTGATGGAGACTCTAGGATTTTTTTGTAACTTAACGTTATATGAAAATAGAGACAGTTTTGCTTCTTTCCTTTTTTCTTTCTAATTTACGTTTTTTCTTGAGTAATTGCTCTGGCTAGACTTCTAGTGCTCAGTTGAATACAAGTGGCACAAACGGGAATTTTTGTCTTATCCTTGATGATAAAGGAAAAGTTTTCAGCTTTTCATCATTGACTATGATGGTAACTGTGGACCTGTCATGTATAGCCTTATATTGAAATACATTGTATTTATACCCATATTTTTGAGAGTTTTTATCATAATGGATGTTGAATTCTGTTAAATGCTGTTTCTGCATTTGTTGAGATGGGTTTTTTAAAAAATCATTTATTTTGTTAATATGATATACCATGTTGATCGATTTATACCCATAAGCTATTTCTACCCATTGAACTATCCTTATATCCCTGGAATAAATCTCATTTGATCATGGTGTATGATTCTTTTAATATATTGCTGAATTTGATTTGCTACTGTTTTGTTAAGGTTCTTTGTATCTACATTCATCAAGTGTAATTTTCTTTACTTGTGTTGTCTTTGTTTGACTTTGGTGTAAGGGTAATGGTGCCTCATAAAATGAGTTTGGAAGGTTTCTTTCCCCTTCTAGGTTCTGGAAAAATTTGAGAAGGATTATTTCTTCTTTACCTGTATTATAGAATTCACCATTAAAGCTTTGAAGCCTGGACTTTCATTTGTGGGGAAGTTTTTGATATCCTTAATGTTTTCTGTTAGTTCTTGATTCGGTTTCAATAGGTTGTATGTTTCTAGGACTTTATCCATTTCTTCTAGGATATCCACTTTGTTGCCATATAATTGTTCATAGTAGTCTGTTACAATCCTTAGTATTTCTGTCACGGCAGCTGCATCAGTTCAATTCAGTTGCTCAGTCTTATCTGACTCTTTGAGACCCCATGAACTGCAGCACGCCAGGCTTCCCTGTCTGTCACCAACTCCCGGAGCGTGCTCAAACTCATGTCCATCACATCAGTGATGCATCACCGACTACATCAGGTGCATGTCTCCTGTTTAATTTCTAATTTTATTTATTTGAACCTTATCTTTTTGTCTTGGTAATCATGGCTAAAGGTTTTTTATTTATCTTTTCGTTTATCTTTTCTGTTGTCTTTTGTCCCTATTTTGTTTGTTTACACTCTGATCTTTGTCATTTCCTTACTTCAACTACCTTTGCTTAGTTCTTCTTTTTCTAGTTCCTTAAGGTCTAAAGTTGGCTTATTTATTTTAGCTTTTTCTTGTTTCTTAATGAAGACATTTATCCCTCTGATCTTCCCTCCTAGAACTACCTCTGGTGTATCTCATAAGTTTTTGTGTATTGTATGTCTAGTTTCATTTGTCCAAAGATACTTGTTGATTTCTCTTCATTTTCCTAAGGCACATTGTTTGTTCAGTAGCATGCCCTTTATTCTCCATATATTTGTGAATTTTCCAGTTTTTTTTTTTTTTCCTTATAATTCTAGTTTTATACCATTGTGGTCAGAAAAGATACTTGATATGATTTCAAACTTTTGAAATGTATTGGCTTGTTTTGTGATGGCAATATATGACCTTTTCTGGAGAACATTCCATGTGCACTTAGAAGAATATTTATCCTGCTACTGTTGGATGGAATACTGTAAGTGCCTGTTAAGTCCTTTTAGCTTAACAGTGTAAGTAATTTAGTGAAAAAGTAATTGCAATTTTGGACAGTGAATTTTAAATCATTATAACTAGATTCAAACACATCTTTATTAATCAAATAGGAACCATTACAATCAACATATTTTTGCCTACAGGAAATAAGATTGTTTATTCCTGTAGTGTAAAAATTCGTGATTCAGATTTTGATGAACTCTTGGAAAGCATTTTCTACCTCCTGCTGGTTATGGAAGCATTTTGCCTGCAAAAAGTTGTTGAGATGCTTGAAGAAGTGGTAGTCGGTTGGCGAGAGGTCAGGTGAATATGGCAAATGAGAGAAAACTTCATAGCCCTATTTGTTCAGCTTTGAAGGGTTAGTTGTGTCACATTCAGCCAAGCATTGTCATGGGGAATTGGCCTTTTTCTGTTGACCAATACTGGCTGCAAGTGTAGTTTTTGGTGCATCTCATCGATTTGCTGAGCATAATTCTCAGATATAATGGTTTCTCTGGGATTCAGAAAGCTGTAGTGGATCAGAAGGGCAGTAGACCACCAAACAGTGACCTTGACCTTTTTTTTGGTGTAAGCTTGGCTTCGGGAAGTGCTTTGGTGCTTCTTCTCACCCCAGTCACTGAGTTGTACAAAATTCGCTTTTTGTCACATGTCACAATCTGATCGAGAAACGGTTCATTGTTGTTGCATAGAACAAGAGAAGATGACACTTCAAAATGGCAATGTTTTTGATTTGTGGTCAGCTCATGAGGCACCCACTTCTAGAACTTTTTCCCCTTTCCGGTTTGCTTCAAATGCCAAACAACTGAAGAATGGTGGACTTGAGTTCTTCGCAGCAATTTTGTTAATTGTTTTGTAATTCCTTTGTTCCTTTCTTCCTCTGTTGCTTTCTTCTTTGGGGGTGTGATAATTGTCTGTAATGTTATGCTCAGATTCTTTTATCTTTTGCATGTCTTTTATGGGTTTTTGCTCTGTGATTACAAAGGGGTAAAACATCTTGTAATTATATCATTCCATTGCAAGCTAAGACAAATTAATTTGAAATACATATAAAGCTCTATAATTTTACTTTCTGTCCTGTTTTATGTTTTGATGTTGCAGTTTATATCTTTTTAGTGTATCCTTTAACAATTATTATATATATATAATATATAACCAATTATTATAGTTATACAATTTTATTGTAGTTAGAGTTATTTTTACTACTTTTGCCTTTAAGCTTCATAATAGATTTACAAGTGATTTACTCACCACCATTATAACATTAGAGTATTTTAAATTTAACTATATATCTACCTTTACCAGTGACATTTATACGTTCATATGTTTTCATTTTAGTTTAAAGAGGTCCCTTTAACATTTCCTCAAAAGCTACTCTAGTTGTGATAAACTTTCCACTTGCCTGGAAAACTTTCTGGGTAGAGTATTCTGGGTCCTCAGGTTTTGTTTTGTTTTGGTTTTTTTCCCAGTATTTCAACTCTGTGCTGCTCCCTTCTGGTCTACTAAAAGTCTTATAAATGTTGCCTTGTACATAACTTGGTTTTCTCTTCCTGCTTATAAAATTCTCTCTTTGTCTTTAATTTGTGAAGTTTTAATTATAACGTGTCTCAGTGTGTTTCTCTTTGTTTTCATTGTCTTTTGGAACTCACTGGGTTTCCTAAATCTGATAATTTGTTTTTTTCCCCTATGTTAAGAGAAGTTTTTACCCATTTTTTGAATATGTTCTCTCTCTTTTCTCTTTCTGGGAACTCCTCTGATGCAAATGCTTGTCTGCCTGACATTGTCCCATAAATCCTTTAAGCCAACTTCACTTTTTAAAAATCATTTTCCATTTTTATTTAATTCATTTTTGCTCCTCTGACTGGATGAATTCTACTTCCCTTTCTTGGAGTTGGCTGATTCTTTCTCAGTTTGGTCTAGTAAGCTGCCAAAAACTTCTGTTGAATTTTGCCATAAAATTCTTGTGTTCTTCAGCTCTGTTTAATGCTCTTGATAATACTCTTGATTTCTGTTTATTACTTTCTTAAATGTTCTGTCTCTGTTCAGAGTCTCACTTTATTCATGCATTGTCCTCTATACCTGGGTAAGCATATTTATGACCCTTATTTCGAACTCTTTGTCAAGTAAATCACTTGTCATCGTTTCATTAAAGTCTTTTTCTGAAGCTTGTTTGTCTTGTTCTTTTTCTTGGAACTGATTCCTCTTTTTTTCATTTAGCTTGCCTCTTTGTGTTGATTTCTGTGCATTAGGTAAAATAACTACCTCCCCTAGCCTTAAAAGTGTGGCCTGTGATTGGCCAAGCTGCCTTCTTTGTTCTCAGTGGCTCCCAGTATTTGGGGCTGTGCCAAGACCCTTCAGGGTCCCAAATGGGAAGATCTCGGTCAGCACCTGGATGCAGGCTGTTTAGAAGATGGACCCTAAGGCAGCAGCTTTTAAAGTTTGCAAGTTAATCTCTTTCAAGGAAATATTGGAAGATGGGTGTTTGTGTCTGCTGCTTCTGCATTTAGCCCTGGGCAGAAAACCAGTTAGAAACTGTTTGTTTGTTACAGCAATCAAAACAGTATGGTACTGACATGAAGATGGACATGCATAGCAATGAAACAGAATGGAGTTCAGCAATAAATCCCTTTGTATATGGTTAACTAATTTTCAACAGCATTTCCAAGAAAGCAAAATGAAGAAAGTATAGTCTTCCAGTGGTGCTGGGATGCCGGTGCCAGCCGGCAAAGTCGAGCAGGTACTGAAACAGGAGCGGAGACGGCTGAGAAATCAAAGAAAGAAGTTCAAAGAATGGGGTCGAGAGGACCGACCAGCCAGCCACAGTTCCGACAAGTTGATCGATGCCGTCTTTATTTCAAGTGCAGTTTATATACTATTTGGTGCAGAAGAGAGTAGATCATACAGCGTTTACTGGTTAACTTCACAGAACAGTTCAATCACCAGAATGGTGCCGGAGTGACGGACAGCTCAGACCCTCGAGCGTCTTGTTTTTCCCAAAGGATTGACAAAGGGTGATAAACAAAACCATTAAGATTGCTGACGTTGGGACCAGGTGTATGGCAGATTTATCAAGATCAAGGGGTGGCGGGACAGGGAACAGTTATGGCTCAAGAGGTTGAGTCAGTCCTTCCAGGACCCGTTCCCAGGGCCACATCTTGACAAGCAAGACCCCAACAGAGGGCGGCTCCCCGCACTGGGAAAACTGGATATAGACATGCAAAAGAATGACATTAGATCCTTATCTTTGTCAGCTGAAAAAACTTCACAACCTAAAAGTTGAGAATTATTTTTCACTTAACAGACTTTCTGAGGACTTCAAGCCTGGGAGGCAGACTCTCAGATAGCTCTGAGGGACTGCTCCAAAGAGATAAGGGAGGATCCAGGGTGAAAAGGAGTTTTGCAGGTAGTTGGTACATCAAAAGATTACTGTTAATTAAAGAAAGCTGTATATATCAAATTAGTGAATTTAGCACTTTTCTTGGAGAAGGCAATGGCAACCCATTCCAGTACTCTTTCCTGGAAAATCCCATGGATTGAGGAGCCTGGTAGCCTGCAGTCCATGGGGATAGTTAAGAGTCAGTCACAACTGAGTGGCTTCACTTTCACTTTTCACTTTCATGCATTGGAGAAGGAAATGGCAACCCACTCCAGTGTTCTTGCGTGGAGAATCCCAGGGACGGGGGAGCCTGGTGGGCTGCCATTTATGGGGTTGGACAGAGTCGGACATGACTGAAGTGACTTAGCAGCAGCAGCACTTTGCTATATATGGGAAGATGCAAGAGTTTGGATTCACTGAAATCATTCCTTTGACACGCACCTTAGCTCTCTTGTCCGGTGACTCAGCTGGTAAAGAACCCACCTACCAATGCAGAAAGAAATAAGAGATGTGGGTTTGATTCCTGGGTTGGAAAGATCCACTGGAGAAGGAAATGGCAACATACTCCAGTATTCTTACTTGAAAAATTCCATGGACAGAGGACCCTGGTGGGCTACAGTCCATAGGGTGGCAAAGAGTCAGACACAACTGAGTTGTGCATGCACACTCATTACTTCGGTTCGCTTCTTAACTCTTTAGTAGTCAGTATTCTCTTCTTTCCTATCCTGAGTTTGCTCAAGGCTCATCACCTGGATGGTTGTAGTGGCTTGATGGCGGAAATATCCTTTGTTTACTGATGTGACAGACGACATTTTTCATTTGCATTTTGTGTGCGCGCGTGCCAAGTCGCTTCAGTCATGTCAGACTCTTTGTGACCCCATGGACTGTAGCCCACCAGGCTCCTCTGTCCATGGGATTCTCCAGGCAAGAATACTGGAGTGAGTTGCCACGCACTCCTCCAGGGGATCTTCCTGACCCAGGCACTGAACCCATGTTGCTTACATCTTCTGCATTGGCAGGCAGTTTCTTTACAACTAACACCACCTGGAAAGCCCCTCATTCACATCTTATACCATCACAAAAGTCAATTCAAAATGGATTAGACTTAAACATAAGACCTGAAAGTGTAAAACTTCTAGAAGAAAACATAAGGAAAATCTTTATCACGTTGGACTTGGAAATGATTTCATGCAGATGACACCAAAGTCCAGGCAATAGAAACAAACAAAATAAGCCAGAGTACATCAAACTAAAGCACTTCTGAACAGCAGAGATAACAATCAATAGAGTGCAAAGGCAACCCATGGAAAGGCAGAAAATATTTGCAAACCATGTTTCTGATAGGGCATTAATCTCTAATAAATATGAGGAACTCTTGTAGCTCAATAGTAGCTCAATAGTAGGAACTCTTGTAGCTCTACAGTAAGAAAAAAAAAGAATAACCTGATTTAAAAATGGACAAAGAACTTGCATAGGCATTTCTCCAAAGAAGTTACACAAATGACCAACAGATAACATGAAAAAAAAAATACTTAATGTCTAGTTCTCAGTTCAGTTCAGTTCAGTTCAGTCCCTCAGTCATGTCCGACTCTGCGACCCCATGAATCGCAGCACGCCAGGCCTCCCTGTCCATCACCAACTCCCGGAGTTCACTCAGACTCACGTCCATCAAGTCAGTGATGCCATCCAGCCATCTCATCCTCTGTCGTCCCCTTCTCCTCCTGCCCCCAATCCCTCCCAGCATCAGAGTCTTTTCCAATGAGTCAACTCTTCTCATGAGATGGCCAAAGTACTGGAGTTTCAGCTTTTACGTCATTCCTTCCAAAGAAATCCCAGGGCTGATCTCCTTCAGAATGGACTGGTTGGATCTCCTTGCAGTCCAGGGAAATGCAAATCAAACCACAATGAGATGGTATCTCATACCTGTCAGGATGACTGCTACCAAAATTTAAAAAAAAAGGCATGTTAATGAGGATGTTGAGAATTACAATGAACTCCTGTATACTATGAATGGGAGTGCTAAATGGTACAACTGGAAAACAGTGTGGAAATTCCTCAAAAATTAAAAGTAGAACTGACATGTGATGCAGCAATCCCAGTTCTGGGTATTTACCCACAATAATTGAAATCAGGATCTCAAAGAGATGTTAACATTCCTATATTCACTGCAACACTCTCTATTAATACATTAACCAAGATGTGGAGTGGAAACAGCCTAAATGTCCACTGATAGACAAATGGTTAAAGAAACTGCTGTGTGTATGTGTTTTATATATTCACGTATATATATATATACACCAGTTACATCTATGCCTTAGGGTTCTAAGGGAGAGTTTCTGGGGGTGCTGATCATGTTGCTGTGCTTTTCTGTAAATATATTATTCTTTAAGTGATAGTTTATTTAAAAAACTATATATATTATATATTATACTATATATAATTGTATATATTATACATATATGCTGCTGCTGCTGCTGCTAAGTCGCTTCAGTCGTGTCAAACTCTGTGCAACCCCATAGATGGCAGCCCACCAGGCTCCCCAATCCCTGGGATTCTCTAGGCAAGAACACTGGAGTGGGTTGCCATTTCCTTCTCCAAAGCATGAAAGTGAAAAGTGAAAGTGTAGTCGCTCAGTCGTGTCTGACTCTTAGCGGCCCCATGGACTGTAGCCCTCCAGGCTCCTCCATCCATGGGATTTTCCAGGCAAGAGTATGTACTCTATAGTATATACCCTGGGATTTCTTTGGAAAGAATGATGTTAAAGCTGAAACTCCAGTACTTTGGCCACCTCATGCGAAGAATTGACACATTGGAAAAGACTCTGATGCTGGGAGGGATTGGGGGCAGGAGGAGAAGGGGACGACCAAGGATGAGATGGTTGGATGGCATCACAGACTCGATGGACGTGAGTCTGAGTTAACTCCGGGAGTTGGTGATGGACAGGGAGGCCTGGCAAGCTGCAATTCATGGGGTCACAAAGAGTCGGACACGACTGAGCGACTGAACTGAACTGAACTGAACTGATATACGTATAATATATACATTATGCACCAGGTGCTTCCCTGGTGGTTAATGGTTAAAGAAACTGCTGTGTGTATGTGTTTTATATATTCATATATATATATATATATACACACACACCAGTTACATCTATGCCTTAGGGTTCTAAGGGAGAGTTTCTGGGGGTGCTGATCATATTAGTGTGCTTTTCTGTAAATATATTATTCTTTAAGTGATAGTTTATTTAAAAAACTATATATATTGTATATTATACTATATATAATTATATATATTACACATATATAGTATATAGTATATGTACATATAGTATATACATATATACTCTATAGTATATATTTATAATATATACATTATTGCACCAGGTGCTTCCCTGGTGGCTCAGACGGTAAAGTATCTGCCTGCAATGCAGGAGACCTGGGTTCGATCCCTGGGTCAGGAAGATCCTCTGGAGAAGGAAATGGCATTCCACTCCAGTACACTTGCCTGGAAAATTCCATGGACAGAGGAGCCTGGTGAGCTACAGTCCATGGGGTCGCAAAGAGTCGGACACGACTGAGCGACTTCACTTTCACGTACAGAGAGAGACAGACCAACAGATGTAGACAGAGGAGAGAAGCACAGAGGCACAAAGAAAGATATTGTGCTGTGAAATGGCTCTTGTATTTTCCTTAAATTTTCCTAAGCCTGAGAAAGTGGTACTGTTGCTTGAATGATTTCAGTAAAACACATAAACAAAATCAAGGTGATAGTAAAATGTCACAGTCAAGTATTATTTCAAGTTATCTGAATGAAGAAAGAGAGAATAGTGTGCCTAAAAAATTTTTCTGTGTTTATCTAAGAAACTAGTTTGTATTTATATAGAGAGTTATTTCAATACAATTTTGTAGTATTATACTAAAATTTATAGTATTATAATTTTATCATCAAACATAATAGTAACAAAATAACCATCATACAACCAAAATGATTTTTCTAAAGGAAAGAAAACCCAGTTGCTGGCTTCTTATTCATTTATTGTGCCATCTCCTTATTATACTTGTTCTTATATATTTCTTTGCCCATAGTCACATTGTTTTTGGAGTTTTGGAAGCGACGACAAGCCAGACTGGAATATGAGTGGGACCTGGTAGACTTTGAAGAGGAGCAGCAGCAGCTCCAGCTAAGACCTGAGTTTGAAGCTATGTGTACAAAAAGGAAACTGAATGCAGTGACTCAGGTATACTAGGAAACTGAAATAGGCAGTGTATCTCCGTGGACACACTGCCTGTGGGTGCCCTCGCAAATAATGATGCGCATTTAAATCTGCCGTTAAATATGAATATTCTCCAGCATATACATCACATAAGCTTATTTACTTGATTCTAATATGCATTTTGAACACATGAAAAAGTAGGTAGAAAAGAGTAATGAGTCCCAGGATGGAGTCATCACCCAACTTCAATGATTATTAATTCATGGGCAATCTTTTTTCTATTACACCCTCCCCGCTCCCCCCTCACATGAGATTTTCCAGGAAAGAATACTGGAGTGGGTTGCCATGCCCTCCGCCAGGGGATCTTCCCGACTCAGGGATCGAACCTGCATCTCCTCTGTCTCCTGCATTGGCAGGCAGGTTCTTTACCTCTATTGCCACCTGCGATTATTTTGAAGCAGATTCAAGCCATCATACATAAAATACCTAGTTTTAATGCTAAGTGGAATAAAATGAAATGAAAAATAGTGTGTTGTGGACTTTATATATAAATTTATATATATATATATGAAACACACACACATATATGGAAATGATACCAAGTTAATGTGTGAAAATTAAAATGGTATTGTATTAAGGTAATGAGCTTATGATTGATTGCTTTATTAGACCAAAGTTCATCCATCTAGACCATACTAATTGACTATAATGGGAAGATAATTGCACTGGTCTCTAGAAAGGAAAGTCTAGATTTAGGGATAACTGGCAAACTGGCTGTATGTTGTTAATTGAGTTTTTTGACTTCTTGTTATCTCATTTTTGTTTCATGTGAAAATGAAAGGTACTTTGTAACTCTTGGCTGCATATTCTTAGAGTTCTTACCTTGCCATACTCTACAATCACCATGTTACCTGATGATATTAAAGGGAGACTAGAAAGCCTCTGAAATCTCTTCAGTATAATTCCCTACTCTGTTCAGGACACTATTCTTATGTATAACACTCAAAATCCTCAGAGTTCAGGCATTCACTAAAGATTTATTAAATTGCATTGAAACAATACAAAAAAATCAGTAAATGAATGAAGAGAAACATTACCTCAGAAAATATATTAATAATTTGAAATTAATTGAAATATATTAGAAGAAATATTATCCTAATAATGATTAGATGTATATCTGTTCATACTTCATGGGATAGAAAAAGAATATAAAAGCAGTTCAGCTGGCTTTGCCAAAAACTATTGACCTAAAACCAAGATGTATTGAATGTTTACATTTGAAACCAGTTAAAAAAACATATGTATTAGTTCACTGTGAATCATCTACTTCACTTAGCTTTAATGGTTTTGAAATGAGGTTTTGTTTTTAACTTCATTGCAGTACTCCTTCAGTCGTTAAGCACAACCTAACCTCTTACATTTGAGTCTGTTAGGGACATGCACATGCATGCATGAAAACCCACACAAGTGTCCATGCAAATATGCACACACATACAAACACACAAACCTTGGAGACACACATGTACATCATCAGATGTATGCACACACATCCTGAAGTTCAGGAGAGCTCTTGGGCAGCGTGCCCAATTCAGTTTAACTCAATTAGAAAATTTTAACGTCATTAAAGCATATCCACTTGAGCAGAAGCCTTCAGGTTTTGGGTTTGTTTTTCCTGTCTATGTTGCCCTGAATACCACTAGAATTCAACACTCAGGAAATAATGTATATCCTATAAGTCTTATCATTTGTAGAATATTCTATCTAGGAGCCTTAAAGGTTTCTACCTAAATGTAAGGAACCACTACTAGAATATAGCGTTCCATGAGCTACGGTGAATCCACTGATTCAGAGCTACTTGAACTGGGCTTTGTGATTTTGACTACTGCTTGGAATCCCAACTTTGAGGGTAGATTTTTAATTTTGCTGTGATTTCTTCAAAATTACAGGAGATGGAACCTTACTTGCCTCTATATAGCCGTCTTCCATGGTACATTTTATCAGGAGTCACAGTGACGTTATGGGTGAGCATTCTTTAAAACTGTTGTCATCTATTTGATTTCAGATCATATTGGGGTTACTTCAGCAGTTTCATCTGCACTGGCCTGCGTCCCTCTCTTCCCTCCCCCTCCACGGTATTTTGTTTTTATCTTGAATGGAGCACTTACATAAAATAAACTGTAATTTACATGGATGTGTCATAATTAAAACTTGGAAAAAGAGTTGTGGGGAGAGAGAGGTGCTTTATATTAAAGCCTATTCCTCCTCCTCCCCCAGCTCTAATTTGGTGATAACTTGAAATCAGAATAGTGTAATAAACAATTTGATTACAGGCTATTTGGTTAGTTTTTTTTAAAAAAATATTAATTTGTGTTTATACCCATCTAGAGTATCTATACAATACCATTAAGGTTCATTCTCTTGCCAAAATAATGGAAGAAAATGTTACATCTTCTACTTAAAGAATTTAGTTAGTATATCCCATTGTTAGGGAGTCAGATTTTCTCCATGCCTTTTACCTAATAGCTTCTTCCATCTTCATAATCTGTTTTCTGCCTTCCCTTTCCAAATCTATGCCCTCTTACAGTTGACCTTTAATTTTAGGAAACAGACAAAGTTACGCTCTGAGATGTTAGCCTGTTGAAGTATAAATAATTGGCAATTGTAGACTATTGATTAACCTCACTACTCCATGTTGTCCCATAATTTTTTTTAATCTTTAACCTTTCTTATTTAAAGGCATTGGTTTTTCTATTTAAATGTGTATTTTCCTAGATGATATAACAATCATTTTAGGAGAGATGATAGAATTAAAAGGGGTAATAATCAGTTGGGGACACTAAATGAAAAATATTCTAGAATGTGGTAAGATCACTGTCATTTATTTCTAGTACTCATTTAATTTTATTCAGTTCCTCAACTTTCTCAATAAATCCTCTAATCATTGTTATAAAGATCTTTGTGATTTTGCAGTATGGGAAGGTATAAAATTTATACTGGATCTATACAAATATCTAAACCACCAGGCATATCAGACTGCTAATGGCAATATTGTAAGGGGAAATAAAATTGAATTTTTAAACATATTTTTCTTGAGAAAGTATTAATCTTCACGATACATATTTAACTAAAGCAGAGGTTACCAAACATTTGCTGTAAAGGATATATTATAGGTTTTGTGGGCAACAGTCTCTTACACATAATTGTCTTCTTCTTTATAATCTTTTAAAAATGCAAGAAAAGGAAAAATCTTAGAGGGCTACCCAGGAACAGGTAAGGCCACAGTCAGATGCTGGCTTGCTAGCTAATTTTCCAACCTGTTCAAGAGGGTGGACTTATAGGATGAGCAATGAGTACTTTTCTATTTTCTACTTACTCCGCTGCTACCATATGCCTTATCGCTAACCTATTTACTTTCCTAGTTTTCATTTCCTGTCATTTATACCATCTGCAGTGAGAGGGGGCTTCCTTGGTGGCTCAGCGGTAAAGAATCCGCCTGCCAAACAGGAGATGTGGGTTTGATCCCTGGGTCAGGAAGATCCCCTGGAGAAGGAAATGGCAACCCAGTATTCTTGCCTGGGAAATCCCATGGACAGAGGAGCCTGGTGGGCTACAATCTATGAGATCGCAAGAGTTGAACATGACTGAGCAGCTAAACAACAATAGTGAGAGGAACGGGCTTGGCTTGCTCTCCACGTCAGATCTGCTAAACTTGATATACGAGCTGAAGAGAAGAGTATGTTTCAGCTGTGTATGCGTCGCACCGATACAGAGACCAGAGTGACCAGTTTTTGTTTCCCTTCCCCAGATGTCTCTGGTTGTCGCGTGTATGGTAGCTGTGATTGTATACCGCCTGTCAGTCTTTGCTACATTTGCTAGCTTCATGGAAAGTGAAGCATCCTTAAAGCATGTCAAAAGTTTCCTCACTCCCCAGATAACCACATCTCTCACTGGATCGTGCTTGAACTTTATTGTCATCTTGATCTTGAATTTCTTTTATGAAAAGATATCTGCCTGGATTACAAAAATGGGTAAGGTGGCCAAATCATTAATATGACTCTGAAAAAGAATTCCTACCAATGTTACACCTTCATTCTGGATCAGCCCCCCAGGGAGTTTACTTTTCAAAGCACATTTCAAGACAGTTTTGCTCTACAGGTAGAGGCATAGCCTGATACTTCAGAATTCCCTAACAGCTACATTAAGCCCTATTATAATGGAAGCAGGAAGAAGAACTAAAAGGAATTAGGCCTCTGTAGATCTTCTTTGCATATTCTTGCCTTAATCCTTCCTTGATGGGATTAATGAAGCCTAAATAAAATCCTCACACATTTCTCAAGACACAGATAATTTTTATTTCTTGTATATGGTTTTTGGAAGGTGTTGAATTTTGAAAGCCTGTGTCAGAAAAGCAGATCAATCAGGTCCTCCTGAGTAAATCTAAAAGTTAATGCTTTTCTTCTCAGTTGGCATGTCTTAAGACCTGGATTATGTTCTTGTGAAAATTTCTTCTAAAGCCATGAGGGAAGGTGAAGAGGTCCCAGGTGGCATGGGAGGTTCAGCTGGGGAGAGTAGCACAGTCTCTTCCTGCCCTTGCCCCCGGCAAGCTGGAGATGAGATCAGAGACTTAGCTCCTGCCTCAGCTTCTTCTGTGACTGCACTCTCCAAGAGCTTCTGCCTCTTCTCCAAATCTGTGCACTCTCATTAGACCAATGGTAACCGAAAAGGCAGCACAGTATTTACTCAGCACTAGGGTAAACACTGGAGAAGGAAATAGCACCCCACTCCATATCCTTGCCTGGAGAACCCCATGGACAGGGGAGTTTGGTGGGCTGCTGTCCATGGGGTCCCTCAAAGTCGGACATGACTGAAGCGACTTTAGCGTGCATTGGAGAAGGAAATGGCAACCCACTCCAGTACTCTTGCCTGGAGAATCCCAGGGACAGAGGAGCCTGGTGGGCTGCCGTCTGTGGGGTCGCACAGAATTGGACACGACTGAAGCGACTTAGCAGCAGCAGCAGCAGGGTAAACACTGAGAAGTCACTTCCATTAAATATTCTTTTCATATTTGGAGTTCACAACAGTGTGTGTGTGTGTGTATGTGTGTATACATACATATGTGTGTGTGTGTGTATGTGTGTATATATATGCACCTAAAACCCAAACACCTAAAAATACCTTAGCTTTCATCACTGAGAAAAATCACCTGTACTCACATGAGAGATTTTGTAGGAATGCAGCTAAGTTTTAGTAAAGTTGAGGAGTTATCTGTGTCTTCAGAATATGTGTTACCATTTCCATGTTGCTGAACATGTCATGGTATTGGCTGGTTCAGCTCATACCCTTGGAAGATATCATCTCAGAAAAACATGGTCCCTTACTCTTTCACGGCTCATGCCATTCTCCTGTGGTGTGAAGAGACTCTTAACATTTTCTTTGGAGTTCATTAAGCGATAGATCATGATCATCCACTTCAAATGAAGGAGAGGGGAAATGTGTACTATTGCTGCCACTGTTTGCATGACATTGTTTTAAAAATTGATAAACTCATTTAATTCATGACAGAGAAGCACAATTCAATGTGGAAATCACCCTCTGCCCTTTATATGATTTACTTTGTTTAAACTGGATTGGAAACAGACAAGAGAGATCTGAAATATTTACAGGATATCATGTAGTGATATGGAGACGAAAATGGCAACCCACTCCAGTACTCTTGCCTGGAGAATCCCTTGGACAAAGGAGCCTGGTGGGCTGCAGTCCATGGGGTTGCAGAGTTGGACATGACTGAGCAACTCTCTCACACACACACACACACACACACACACAGATATCCTGGGAATCATGGAGATGAGCAGGAGGCGCTTCAGTTTGATAAGGGTTTGAATTCCGTATTCTGACTGTGTGGCCCTGGGCAAGTATTTCGCCCCTCTAAACATACTAATGATGGCTTCCCAGGCTTCTCTGGTGGTGAGATTAATGCAGTGCTGGTCCTAGAAAGCTTAGTACACATCCATAGCTAGTTAGGATTGGTCAGTTATGAACTGAGTGGGGAGCATTTCAATAGACTGAGTCATGTGACTAGCTATCCACCTGTCCCAGGGAGTAAAACACTTTACGAAGAAACAGGAAGGTGTGTTATTAAACCTTGTTGTTGTTGTTTGTTTTTTCTCAGAAATTCCTCGGACTCACCAGGAGTATGAGAGCAGCCTCACCCTGAAAATGTTCCTGTTTCAGTTTGTAAATTATTACTCCTCCTGCTTCTACGTAGCTTTCTTTAAAGGGAAGTTTGTGGGATATCCCGGAAAATACACATATTTGTTTGGTGTGTGGAGAAGTGAAGAGGTAAGAATTCCTTCAGTTCAGTTCAGTTCAGTCGCTCAGTCGTGTCCGACTCTTTGCGACCCCATGAATCGCAGCACGCCAGGCCTCCCTGTTCATCACCATCTCTCGGAGTTCACTCAGACTCACATCCATTGAGTCAGTGATGCCATCCAGCCATCTCATCCTCGGTCGTCCTCTTCTTCTCCTGCCCCCAATCCCTCCCAGCATCAGAGTCTTTTCCAATGAGTCAACTCTTCGCATGAGGTGGCCAAAGTACTGGAGTTTCAGCTTTAGCATCATTCCTTCCAAAGAAATATGAGGTTATTGATATTTCTCCCGGCAATCTTGATTCCAGCTTGTGTTTCTTCCAGTCCAGCGTTTCTCATGATGTACTCTGCATAGAAGTTAAATAAGCAGGGTGACAATATACAGCCTTGACGGACTCCTTTTCCTATTTGGAACCAGTCTTAGAGGGGTGATATTTATGGCTTCTGTAACTCATTGTTAATCCCGTACCTTTTGGTGTGCCCCACAGTTACTCAAATTTTATCAAGTTTCAAGAAAAGTCTAAGATACTGACTCTGTCCATGGAGCATATTGGTCTTAGAATCCTGCTATCTGATAGACTCTCCAGTTTATTTGGGGAAAGAAAGTTATATTGTACCTATTGTTTGATATAAAATATGAGCTATGAACTGGAATAAGTAAGTTCTATATTCCTGAAGGCTTCCAGCAAAGGATGAATGATAACTTCCTAGAGGTACAGCAGAAAGGGCTCCCCACATGGGTGTAGAATTAGACCAGCTCAGTCATTTCAAATCTGGCTTGCAACCAGATCACATGAAGAAAATAACAACTTCTAGCCCTAACACAGATAGATTCAGAATTTTCTAAGAATAAGGCCCAGAAAAGTGTTTTGTGTGTGTGTGTTTTTTTAAACATATTTCACAGCTGAATCTACTAGCTTCCCTTAGTAGCTCTGTTGGTAAAGAATCTGCCTGCAATGCAGGAGACCTGGGTTTGATTCCTGGGTGAGGAAAATCCCCTGGAGAAGGAAATGGCAACCCACTTGAGTATTCTTGCCTGGAGAATCCCCATGGACAGAGGAGCCTGGCAGGCACAGTCCATGGGGTCTCAAGAGTTGGACACCACTTAGCGACTAAATTACCACCACCACCACTGTGATCATGCTTGAAACTTGGAACTAAATATCCCTTTGTATCATTTAATATCTGTTCCAATGCAAATCTTCAGATTCTCACCTTCTGGTTTGAGATTTCTTTTGTTGCAGAAGTCCATCTCTCATCATTCACTCAATTCTTCTCCTTTTTCTTCCTGCTAGTGTGATCCTGCAGGCTGTCTAGTAGAACTGACAACCCAGTTGACCATCATCATGACTGGGAAACAGATCTTCGGAAACATTAAAGAGGCCATTTATCCGTATGTATGACTTACAGGTTTTTGCTTGATTTAAGTAACCATGAGAGATTTCCTCTGAAAGAAGGTGGAATTCTTTGATTATCATGGTGCCTTTGTTAGCTAACATCTAAGTCAACAGTAACAACAACAAAATATTCACTTAAAAAAAATTATGTATTTTAATTGGAGGATAATTATAATATTGTGGTGGTTTTTGCCATACATCAATATGAATCAGCCACGGGTGCACATGTTTCCCCCATCCTGAAATGCCCTCCCACCTCCCTCCCCACCCCATCCCTCTGGATTGTCCCAGAGCATTGGCTTTGCGTGCCCTGCTTCATGCATTGAATTTGCATTGGTCATCTATTTTACATGGGGTAATATACATGTTCAGTGCTATTCCACTTTTAATCAACAGGCAAATATATATAAAGGTAACACAGACTTGTAAATATGCATCTCTGTTTGCTTGAGTGAAGTTTAGGGAAAGATAATTATCCCTGTCTCCTGTGAATATTTCACTGGGAAATCTAAATGTTATATGCCCTGTAAATTATTCTATAGTTGCATTTTATTTCTCAAAATTACTAGAAGTCAAACTCTTTGAAGATATCTATATGTCATGGACACATCTGTTACTGAACCAAACTCGGGTCCACTTGCCTGCCCACAGTAAAGTCAATCTACCGACATCGGATTGTGGTAAAGGAAAGTGTAGTGTTCACTGTTGAGTTCAGTTCAGTCACTCAGTCGTGTCCGACTTTGCGACCCCATAACTGCAGCACACCAGGCCTCCTGTCCATCACCAACTCCCGGAGTCCACTCAAACCCATGTCCATTGAGTTGGTGATGCCATCAAACCATCTCATCGTCTGTTGTCCCCTTCTCCTCCTGCCCTCAATCTTTCCCAGCATCAGGATCATTTCAAATGAGTCAGCCCTTTACATCAGGTGGCCAAAGTATTGGAGTTTCAGCTTCAACATCAGTCCTTCCAATGAACACCCAGGACTGATCTCCTTTAGGATGGACTGGTTGGATCTCCTTGCAGTCCAAGGGACTCTCAAGAGTTTTCTTCAACACCACAGTTCAAAAGCATCAATTCTTCAGTGCTCAGCTTTCTTTAGAGTCCAACTCTCACATCCATACATGACCACTGGAAAAACCATAGACTTGACAAGATGGAACTTTGTTGACAAAGTAATGTCTCTGCTTTTTAATATGCTGTCTAGGTTGATCATAACTTTCCTTCCAAGGAGTAAGTGTCTTTTAATTTCATGGCTGCAGTCACCATCTGCAGTGATTTTGGAGCCCCCCAAAATAAAGTCTGACACTGTTTCCACTGTTTCCCCATCTATTTCCCATGAAGTGATGGGACTAAATGCCATGATCTTCGTTTTCTGAATGTTGAGCTTTAAGCCAACTTTTTCACCTCTTTCACTTTCATCAAGAGGCTCTTTAGTTCTTCACTTTCTACCATAAGAGTGGTGTCATCTGCATATCTGAGGTTTATCCCCATAAAATAGTCTGGGACAGCTAGAGCTGAAAAAGCTTGGACTCCTTGATAGGTTTCAGGAAAGCATTTTCAAAGTCTGGGTGACCTCGGGCTGGTCATAGGATATGTGATCAACTTGTGCATAGTTCTCTGATTGGTTGATGGTGAAGTAACAGGGCGATGTCATAGGGGCAAACATTATAAATCCTAAGGCTCCAGGAATCCTGGGGGTATATGCTTATAGTCATCAAGTAGTTAACATCTTTCATTTGGTGGAGGTTTTCATATCTGTAAAACAACTCAGGAAATGTGCCTCAGATAATATTATTTAATTCCTTCAAAGAGGAGCTAAAGCAGACGATATGGGGAGGAGTCTGTCCCAGGAAGGCTCCACAGGGTCCTGCTCAGTTATACATCTAGGCGTGAAAATTGGTTATGAATTAAATGCTGGCACATGAAGGGATCACTCTCTGTCCCCAAAGCATTGCAATAACGAATGCATTGTTTTTTTTTAAAAAAAAAAAAAAAAAGAAAAGAAAGAAAGCAAACCAAAATGACAGTTGTAAGATGAAAATTCCCATGGATAAAAGGAGATAGAATTATAAGCCTGTAATATTGCCTGGCTCTGAGTTAGGAAATGACACTTTTGGGGTATTAACACCTATAGGATGAACCAGACCAGAAGTGGAGCATTTAAGACAGGGGACTAGTCAATTTAACAGTACTTACATCCAGGGACTGGGTTTATTCTTACTCATGAAAGATGATTGAAAGCACCCTCCCACTCCGCTCTCACCCACCCCAACAGTTTCACAGTACTCCTAGGGTGCTATTTCATGTGCCAACAAAGGAAGAATGTAGATGTTATCCTTTCAAACAGTATTTGATATACTGCATCCCTAATATTGCCACAGAGAAATAATGCCAAACAAATGCCAAGTTGTTATTTTAAATCCTAGCTCTAGATTGAGAACCAGGAGGGCAGAATGGAGTTAAACCCCTAAACCAAAGAAGAGGAAAATTAATATTTGCAGAGAGAAAAGGAGACAGACAGGGCAGAAGAAGAAAAGAGAAACAAGTAAATTTAAGCCTACAAACCAAAATTTGAAAAGTTAAATGAGATTTAATGCTATAAAGATCACTAACTAAATCAGTTCTTAGAAAGTGAACTTACTCCAGGTGGAAGATTCTGACAAAGTCTAAAAATATAGAAGGAGGTGATATTGTCAATAAAAAGGATCAGGAAATACTTAAATATAGATATAAATAAGAATAAGTGAATATCAAAAAGAATCAATTATTAATATATATAAAGAGTACAATAGATGGGATCCATTACAGACTGGACACAATTGAAGAGTAAATTAGTGAATTGGAAAACAGTACTGAGAAATTCCCACATTGTACAGTGGAACAGAGAGACAACAAGGTTAAATAAATTAAAGTGACGGGGGGCTATATAAAGTGGTATCCACGTTAATATGCTAGTAGTTTAAGGGGGGGGAAATGAATGAATAGTGGAGGAAAAAATTCTTTGAATAAGTAATTGCTGAAAATTTTCTGAAATGAATAAAAGCATGAGTTCCAGAAATGAAAACGAATCCAAAGTATGAAGCAAGATAAATTCATAATTGGACATGTAATGGTCAATACATAGAACATCAGAGATAAAAGCGTCTTAAAATCTTTCAGAAGAAAAAGGAATGCCACCTATGTTCAACAGATTTCTTACTAATAACATTATATGCAAAAGTACTCTCAAGATTCTTAGTGAAAAATAAGTTCACCTTAGATTTCTAGAAGCATTTTAATTATTACATAAAGTACAGGTGAAATAAAGGCATTTTTAGAGATGAAAAAAAATAAGAGTTTACATTCATAGACCCTCATTGGAAGGACTACTGAAAGAAGAAATGAAAGTATGGAATGGAAGAAACATTGTCAGTACAGCAATTGATAGTTCAGAAAAATTAAGCACTTTGATACAAATCTTAAAAATGTGGAAAATTTGTATGCTGTAAAACCACAAATCCTGTTGAAAAAAATTACATCTGTGTGAGTGGAGAGGATTATTGTGTTGATGGATTGGAAGATTCAGCTTAGTAAAGATGCCAATTATCCCCCAAATTAATAAATAGATCTGTTACTCCAATCAAAATATCAGCAGGATTTTAGTAGATATAGAGAAGCATATGCTCAAATTTATATTGAAGGCAAATGAACTAGAATGGTCAAAGCAAATTTGATAAAGAAGAGTAAAGTTGGAGAAATTAACACTATTCAATATCTCTCAGTCGTGTCCAACTCTTTGCGACCCCATGGACTGTAGTGCTCCAGGCTTCACTGTCCATAGTTTTAGGACTTAACTATAAAACCATATTCCTTGAGAAAGGAATGACAACCCACTCCAGTACTCTTGCCTGGAGAATCCCATGGAGGGAGGAGCCTGGTAGGCTACAGTCCATGGGGTCGCAAAGAGTCAGACACGACTGAGCGACTTCACTTTCATTTTATAAAACCATATTAATCAACTCAGGACTGGTGAAGGGATAGACATATAAACCAAATGGAACAGAGACTGATGAAATAAATCCACACAAATATAGCTATTTTACTTTTGACAAGGTTCAGAAACAATTCATTAAAGAAACCTCATTTTTTCAATAGCTAGTGCTAGAACAATGTCATCCATATGGAAAATAACAAAACTCCATGTACTCTAACTCTTCACTCAAAAATTAACTCAAAAGGATCATAAATGATATAACCATTTTTCTTTTTTGGAAAAAGCAGGGAAGTGATTACAGAATTCAAGATAATGATTACTAAATAGATAATTAAGAGGGTTGTAATTAGAATGGAACACATAGATGTGCTTCTGTGATTCCTGAAAAAATTCTTTCTTGAGTTGGGTGGCCTCCTTTCCTTTGTGACTCCAGTTACATGCATGCCCATCTTGTTGGTATTGTCTCAAAAATCTCAGGGATTCTCTTCCCTTTTTTCTTTGTATTTCAGTTCTGATATAAGCAGCATATAAGTGTTCCTTTTAATTAACACATTTGACACGATGCTTTTATATTGCTTATTTGTTGATTTTTTCCCGTTTGGAGAGTATAAATAATATCTCATTTTGCTCTTATTTTGCATTTCCTCAATTAATAACGTGAATAAGTCTTTTGACCATACAAATGAGATGCTGTTCATGTTGTTTAATCATTTTTCTCCTTTTCTGTTTATATTTTTTCTAATTGATTTATAGGAATACTCTGTAACTTTAGTCACTGTGTTTTTGTTTGCTTGCTTTTTGGTTATATGTGCTGCAAGTACCTTATCCCAGCACAAGTTTTTCTAATAGTATCTTTAATCAGTTTCTCATCTTCAGTACTATATACATTTTGGACCAGATATTCGTTTGCTGTTGGAAGCTCCCTTTGCATTGTAAGATGTTTAGCAGCATCCTTGAACTCTACCTACTAGATTCCAGTAGCCCACCTTTGCCCCAGTTATGACAACCAGATACTTCAAATAATGTCCCATGTGGGCTAAATCACTTCCAGTCTGGAACCACTTCTGTAGATGGACAAAAGTCCATACTTTTAATATAGTAGAGTTTTTATCAACTCTTTCTTTAATGGTTTAGCTTTTTTTTTTTTTTTGGTGATTCTAAGTATTCACTTTATTTATTTTTTAAATATAAATTTATTTATTTTAATTGGAGGTTAATTACTTTACAATATTGTATTGGTTTTGCCATACATCAACATGAATCTGCCACAGGTATACATGTGTTCCCCATCCTGAACCCCCCTCTCCTTCCTCCCCATACCATCCCTCTGGGTCGTCCCAGTGCACCAGCCCCAAGCATCCAGTATCATGCATCGAACCTGGACTGGCTATTCGTTTCATATATGATATTATACATGTTTCAATGCCATTCTCCCAAATCATCCCACCCTCGCCCTCTCCTACAGAGTCCAAAAGACTGTTCTATACATCTGTGTCTCTTTTGCTGTCTCATCGGAGAAGGCAATGGCATCCCACTCCAGTACTCTTGCCTGGAAACTCCCATGGACAGAGGATCCTGGTGGGCTGCCGTCCATGGGGTCGCTGAGTCAGACACGACTGAGCGAATTCACTTTCACTTTTCACTTTCATGCATTGGAGAAGGAAATGGCAACCCACTCCAGTGTTCTTGCCTGGAGAATCCCAGGGATGGGGGAGCCCAATGGGCTGCCATCTGTGGGGTCGCACAGAGTCGGACACGACTGAAGCGACTCAGCAGCAGCAGCAGCAGCAGCAAAGTCTTGTTCAATGCATCCTTTCGTACCTCAAGATCAAAAACCAATTCTCATGTACTTATATTTAAATATTTTTAATATTGTAACATTACTATTGCCTTTCTCTTTTAAATTCTTAATATACTATGGTAGGGATTTTCATGTTTGCTATAAAGGCCTAGTTTCATTTCTTACACACATAATGTCATGTTGCCATTTATTAAAGTCCCTTTCCCCCACTCTCTATGATCTGCAATACTGTTTATGCCAAACAGCAAGTGCAAGGTTATAATCGGCCTCCATTCTGTTCCAGATTTTGTCTATACCGACACCAATACCACAGGGCTTCCTTCGTGGCTCAGTGGTCAAGAATCCACCTGCAGGGCAGGAGCCGCAGGAGACACGGGTTCAGTCCCCCGGTTGGGAAAATCCACTGGAGGAGGGCATGGCAACCCACTCCAGTATTCTTGCCTGGAGAATCCCGTAGACAGAGGAGCCTGGTGGGCTCCAGTGCGTAGGGTTGCAAAGAGTCAGACACCACTGAGTGACTTAGTACCAGGCACACCAGTACTACACTCCCCTAGTTAAGACAGCTTTATAATTAACTCTTCATATATGGTGGAGCCAGTTACTTATTTTTTATCTATGGAAACACCTTCACTATCCTTTGTCTTTCATCTTTCTGTGTAAATTTTAGAAACATCTTGGCAGAATTCATATGGAAAGTATTTTGGTTTTTTTATTGTAATTAATGTTTCAATTGTTTTAGTAAAAACACCTGACATTTTATTATGCCGGGTCTTTTTATTCACGAACATTTATTTTAACATTAATGACTTTAAATATTTAAACTTCGGCATACAGGTCTTATAAATCTCTGGTCAAATCCATTTCTAGATACTTTTAATTGTAAATGGTACCTTTTAAAAATTATATTTTCTGTTTTGTGGATGTATCGCTAATTGCTATTGCTAAGTCACTTCAGTTGTGTCCGACTCTGTGCGACCCCATAGACGGAAGCCCACCAGGCTCCCCCGCCCCTGGGATTCTCCAGGCAAGAACACTGGAGTGGGTTGCCATTTCCTTCTCCAGTGTATGAAAGTGAAAAGTGAAAGGGAAGTCGCTCAGTCGTGTCCGACTCTTGGCGACCCTATGGACTGCAGCCTACCAGGCTCCTCTGTCCGTGAGATTTTTCAGGCAAGAGTACTGGAGTGGGGTGCCGTTGCCTTCTAGGAATGCAATATATTGATAAACTCTTATTATTTGCAATAATTTTTGTCTATCTTCATTTGAGTTTTCTAGGCAAGCAGTCCATTCACATTACTGTTTGTAATCATAGATTTCTCTTTCATTTCCAGTTCTTTTGACTTTTTCTTTTTCATTTTATTGTTTGACTAAGATCTCCAATAAAGTCTTGAATGTGATCATATACGCTCTTATTTTGATCTTAATTCTAAGGGAATTCTGCTAATTTTTCCCTATTAAGAATTATGTTTAGCCCAGGATTTTGGTAGATGCTTTTGGTCAGACTGAGGCAATTTTCTTCTTGTCCTTCTTTTCTATCATAAATAGGTTTTAATAGGTAGTCAAAATACATCAAATGCATTTTTCTGCCTTAGTCACCATGATTTTATAATTTTCTTCTTAAATGTGTTAATATGATCTCTTACGTGTATTGAGTTTTTAATTTTGAAAAAGTCTTTTCTTAAGTAATCCAATATATCAGGTAATATCTTATTTAAGATTATTATATTTATTGTCATGTGCTAGGTAAACTTCTGTATTCCCTTGTCATACGTTTTCTATTGTAACCCATTTCTCATTCTCCCAAGTGGCCTTAGTATCACAACATTGTTAAGGTTAGTGAATTAAATATATAAAAACAGTCCTGTGGTGACCTCTCCTCCATGTGCTCTTTAAAGAACTGTCTCTGAGTAAATACATTACCCTGCAGAGGCAGGGTTGTCTTACTTTCTTAATCATCCAAATAAAGATCTTCCGTCCTGAGCAAGTAGATGTGAACAGAACACTAGATTTTGACTTGGGCTTTAGTTGCAGTCATGTCTCTCTCTACTTGTTCTGTGATCTAACCTTACTTGCCCTCCCTCACCTCCGTTTTTTAGATCTAGTACTCTGACTCTCTGACCCCTTTCTCTTAATTCCTATTTCATGTTTACTTTTATCCCTTCCAACAGCTTGGTTCTGAATTGGTGGAGACGTCGAAAAGCCCGAACCAACTCTGAAAAGCTATACAGTCGATGGGAGCAGGATCATGACCTTGAAACTTTTGGTTCTCTTGAGTTATTCTATGAGTATTTGGAGACAGGTAATTTTCAACCTCTGCCTTGAAACATGAAAGAAGCTGAGTAAAATAAGTGTTTTTCATCTCTTAATATTTCTTCCTACCTTGCACATAGTAGGTGTTCAATAAATCATTGGATAGTGAATGAAAAGATTGGCGGCTAAATATGGGGAAAAAATGGCTCAGTATTTCTATTTTCCCCGAATATAATGTAGGATGAAATTTAGTTTCAAAACAGCAATCTCAGAGATATTTTTCCTATCAATTTAATGTTAATATTGTTGAACAAAATAAAGTAAGGATCACTTTTTAATGCTTGTCTCAAAATAGTTTAAATAGCTTTCTGCTTTTTTTTTTTTTTTTTTTGCCTTGGTGATTGTTCATAGAGGGAATACAATGAAAAACATTACTAGAGTCTGACATACATTTAGTGTATATGCTTTTTTCAGGCTGAAAAGAATGAAGCTAAAAGTAGATATGCAAGGGAAAACCAAACTGGACATAAGAAATGCATAAAATATTCTAAGGATTGAAGAGAGGTTGGGGTGAAATTTTAAGAGAGAGAACCCCAGGACTGATTGTGGAATCTACTCAGCATGTTTCCTCTCAAATGACCTTCTCTGCTGTTTTGGTGAAATTAAAGAGGACAGTTTCCCACCTTATTTTCGTGGCCCATAAAAATCATGGTAGAATAAATGAGATGACCTGAATTTGTTACCGATTCTCCACTGAAATATGTACATATGATACCTGAATTAAAATAGGTATATTTGGGCAAATAGGAAGATGTCTACAGTTATAAAACTAGGCAGTCCTTGATTTGTGAAGTCATAAGGCTCTAATTTTTAAATAATTGTGTATGTTTCAAGTGAATTTTTGCATAAATGTGTCAAAGGTTATAACTGAAAGTAAAAGATGGAATCAGTGTTTCATAACAAGATTAATTATTGAGACACAACTAAGAATTAATTTATTCTGGTTGCTTTACATACTGTATCTCTAATCTTAAAACATTCTACAGAACAGTCATTATTCACTGCATTTTATTTGAAAGAATACTGAAGCTTGGAGAAGTTATTTGCCATGGGCCACAGAGATGATAAGATCTGAGATTTGAACCTAGAAACTCAAGCTGTTTCTGCATAATACTTCACCTCATTTTCCGTTTCTTGGTTCAGTAGAGAAGTTAGGAAGGAGGCAGATTGTTCTCTTGGATTAGTAGATGGAAAGACTGATGCTAATCAGAACGTATTATGAGAAATGCTGAAATCCAGAAACACTCAAGATCTATCTAAAAATAGAGGACTAGAGGAAGATTCCTTTTTCTTTTTTCCTACGATGGAAAGCCATCTTTGTCTCATTGTTTTTTGGTTCTCTCCTGTGGGAAGTACAGTCTGCCAGCTACCTGGATTCTTTTACCCCAAGCACTGATGGAAACAAAGAAGAAACATAGATAAATAAGCCAGCTTATATAGGTGTTAAGCCTTAGTGAGGAAGGAGAGTAAAACATACTTAGAAAGATGTCAAGTTAGTACAGAGGATTGGGACCTTAAAAAATACCTCATTCTAGGATATCTGTATTTCCTTTGCCCACATGCAACTTATATATATGTATCTGATGTTTATGTGGTTCATTTTCTGATTTATTCTCAAATATATTGTTTATATTACCTTCTCCTCTGTTAGCATTTTCAAATCTTAAATAATGCATTCATTCATAAGGCTTATAGTTGAATACTTTCAAATACTCAGAACATACAAATGAGTCAGTAATTATTTCTGATCTTAAAAAGTACATAGGTGAGCAAAATAGAAAGCTTGATTACCCCACAGATGTGCCAATACCAATATAAATACTGGACTGCGGCTGCTGCTGCTAAGTTGCATCAGTTGTGTCTGACTCTGTCCGACCCCACAGACGGCAGCCCGCCAGGCGCCTCCGTCCACAGGATTCTCCAGGCAAGGGTACTGGAGTGGGTTGCCATAGCAGACCTAAACCTAGGCCATAACAATAAAAGACTGTGTTTTATGAATAAGAAAACTATCTTATCTAATAAGATTAGATGGTTTCTTCAGACAAGCAGATCTTAAAAGAAACAGCAGGGACAGAACTGAGCTGTGCATGACTAATTTCTCCATCGTATTCTAGCAAGCAATAAGTCACTGTGCTTCCTCTAGGAAAGGGGAAGAAGGCAGCTGGAAGGAGGCCTGGAGTGTTTTGCTGGTGTAGATCCCTTCAAAATGAAGGAAGTGACAGGAGTTAGGCTGACTGTTCCCCCTTTTCCCCTCCACAATGATGAGTTTGTGAGTTTCTCTTTCATCCCCGCAGTTATCCAGTTTGGATTTGTTACATTATTTGTGGCCTCTTTTCCTTTGGCCCCTCTTCTCGCGCTCTTGAATAACATAATCGAGATTCGAGTGGATGCCTGGAAGCTTACGACTCAGTACAGGAGACCTGTAGCTGCTAAGGCTCATAGCATAGGTGTTTGGCAAGACATTCTTTACGGAATGGCTGTCCTTTCTGTTGCAACTAATGTAAGTAGACCTATTTCAGTGAAAACTGTACCTGATGGTTTTTTTTCTTGGGGATAGGGAGATTGTGAATAGTGTTTAACTCAGTATTTACATTGATTTCATCGTGGTGACCTTCCTAAAGACAAAACATCCCTAAAGTGTTATGTGCTAAACAACACAGACAAATCTGTGACATGCAAACTCTTAGAAATACATGGAAAATTGTAAAATGTGCTTATTAAAATACCATGATACCTATGCCATGTGACAGAGTAGACAGAAAATAAGTAGTGGTATAAAGAATGTAATTAATACAATTAAACCTTGATTATACATAAAGTTATGTAGTGCAAATAGAATATATAACATTTACCTGTTATTTTTATGGAGCACTTATTAAAAATGGTAATAAAACTAAATTCCCAAAAGCTGAAATTTTACAATGAATATTCACAAAGAATAATGGTATAAAAAATGAATTTGATAATAAGATAGCCAAAAAAAAAATTTAGCCACTTAATATTCATGCTTCCAAGAAATCTCAAAAAAGAATTACAATGTACAGGTGAGAAAATTATAAAAATGCTATATATATATATTTATTCTAACACATTTTAAAATCTGTTTGAAATTGTCACTTTTTTAGAAAAGGAAACTGCCAAAATGTGCTCAGTAAGTGATATAAAACATGAAATGTACCAGTAGCTATAAGAGCAATATTAAAATATTTTAAAAATCTATAACTAAAAATGTAGATGGCAGAGCAAAATGATTTTAAATTGACTCATTTTACCCAAAGGAAACATGACATTTATACTATTCCAGAGCTTAGGAAAAGATGGGAGAATAGCATTCCTGCAGAGTCAAATACTGAAATTAATTGCACTGAACTATGGGAAATTTACCAGTACATGGTCTGCTGTTTCTGCATCCTCATTGCCTATACACCCCCTGACACACACACACACAGTCAGTCCTATCTGATGAAATTGATCCAGGCAAGTAAAATTTGGTTAAAGAGAGTAGAACTGTATTATGATATATAGTAAGAAATGTAAGAAATAGCAAGGCAAGATGGAAAGAGACATACAGGTATGGTGTTTTTGGAAACAAATAGGTTAAATTTTCAATGTAACTCTTTCTGGCTGTGAAATCTTGTAACACTGATCATATAGCATAAATGAACTATTTTACGTTTTAGGTCAAAGACTCATATGTTAACATGATTAGTAATAGCATACTAGTAATTTTGCATCCTTAAGGCACAAAGATCTGAACGATATACAAATCAGACTTTCATAAAACTGCATTATTAGCTCATGATTTTCCTCTTGCTTTGTCCTTTAGGCTGTTATTGTTGCATTTACATCGGACATGGTTCCCCGTTTAGTTTACTACTATGCCTACTCAGTAAATGAAACTTGGCCTATGAGAGGGTATATCAATAACAGCCTGTCAGTATTCCTCATAGCCGATTTTCCAAACAACACGGTACCTTCGGAAAAACGAGACTACAACACTTGCAGGTTTTCTCTTGTTTTCATTTTGCTTTTTAAATGTATTTCTTAAGTTCTCTGTTGTCTTCATGTCTTAACAAAAATTTACTTGGGGCAGTAAAAATCTTGGATAAAGTACATCCGTTCTAAAATTCACACATTGTATGGTTCTGATTTGAAAAAAGTAGAATACTCAGAAGTAAGAGAATACTATCGGTAAAGATAATGTCACTTTTGAATTGTTTCTTATTTTCTAAATTTATTGGAAAAATTTTCTCCAACAAATGTCCCCTTGATTCAAGCTTTAACGTCTCTAGATCACACAGCATGGGCATAGTATATGTACATTCAACCTACTTGAATTTAACTATGTATCCTCAACAGAGAGAGAGGAAGAGAGAAAGAACAATATAGCTGGTTCATTAGCCATCCCATTTGAAAGGTTTCTTTGATGCAGGGAGTGTGAAATTGGATTTGTAAACCTACTCTTTTCACACTCTGTGTCTCATGAACTGTGCGGATCTTTTTACTTTAGGATTTAAAGATCATTTATACATAAACACACACATATGTGTGTGTGTGTGTGTGTGTATATATATGTGTATATATATATGTATGTATACACACATACACACACACGTATATATGGTACATCAGATCTTTTAAACCTTAAACCAACTGCTTCATCTGGGATTCCAATAAAAACAGCAATATCTGTTTTTGTCTACCTGCAACACAGGTAGACAAAAACATTTTTATATTCCATATTTTTAATTTATTTTTGGCTGCCCACAGGCTTTCTCCAGTTGCAGCAAGTGGGGCTTAGTCTCTAGTTAAGGTGGGCTTCTCATTGCAGCGGCTTCTCTTGTTGCAGAGCATGGGCTCTAGGTGCGCTAGCTCAGTAGTTCTGGCACACAGGCTTAGCCTCCATGGGGCACGTGGTATCCTCCCACACCAGGATTTGAATCTGTGTCCCCATTGATGAGGCAGACTCCCAACCACTGGACCACTGGGGAAGTCCTATTCCATATTTATAGAGAGAAGAATCATAACAAGTATCAGATTTCTTCATGCCATCACTTCCTAGCTGGACTGACTCTCTGAAGAACATCAATATCTAGACACATTATAGAAAAAAAAAAAAAAAAAGAACTCACAAATTGAACACCAGGGAAACCCCCGAAGGATAATAAGTAACACAAAAACAATGCAACGTCATGTAAACCAAAAGAAAACAGTTTCAAGAAATTGAGAATGGTCAACAGTGTCAAGTTCTGTTCTTCAGTTGATGTCCGTGGAGTGATGGTAGAACTGAGTTGTTAAGGAATAGGAAGAAAGGGAATGGAATGAAAAGAGCAAATTTAGCTAACCCCTGAGAAACGTGTCTTCATGGCAAGAGAGAAGTTTCAGTTGTGTCTCCTGCTACATCTGTACTATATATTAGTAGCATATGGCTATGATTGTTATCTGTATAGGAAAGATAAATGTTTGGTAATAGCAGTTATTTTCCTTTGACTTGACATTTGTAGTCAACTAAAAGGGTCTCTTACAAGAAACAATATGAATTTATGCTAGGTCTCTTTGTGTGAAGTTGTAGCTTATTTTTTGCATTGACTTCCATTTTTTCAGATACAGAGATTACAGAAATCCTCCTGACAGTGAGGACAAATATGATCATAATATTCAGTACTGGCACGTCCTTGCTGCCAAGATGACTTTCATCATAATCATGGAGGTAAGCCTTCCTTGACTTTCATGCCAGTAAGTCTCTTTTCACCCTTCAGGCATATATTTCTAAGAGTATTTGTTGAGCAGAAAATTAGCATTATCTCACTAGAGTGTTTTGAAGGAAGTATTTGTTGTCATAAAAAGTAAGTTAGGAATAGTTTAAGTACAGCAATTGCCTGTTATTCCTTGCTATTGTTGAAGATACCAAGGTCACAGAAAAGAAAAATTAAGACCTCTTCCCTTGAGGTCAGAAGACCCACCAATTTTACTGAACACCTACTATGTACCAGTTCCAGAAGCTATAATAATAACTTTCTACATTCAGCCTTGACAAATAAATCTGACAGTCAGCAAAATTAAGTAGTTGGTTTAAAGATAACCAGCTAATATTAAAGCTGAGTTTCAATGCCAGATGTCTCACTGCCAAACCTCCACTCTTCCCACTATATTACATTTCCTTCCTTGTAGAATAGCTAGTATAATTATGGATATAAGACAAGAGAACCAATACAGAGAGGGTGTTTGATCAAGGTTTAAACCGAGGGCCACAAATCATGCAACATTAAGACCTATAAGGGAGAGATAAATAAATGTAGGGTTTCCATGGTGGCTCAGTGGTAAAGAACCTGCCTGCAAATGCAGGAGATGCAGGTTCGATCCTGCATCGATCCTCTCCCGAGGAAGATCCTCGGGAGAAGTAAGTAACAACCCATCGAGTAGAAGTAGTGGCAACCCATGGAGTGAGGAGTCTGGCAGGCTGCAGCCCATGAGGTCACAAAAGAGTCAGACCCGACTTAGCGACTCAACAACTAAGAAATATAAGGCACTTATTCACTTGATTATTGTTGGAGGTGTTCAGTTGCTAGGTTGTGTCTGACTCTTTGTGACTCTTTGCCATCCCCATGGATGGCAGCACAACAGGCTTCCCTGTCTTTCACTATCTTCCAGAGTTTGCTCAAACACATGTCTATCATGTTGGTGATGCCAGGCAACCATTTCATCCTCTGTTGTCCCTTCTCCTCCTGCCTTCAGTCTTTCCCAGCATCAGGGTCTTTTCAAATGAGTCAGCTCTTCACATTAGGTAGTGAAAGTATTGGAACTTCAGTTTCAGTATCAGTCCTTCCAATTACTATTCAGGAGTGATTTCCTTTAGGATTGACTGGTTTGATCTCCTTGCACTCCAGTGGACTCTCAAGAGTCTTCTCCCAACACCACAATTCAAAGGCATCATTCTACGATGCTCAGCCTTCTTAATGGTTCAACTCTCATATCAGTACATGACTACTGGAAGTATCATAGCTTTGACTAATGGGACTTTTGTTGGCAAAGTGATGTCTCTTCTTTTTAATATGCTGTCTAGATTTGTCACAACTTTTCTTCCAAGGAGCAAGTGTCTTTTAATTTCCTGGCTGGAATCAACGTCCGCAGTTTTTGAAGCCCAGTCTGTCACTGTTTCCACTGTTCCCCACCCCTCCCCCCATCTATTTGCCATGAAATAATAGGACTGGATGCCATTATCTTAGTGTTTGTCGAATGTTGAGTTTTAAGCCAGCTTTTTCACTCTCCTCTAGCACCTTAATCAAGAGGTTCTTTAGTTCCTTTTTGCTTTCTGTCATTAGGGTGGTGTCATCTGCATATCTAAGGTTATCGATAGATCTCCTGGCTCTTGATTCCAGCTTGTGAGTCATCCAGCCTAGCATTTTCCATGATATACCCCGCATATTAAATAAGCAGGATGACAATATATATATAGCCTTGATATATTCCTTTTCCAATTTTGAACCAGTCCATTGTCCCATGTCTGATCCTGCTGCTGCTGCTGCTGCTGCTAAGTCGCTTCAGTCGTGTCCGACTCTGTGCGACCCCATAGACGGCAGCCCAACAGGCTCCCCCGTCCCTGGGATTCTCCAGGCAAGAACACTGGAGTGGGTTGCCATTTCCTTCTCCATTGTGTGAAAGCGAAAAGTGAAAGTGAAGTCGTTCACTCGCGACCGACTCCTAGCGACCCCATGGACTGCAGCCTACCAGGCTCCTCCATCCATGGGATTTTCTAGTCAAGAGTACTGGAGTGGCTTGCTATTGCCTTCTCCGTGTCTGATCCTACCGGTTGCTATTTGACCCGCATACAGGTTTCTCAGCAGGCAGGTAAGGTGGTCTGCTATTCCCATCTGTTTAAGAATTGTTCACAGTTCGTTGTGAGCCTCACAGTCAAAGGCTTTAACATAGTCAATGAAACAGAAGTAGATATTTTTCTGGAATTCTTTTGCATATGGATGTTGGCAATTTGATCTTGGTTCCCCTGCCTTTTCTAAATCCAACTTGAACATCTGGAAGTTCTTGGTTAACATCCTGTTGAAGCCTAGCTTAAAGGATTTTGTGTATTACCTTCCTAATATGTAAAATGAGTGCAGTTGTATGGTAGTTTGAACAGTCTTTGGCATTGCCCTTCTTTGGAATTGGAGTGAAAACTGACCTTTTCCAGTCTTGTGGCCACTGCTGAGTTTTCCAAATTTGCTGGCATATTGAGTACAACACTTTAACAGCATCATCTTTTAGGGTTTGAAATAGCTCAGCTAGAATTCCATCACCTTCACTAGCTTTGTTTATAGTAATGCTTTCTAAGTCCTGCTTGATTTTATACTCCAGGCTGTTTGGCTCCAGGTGTTCTCAGTTCACATACTGCTGAAGCCTAGCTTGAAGGATTTTGAGCATTAGTAAAGGCCAAAAATAGGCTAGATAAATCTAAGGCAAGAAAAAGCAAATTCCAATCAGTTTTTGTTTAATTTTATTTTTATTGAGGTTATGTATATAATTTAAATCTCCACCCCTCTCAGTTCTTTGCGAATTTGTCACTTTCATTCTCACATTTTCTATCAGTGTTTTAGATCACGTTTCAGCCTGGTAAATTACAAAATGAATTCTTTTGAATTTTTGTTTTTGTTTATTTATGATTTTCATTACAGGTTCTGACTCATCATCATTCTGGGAGGTTAACTTCTCTTGTATTAAATACAGTATTTTCTTCAATCTATGTTTTTCCAATTCTCGGATTACTAGTTAATTTAGATGAAGCACATCTTTTATTAATTTTCTGAGGAAAATAGGCAATTTTTTAGAACTTGAATATTAAAATTTCTTCTTATTCTCATAGATGGTTAATTGGTATAGTATTCAAGAGGAGAAGTCATTTTCCCTGAAAAATTTTGAATCAACTTTATTTAAATATTCCTGAAATTTTTAAACATTGCCCTATTTTCTGTCAGCTTTCAGTGTTGCTATAAAGATACAATACCATTCTAATTTTCCAGTCTTTCTTTATGATCTGCTTATATGTCAGTAAACTTTGAGGATTATCTCACTAGACCTTCTTTCATGAAACTTCTCCAGAAAGTTGTGTGATATTGTCCAATATTTATTGTTTTGGACACTCACTAAACTCCTTGGATCTGCAAATGTTATTATCCTTTAAGTTGAGACAATTTGCTTGTATTATTTCTTTGATAATTTCCTTCTTTTCTCTGTCCTATGTTTCTGAGACTTATTCAGATGTTAACAACTGTTTTGAAATTCTAATTATCATTTATTTTCTCTCTTATAAATAGTCCAGTTTGTGTCTTTGTCTTGTTATGCTACTGTTCTCTCATTCCCATGATTCTCTCTCTATCCTCTTAGATATCATAAATGGACAATAGATCCTATTTGTCCATTTCCATCTTACTCTTCCATGTTAGAGTCTTCCTTACGTATTTGGTTGTTCTTGGCAATCTGCTTGTATTTAAGGGTGAAACAATGATACCTGATCATGAGCTTTGTGTGCATACAAGAGGAAGATCATTTTGGGTTGGCTTCACTATAGGCTGAAAAAGGGGCTTTTCAGTTGAGACCTACAAAATTTGGATATCTATAATTCTAATTTCTCTGATTAGGTATATTTTCTAGAGGAAAAAAAAAATCATTCAACTTCCTGCTTGTTGAGCTATTTCGTGGCTGTGTTGAGAGCCAAGAAGGGAAGGAGGGATTAGAGATCTCGTGATTTAGAATGCTGAACTTCACTGAGTTGTCCTATTTTCAGTATGATGCCACATCTTCATCTTCTGCCATCTCTGCTGCCTCTGAGTGCACAGCTTTCTGTTTTAATTTCTGCAGAAAATAAAGCACTCAGTTGCTGCCGGGCTGGGGTTGGAGGGAAGTAATACCCAAATGTGGATGAGAGAGAGGTTCTGAAAATTCATCTGCCCCTTATACAGATTTTTAAATAATCCTCTTATTTTTAACTCCACCCACACTATGAATTCACAGTCCTTAGCACCATCTTTCCTGAACTTTTTTGATGATTCAAGACAAAATTGGATTTTGTCTTGGTTTCTACCATCACAGTATCATCAATTGCAAATTTAAGTGCCAGCTTTCTTCACTCTCCAGTCTGTTTTCACTGTTTCCTCCCTTTTTTTTTTGTTTGTTTCTTTGTGAACAATACAATTTATTAATTTCTTTTACAAATATTTGATTAGATTTTCAGGAGGAAGCATAGATGAAGAGTATATTCAATAACCAAGTTCAACTGGAATCTCTGTAACTACATATTTTAGTATATATTTCAGAGAAGGCAATGGCAACCCATTCCAGTACTCTTGCCTGGAAAGTTCCATGGATGGAGAAGCCTGGTGGGCTGCAGTCCATGGGGTCGCAAAGAGTCGGACACGACTGAGCGACTTCCCTTTCACTTTTCACTTTCATGCATTGGAGAAGGAAATGGCAACCCACTCCAGTGTTCTTGCCTGGAGAATCCCAGGGACGGTGGAGCCTGGTGGGCTGCAGTCTATGGGGTCGCACAGAGTCAGACATGACTGAAGCGACTTAGCAGCAGCAGCAGCAGTAGCAGTATATATTTATTTATTTGCTTAATGTTGGATTTATAGGAAAGTTCCAAGACCAAGGACTAAATCTTCTTGCTTTCCCTTTTATCTACTGTGTCAAGCACAGTTTATTGAATGAATGAAATGATTTGTAAGGACATTTTGCTGAACATTTGATAGCTAAACAGTGTCTCTGATTTTCTTTTATGTTTCCTCTAGCATGTTGTGTTTTTAATTAAATTTTTCTTGGCCTGGATGATCCCTGATGTTCCAAAAGATGTTCTGGAAAGAGTCAAGCGAGAAAAGTTAATGACTGTCAAGATTCTCCATGACTTTGAACTTAACAAACTAAAAGAGAACTTGAGGTTGAATTCTGCTTCTTCTACTGATTTTACCAAGCATTTCGCTATCAAGGAAAACAAAGCAAATCTGGCTGAATTAACAACCTAATTAATACAATGAGCAAGTGGTTGGCTGCCTGTCTGGCTTCACAGTTTATCTGGATTTGGAGCCAGAAGCCAGAAGCCATGTGTCTTTTACCCTTTCTTCTTCTTCTTTTTTTTTTTTAAACTCAGAGTTTTTGTACACTTTCATGGAGGCCTTTGTACAGCTCATGGAGGTTGGAAGAATACCTGTCTGCTTCACTGGCTGGACCCTCCCTAGATATTGTTTCTGGGATTCTATAAATGATTGTTAAATGTATGTGTGAAATCAGAATATTGGAAAATCATGGGATGTTGCAGTTTGGAATTAAACACTGGACGTAGGCTCTCCTATCACCTTCCAGTGAAGGTGCACATTCTCATGGTCTTCTTTTGGGTTGTGTTATATCTCTGCCCTATCAGAGAAAGTATTGGCACAAAAGAATAGAAGTGAAGGGGTCTACTGAGCCATACATATATATATATATATATATATATATATATATATCTCCTGCCATTTTAGACTATGCAGATGAAAAACCAAAATCAGATAAGATAGGAAAACTTACATATTAAAGATACTGGATAGATATCATGGCAGAGCTTTGTTCTGAAATCATCCTGAATAAGGTAAGCTTCCATCGAAATTCCAGATAGTCCTTCCAGGTGAACACAAAATTGATTTTTCAAGAGACTGAACATTTGGATTTCAGCCAAGGACTAATAACTCAGTTCTTTAAATATAACACTTTGGTAGAAGTGGTTTTAAGACTGAATTGTCTTATCTGGGAAACAGCATTAAGAAGGTGTTAGATTGTTTCAGGTCTTTAAGTAAATGAAAGATACAGTGAAGTGATTATGTCTTCTTAGTAGTTTAGAATGCAAGACAATGTATATTGATTAACTTAACTGACTTCAGTCTAAAAAACCGCTGAAATATTTTTGAAAACCATTTGTCTTCCACAGTGCCTATTTTGCATCATGAAGCGAATCTGAGCATTAACTATTCCTGTAAATTAGGTACAAGTCATTTATGAAATTTTATCTCATTGTTTAAAGCAGTCTCAAGTCTTTTAATGGCTTTACAACTTTTTCTATTGATGCACTGCTGTACAATGATCGGTGCCTTTGACCCACAAAATGTGGTTGTACTGTTGATTTGATGATGTAACATCTCAGATGTGAGCTTCTTTCAGAGAAATTGTTAGTTTAACATCAATCACAGAGTTAACACCAAATGTGGATCAGCCAAGTAAGAATGCGGTGATGGATTTGACAGCTAAGTGAAAAAAAAAGTATGTTTGTTGAATTACTTCTCTAATGCTTTAGCCTATGGCACAGGTACTCCAGTTCTTGTTCTTCTTTCTTCTTTCTCTTAAAAATACTTACTATGTATTTTAAACACTAGAGAGAGATGTTTAATTATACAACATTTGAATCTCTAGTGTCAAGTTACACTTCAGTTTCAAAAGAATAGTGTTCTGTAATTGCACACAAAACAAGAAACCATTTAAGATTTTTTTCAAAGTAGCACTTCATTATTTGATTCTAATAGTTTTTTATAAAATTTCCAATATTAAAGTATATGGAAGGTAATATTAACTAATGATCAGTATTAAGCATTCAGAACTGAAGATTATGAATTTTATAAAACCATGAGATGGTTACCCCAATATGGGCAGTAATTGGTCATCCAGTAGGTAGATTTTATGAGTATTTTTGCATCATTTAAAATGTTCTCATTATTGAAGAATGATTTCACTTGTGGAAGAGATGTATTTTCCTGCTTGAGAGAACCAGTTAGTGATACTATGAAATTAGCCACAGATGCAGTATCTCTGTCAAATCAAACTCTGTTATTGCAGTGTTGTGCATTTTGTACAGCTCATATTGCTTCCTTCCTGGGTGCTAATAAAAATAAGGAAGAGCATGGAAATTGGTTTCTTGTATATAAGCTTTAATTATTATGGCTGAAGAGTGTTTGCAGAGCTAGGTTGTAAGATAAATAAAGACAAATTTAATTCACAAGGTTATCTGTAACACTGCAATCTGAAACCAATTCAAGTGTTGAGTTTCTAGGATGTACAGAAAAACTAGCAAGGGAGGAAGTAGTTTTTAAGGTAAGTAAATAGTTCCTATGAGGTAGATATTTTCCTTTTAAAATGCTTTGTACTCACCTTTTTCTACCAAGAAATTGCTCACATTTTAAAAGGAAATACAAGTATCGGTCACTTTCCTAAAAAATTAACAAAATCTGAAGCCAAAAAATAAACAAAATCTGATGCCAAATCGGTTCAGATAGATCTGTCTTATCTGTCTCGAGTTGCAACCGCGGAGTCGGTCCTCCTCTTGAGTTGTGAGGGAGACATCAGGGTTCCTCTTGTGTTGCAGCAGGGAGTTGGTCCTCCTCGAGCTGCGAGGGGAAACTCAGGGTTCCTCTCAAGTTGTAGCAGGGAAGTCAGGATTCCTCTCAAGATGCGGCAGGAAATTAGGGGTTCCTCTTGAGTTGTGATGGGGAGCTCAGGATTCCTCTTGAGTTGTGACGGGGAACTCGCGATTCAACTCATGTCGCTGCGGGGGAATCGGCCTCATCTAGCGTGGAGGTGGGGAACTCAGGGTTCTTCTCCAGTTGCGGCGGGAAACTTGGCTTTCCTCTTGAGTTGCCATGGAGCCCTAAGGGTTCCACTTAAGGTGCAACATGGTAGTCAGTCCTCATCTGGAGTTGAGGTGAGGAACTCGGGTTTCCTCTGTTTGCCACAGAGTACCCATTAGTTATTGTGAGAGGGCTGAATTGAGCCTCTAACTACCAATTGCAGGTTGATATTTATCAGCGTGGCAGATGTTTTTATCATTCACTCAAACCCATAGCTGGTTTTTTTTTTCATAAATGTTCCAGAAATCATTTGAGATTTTATTCAAAATAACATTAAGTACAAAATTAAAAAAAAAATTTTTTTAAAACAACTCTTCAAATGTCATCTCAAATCCTTGCCTTCATCAGTTTTTCTTTGCACAAAAGAAGCAGAATCCACTTCAAAGCATTACTTTTACAAGAACCCATCGAAAAGCGGGTGGGGACTTAAGAAATGGAATGCTCTTTTATTTTTGGTATATTTTATGATCCCTTGACTTTAACAGTTTTAACTAAGCCATCAAGCAAATTATCAAGGGAAAGAAAAAGGAAAGAAGAGGCTAAGAGGAAGAAGGAGCTGAGTTCTTTCTTTATGAAGAGCTCTTTCCTTATGAAACTCTGTGGGGAGAGAGGTATTGGGAGGTGCGTGGTGCAGCTCTTTCCTAAGCCATCTAATGAGGGTGAGAGAAAAGTCAAAGAAATTTCAAGTTAAAAGCTCTTATGTGTCAAAACTTTTGATTCCAAAGTGACTTTGTAGTGTCAGGTGCCCTGTGTAGCCCTGGGAGCTCTGCTGATTTACTCCAGTTGTGGGTAAGGAATTTGTACTACTGATTCAGAAGGTGAACCTGTTGTTGTGAAAGAACCTCTCTAATAGTTGTTTTTAGTTAGTGATAGTTATTATGTTTCCCTGGTAGCTCAGTCAGTAAAGAATCTGCAATACAGGAGACCCAGGTTCAATCCCTCGGTCGGGAAGATCCCTTGGAGAAGGAAATGACAACCCACTCCAGTATTCTTGCCTAAGAAAGCCCATGGATAGAGAAGCCTGGTGAGCTAGTCAATGGGGTATCAAAAGAGTCTGACACAACTGAGTGAATAAACTGCCAAAATTATTATGTTATCAAAGAGTATCATTAAGGAAAATAGCACTGTGAGATGTACCATTTGCCAGGCTTAGAGCAGCCTGCTCCCATGAATCACTATAACTATTATGTTATTTTTTTTCTAGACAATATTTAACCTCTCTAATTTGTTCATGATAATTCAATCACATCACTTATTCCAGGATTATGTGAAAATTCAGAACAATATTAAAAAGGATAGTGTGTTTCAGTGTGTATGATATACCTGCTTCCATTCCCCCAAATTGACTAGTTATGACTTTCCTATGAATGATTCATGGTGTTAACCAAGAAAACAAGTGCTTTCCTTTCTTCTCTTTTTTTTTGAAAAGAGGATGATATGAGGTACACAGAAAAATATGTTCTTACGTTGTCTGCTCCATTGACAGTCACGTCTGAGTCATGTCTACTCAGTCATGTCTGACTCTTCGAAACGACCTGGACTGTGGACTGCCAGGCTCCTCTGTCCCTGGAATTCTCCAGGCAAGAATACTGGAGTGGGTTGCCATTTCCTACTCCAGGGGATCTTCCCCACCCAGGGATTGAACTCGAGTCTCATGTCACCTGCATTCACAGGCAGGTTCATTATCCATAGTGCTACCTGGGAAGCCCATATACATACATTTCATTCATCTCAAGAGATTCAGGAGAAGGAAATGGCACCCCACCCCAGTATTCTTGCCTAGAGTATCCCGTGGACAGAGGAGCCTGGTGGGCTGCTGTCCATAGGGTCGCACAGAGTCGGACACGACTGAAGCGACTTAGCGTGCATGCATGCTTTGGAGAAAGAAATGGCAACCCACTCCAGTATTATTCCCTGGAGAATCCTAGGGACAGAAGAGCCTGGTGGGCTGCCGTCTATGGGGTCGCACAGAGTTGGACAGGACTAAAGCAACTTAGCAGCAGCAGCAGCAAGAGATTCAAATAGGTATGATGAATAAAATAATACTTAATTTTAAGCTCTATTTTGACGAACTCAATTTATTCTTATAGTAAAATATTGGTAATAATTTTTTTCTGAATTTGAGTGTTCTAAGAGGATTTTAAATCATTTTTGGTTGTCTAGAAACATGAAAGGAGAAGGCAATGGCATCCCACTCCAGTGCTCTTGCCTGGAAAATCCCATGGACGGGGGAGCCTGGAAGGCTGCAGTCCATGGGGTCGCTGAGGGTTGGACACAACTAAGCGACTTCACTTTCACTTTTCACTTTCATGCATTGGAGAGGGAGGTGGCAACCCACTCCAGTGTTCTTGCCTGGAGAATCCCAGGGACGGGGGAGCCTGGTGGGCTACCGTCTGTGGGGTCGCACAGAGTCGGACACGACTGAAGTGACTTAGCAGCAGCAGCAGAAACATGAAAATGCATTATATGGAACATGTTCAATTCACAAAATTACAAGTTTGTCACATTTAGCAATGCACATTCCTTTAAGAAAGAGTCTGAATGGTCCAGAAAAAAATGGAGAAGGTGGTAATTTTTTGTTTTGCCTTTTTAATCTTTCCTACTTTGAAAGGTGATTAAAATGAACAGAAAAGCCCAAGAAGAAAAATAGTGTGTTGAGATATTTTACAAAAATTTTTCTAAGTCTATCTTTCCCCCAAAGAAATCCACAACAAGCTTCATTGGAATTGCCTGGGCTATTTGAGTCAGATAATGCACTTCCCTTTTTTCTATCTCATATCCCTAGGAATATAGTCTATGCTGCTGCTAAGTCACATGGGAGAGGAGCTTTTAAAAATTTTCAGGGTTACTTTGGGGGGTGGGATATAAAACTGGTAAGAATTTCATAAAAGTAACATTCACTAGCCAAGAGCATTTTATGTAATAACTCCCAAACATCTACCATTCCAACATATCAGAGAAAAATATGCAAAAGCATGTAGACTCAGGGCTTCCCAATTTGTCAAATTGTTCTAATCCAGCAGTGTGAGAAGTGGCTGAAATCTTACATCCTCAGAACCCTAGGCCTGTGTAGTTAAGAAAATAATTAAAATAACTACGGAAAATCTTATTGAAAAGAGATAAGATTAAGTATGTGCTTTTACCAATATATTCAAGAAAATAAAACTGCACATTGGTGAGAAATTAAATACATCACATTCTAAGTTTAAACAAGACAAGCTGATTCTCAGGATATAAGCAGGACCCCAGCAATTTCAGTGGGCTAAAATCATTCTTTGTGAATTCTTTGTTCACAATAAAAATCAAGCTAGAAAACAATAATAAAAAATAACTAGGAAAATGATGTAACAAATTTTGAAATAACTCACAGATCATATGATGGAATTTAGAAAATAATACTGTAGAACAGAAGATTCGCTATAAAGATAGGACTTCTGTATCGTGGAAGGAACTAGGAAGTAATTTTCTGGGAGGGAAGTTTTGGATTGGCAGAGGATTTTGGATTGGCAGAGGATTCAGCGCTACTGAAACACCGCCATGTTGCGGACACATCGGAGCATGCGCGAACGCGGGACGCTCCGCAGAGTCTGTGTAAAGCTTTGCCCGCTGTGTAACTACTGCCCTGAGCGCTCAGTCAAGCCTCACGCAGGGACTGGGGCCACTTGCTGACTGGAAAGGTGTGAATGTGGAGCAGAAAAGATCTTGGACAAGTAGAACCCACTGGATCCCTTTCTGTGTGCCCTTCCTCATGTGCTGTGCTCTGTCGCTGCACATGTGTCCAGTTCTGTGAGACCCAAGGGCGGAAGCTCACCAGGCTCCTCTGTCCGTGGGATTCTCCAGGTAAAAACATTGGAATGGGTTACCCTGCCCTCCTCCAGGGGATCTTCCTGAATCATGGATTGAACCCACGTCTCCTGCATTGCAGGCAGATTCTTTACCCCTGAGCCAGCGGGGATACCTCATCCTTCCCCATAACTGGCTTCAAAGACATTCAGAAAGAAAGCTGCGGCTTCCCTTCTGTCTCTTTTGTAATCTAACGTCACACCATATAAAAGAAAAGACTTCTGGTAAATGCAGCGTCACCAAATTGGCAAACTATGTCATCAAAAAGTAGACTTTCCTTCATGAAATATTGTACTCAATATCTGAGGAATAGAAATTTCTTTTCATGCACACTCTAAACATTTGCAAAGCACATCAAATACCAGTCCATTAAGAACAAACCAAGTGAAGTGAAGTCGCTCAGTCGTGTCCGACTCTTCGCGACCCCATGGACTGCAGCCTATTAGGCTCCTCTGTCCATGAGATTTTCCAGGCAAGATTACTGGAGTGGGTTGCCAAGAACAAACCAAACCTCCCAGCAATTTCAGTGGGCTAAAACCAGTCATAATTTTCTTCATTCATGATAAAAATCAAACTATAAAACAGTAAAAAATAACTAGGAAAATAATGTAACAAATTTTGAAATAACTCACAGATCATATAATGGAATTTACAAAATAATTTCAGGTACTTGGTACTGAAAATAATGTGCAGCTCAAATATGGGTGCAGTAAATACTTCTCATGGATTTTTAGGGACAATGTGTTGTTTTAAACTAGGCTATTTTAAAAGAACAAAGAAAAATAGCATCAAAAGAAGAGGATAGTAATATAAATTTTTTTTAAGAAAAGGAAAAGGAAGGAAAAAATCAATTTAAGAGGAAAAATTGATGAAAAGCATGCAGAAAGCATTATTAATGGGAACATGTTAGACTCATCCTGTTTTTAATCAGCAGCAAGAAATTACACTTCCCATAATAAAATCCTGGTTCTTGTTCAGATTACTGAACCCTGAGAACAACTAGAGAAATTAGGTAAAGTATTTAAAAAATTGATTGAAAGCATCAGGAAATTTCAAGGCAAAGGGGGACTTGTGGCCTTACAGAACCAGTGTCTGGGAGAGGAAAGAAAAACAACATGCCAAAGGTAAACCTGTGCTTATGGTGATTATTTGATCTTAAGGAAATAGCAGATTTCAAAAGCAAAAATAATAGCTGAAAAGTTCAACCAAGCATTCAACAGACTCAGGGCTTAGGAAAAACTTATCTTTAGGTTCTTCCAAGAATAAGTACCCCTGATAAAATTCCAGAGCTTCCTTTTGAAACACTGCATATAAGAACACAGGTTGAAAGTAACAGAATGGACCAAAAATACGCCAAGGAAACACTAAACAAAGCAGATCTATGCATATATTAGACAAAGAAGATTGGATAGCAAGATGTAATACTAGAAATTGAGATATTTTATAATGAAAAATCACTCCAAAATCACTGCAGATGGTGACTGCAGCCATGAAATTGAAAGATGCTTGCTCCTTGGAAGAAAAGTGATGACCAACCTAGACAGCATGCTAAAAAGCAAAGACATCACTTTTCCAACAAAGGTCGGTCTAGTCAAAGCTATGGTTTTTCCAGTAGTCATGTATGGATGTGAGAGCTGGACTATAAAGAAAGCTGAGCGCCTAAGAATTGATGCTTTTGAGCTGTGGTGTTGGAGAAGACTCTTGAGAGTCTCTGGGACTGCAGGGAGATCCAACCAGTCCATTCTAAAGGAGATCAATCCTGGGTGTTCTTTGGAAAGACTGATGCTAAAGCTGAAACTCCAGTACTTTGGCCACCTCATGCGAAGAGTTGACTCATTGGAAAAGACCCTGATGCTGGGAGGGATCGGGGGCAGGAGGAGAAGGGGAGGACAGAGGATGAGATGGCTGGATGGCATCACTGACTCGATGGCCATGAGTTGGGGTGAACTCCAGGAGTTGGTGATAGACAGGGAGGCCTGGCGTGCTGTGGTTCCTGGGGTCACAAAGAGTCAGACACGACTGAGCAACTGAACTGAACTGAACTGACTGAACTGAATGGGATACAGCACAATCATTCACTGAAATTGATATGGAGATTTTACAAAACAGTCATCTCATTCGTATATAGTTGAATTCACAATTTAACTCACATTAGAATCAGAGAAGGCAGTGGCACCCCACTCCAGTACTCTTGCCTGGAAAATCCAATGGACGGAGGAGCCTGGTAGGCTGCAGTCCATGCGGTCGCTAAGAGTCGGACATGACTGAGCGACTTCACTTTCACGTATTGGAGAAGGAAATGGCAATCCACTCCAGTGTTCTTGCCTGGAGAATCCCACGGACGGGGGAGCCTGGTGGGCTGCCGTCTATGTGGTCGCACAGAGTCGGACACGACTTAAGCGACTTAGCAGCAGCAGCAGAATCAGAGAAGCCACAAAATGTTCTTTTTTTTTTTTTTGGAATTACTCTTATCTTGATCGCCACCTGCTGGTAGCCAGGGAGAAATATAATTTCTAACCGTTACCAGGTGTCCAATTTTGTTGGCTTCAAACGGGGATGATCCAGAGAGAGGTTATGGGTGGGAGGTGGGAGGGGGATTCAGGATTAGGAACTCGTATACACCCGTGGTGGATTCATGTCAATGTATGGCAAAACCAATACGGTATTGTAAAGTAAAATAAAGTAAAAATAAAATTAAAAAAAAAAAAAGACATAAACAGTGCTTTTAGTTGGGTCTCAGTAATTCCTGGATAAACATGCTCAGTTTCCCAGAGAGCCTGTCTCCCATCTTGTTTCCACTGCGAAGATGGTGTTACAATTTATTCGTGGAAGAAAATGCGGCATGGGAGAAGGGTATCTGCTTCCATGCTGATTTTAGTCTGTGAGCTGCTTTCTGCTGTTGTTTGGCAGTATAAGCCTTGTAGGTCTGATCACTCGGAGCCCTCCTAGCGTTCTATGACCATTGAACCTGTAGTCTTTTCTACTGACATCATGTGGCAAGTAAATCTGCAGTAGAGGCTTGCATAACACTCCTTGAGAGGAGCAACATCCTCCACTTGCCAACTCCATTCTCCCGGTTTACTTCTCTCCAGGTTTATTTCACGTCCCCACCTTGCCCGTGGCTCAGGGGCCTGCTGCCCTCAGCCTCTGCTCGGTAGGGCGCTAACTGGCAGTGTCACAGATTCTCCACTTAGGACCCCCTGTAACAAACACTGAGGAAGCCTTGAGGAAGAGAACTAGATGTTCTTTCTGATCAGACCTATCTACTCCTTGGTTGTTATGTTGGATTGATCCAAATTAATGTGAAGTCCTCTGTATAACTTCCTAGTTTCCTCCTAGAGACTCCACCTGGAAATGGGGGCAATCGTTCCCATGCCCTGCCACCCCCGCCCCTGCTTATTGCAGAGTCTGGAATAAAGATTTGGGTAAAGTACTGTATTTAGGATGCAAGTCCAGGGAGTGAGAAAGTGAGACAAAGAGTAAAGCAAATGTTTATCAGGGGGTTACCTTTATGGGAAATTAGAGTTCAATCTCACTGAGGGTCTTCAGAGACTGTGTAAAGCAAAGCATAGAATTATTACACTGAGGGATGGACAAGGTGGGATCTTTACCCACCGATTCCCATCACTAATTGATTGAGGGTGGCTTCTAGGAGTAACTCTTATGCAATTCTACTTGCCCTACTAGGACAAGGACATTCCTGTACCAGGAAAAAAATAAATCCAGGTGAAGAGTTATAAGTACTTGGGTTAGAATACAACAATCTTTATGGAAATTGTCCACTGAAGCTACAGGCAAACTCTAGGTGAGTGACGGCTTTGGTGGGGTACTGATAGCATCTGCTTACATCTACTCACGTTATTAGGACATGTGTTCCTCTCCCACTGAAGCCTAGGAAGATGTAAATGCGATCTACATCTTATTAATATGCCTATCTCCTTTTGACTTTATCTTTCTTCTTGCCGTCCTCCAAAGCTATGAGCAGTGGCATTTCCTACTTGTCATATTTTGCTTCTTCCTAGTCCTAAATCCAGTCTTCCTGATTTTTTTTTTTTTAATGGCAAACAAAAGTTGTCTTCTCTATGAACTAGAACTCATGGGTGACACCTGTAAGCTTGGCTCTTAATTTGTCAAGTGGAAGTCAAAAGAAAAGCTTTATTGGTACATAAATATACAACATACAATTTAGTCATTAGCGTGTATAATTTAATGGCTTTTAGTATATTCACAGATATATGTTATCATTAGTACAATGAATTTTAGAATGTTTTCATCACTTTAGAAAGTAAACCTGTACCATTTAGCTATCATCCCCTCCCTAGTCTTAAGTAACTACTATTCTACCTTCTGTCTCTCTGGATTTCCCTATTTTAAACATTTAATATGAATTATATCACATAATATGTAGTCTTTCATAACTGGTTCAGTTAGCATAATGATTTAAAATTCATACATTTTGTAGCATATCCCAGTGTTTTTTTCTTTTTGTAGACTAGTCATATTCCATTGTATGGCTATATCAAGTTTCATTTGTCCATTGTCAGTTGATAAACATTTTGATGGTTTCTACCTTTTGGCTATTATGAATAATAGTGATTTAAACATTCATGTACAAGTTTTTTGTGTAACTATTTTTCATTTTTCTTGGGTAAATACCTCAAGTGGAATTATTGGGTCATATGATAAATTACTGTTTAATCATTTGAGAAGCCAAATGAATTAAGTAAATACTTTTACTATACATAATGCCTGTATTTCAATATTATTAAACTACTGTAAGATTCTATCATGGATTTTAGAAGCTGCATATACCCTATACTTTCTCTTCACTTTGCTTTTGTTTTTGAAAAATTCTTAACTGCTCCAATTGGACCAACATCTTGTTCTGACTAAGGTGAATGTTGTCTACTTAAAAATATGGATAAGTTCATAAATAATTTTTTAAATATTCTCTTTACACGTGTAAAAAATTATAGGTATTGACCTGTAGGTATCTTTGTAAGGGTACACACCAAACTGTCAATAGTAGCTTCTAAAGGGTAGGATGAAGGAAATAAGGAAAGCATACTTCCACCTTTGGGCTTCCCAGGTGGCACTGGTGGTAAAGAACCTGCCTGCCAATGCAGGAAGCATAAGAGACATGGGTTTGATTCCTGGATTTGGAAGATCCCCCAGGAAGATCTCCTGGAGAAGAGCATGGCAGCCCACTCCAGCATTCCTGCCTGGAGAATCCCATGGACAAAGGATCCTGGCTGGCTACAGTGCAGAGGGTCACAAAGAATCTGACAAAACTGAAATGACTTAGCCTGTCTTCCATTTTTAAGTTTCTGACATTGGTTATTATATGAATTTTATTGCAGTGATTATATAATAAATAGATTAATTTTTAAAGCCTAGAGAGTGTTCAGATTAATAAAACCAGAAATTGAAAAAGTTAATCCTCTAGGTCCTATAAAGGAAAGTGAAAGTCACTCAGTCGTGAGTGACTCTTCGAAACCCTATGGACTATACAGTCCATGGAATTCTCCAGGCCAGAATCCTGGAGAGGGTGACCTTTCCCTTTTCCAGGGGATCTTCCCAACCCAGGGATCAAACCCAGGTCTCCTGCATTGTGGACAGATTCTTTACCAGCTGAGCCACCAGGGGAGCTCAAGAATACAGAAGTGGGTAGCCTTATCCCTTCTCCAGCAGATCTTCCCAATCCAGGAATCGAACTGGGGTCTCCTGCATTGCAGGCGGATTCCTTACCAGCTGAGCTACCGGAGAAGTCAAGTCCTATAAAATAGATAACTAATGAGAATATACTGTGTAGCACAGGGATCTCTACTTAATGCACTTTGATGACCTGGAAGGGAAGAAAGTCTAAAAGTGAGGGGATATATAGCTAATTCATTTACTGTACAATAGACACTAACACAACATTGTAAAACAAATATACTCCAATAAAAATTAATTTAAAAAAGGAAAAGTTACAACCAACACCACAGAAACACAAAGTATCATAAGAGACTACCACCAACAATTATATGCCAGTAAAATGGACAACCTAGAAGAAACAGACAGATTCTTAGAAAAGTACAATCTTCCAAGACTGAACCAGGAAGAAATAGAAAATATGAACAGACCAATTATACAGGTTGATATACTGGATCAGAAATGATTACTTTTTATTCTCACAAACAGCATGAAGTCAAGAGGGAAGATTTTAGAGACAGCAGGTTGAGGGGAACTAAAGATACTAACAAGGGGTTATGCTATAGGGTGGCTTCAGATTCTGATAACGAGACAACTCCAGTACATCAGCAGCAAGTCCCTTTGCTGAGTCTCCAATAGATTGCAGACCCTGAGAGAAAGGGCTTAATATGTAGTAACAAGGTGTCTGCATTGTCTGCGTCACTCACTGCAGCTGGGAAGATTCCAGGATGAAGGGAGATGCAGGCTGGAAGCAACGTGCTTGCTGACAGTTTCCTGATTTGGTAAAATGCTCTTTCTGGGAAGATAGAGGTCACCTTGCATTTTGTGGAATCACTAACATATTGAAGGAAGAAAAAATTACGAGTGAACTGAAAGTTTTTAAATAAGATGATGAATGGGGGTTTAGCTTATTAACAAGTCAGATATGTGTGTTCATAACCATTTGCTTTTCATACTGGAACTCCAGTTTGTATTGCTCTTTCCTTTCTTATGTCCTTCAATAATTTTGTTCCTTTATTCTTTCTCTCATTCTCCCTTTATTTCTTTCCTTTCCTTTTCTTCACTTCCTATCCCTTTTTAATCACTTGGTCAGAGTAATCCAGTGAAAATTTTCACAACTGAAAACCATCTCATTCCTTGTTTGGAAGAGATAGAAGACGTTCTAAGTTGCCCCTTCTAGAACCAGTTCTGCAGTCAGAAAATAAACCATTGAAGAAGCAAAAAAGACTAAAGTTATTCCTTAGTTCTTCAGAAATCTGTCCTGCAGCAGAAATGAGCAGAAATTATTCACCAACTTTTCAATTGCAAGTTTTTTGAAACGATCTTAAAGCTATTTTATATCTTTTGGTTATCCACACAGTCAAAGATAACTTAATACTTTTACTGTTAAATTTTATTAAAATTTACCAAGAAACTTATATGAGACAGTAATATAAAAATTCTAAAACAGCTCAAAATACAGGTGAATTAAGTTTGGGTGGGAAATGAGGACTAGGATATCCAAGGAAATTTAGGCTTCACCATCATCATAGATGTTGTCAATCTATATTATTGGCAGAGAAATATGAATTCACATGCTGTTGAGTGAGCAAAAAAGCAACTTACATAATAGCATTCTTAATGTGAACCTGAATCAGTTAAGATAGTTATTTAACTGGGGCACAATGACTTAGGCTCAAATATTTATTATTTCAGGTAAGGACATCTTAGAGACAGGCAGTTGCAAGACTTTCTCATTGTTTCAGTTATACCAGCAAGAACACAGATCTTTCTTTTTTTCCATTCTACCATCCTTACCTGTTTTTTTTTTTTTTTTATCCTCATTATCTTTATTTCCTATTATAAGATGGCTACTATATCTGTAGGTGTCACGATGGGATTTGAAGCAGGAAAAGGGTATATTAGTCAAGGACTTGAGTTGAAAATAACAAATATGCTGTCACTAGCTTAAGCTTAAAAGTAAATTTGCAGTATATTCAGCAGCTCATGAAACCATTGGAAGGGTGGGGAAAAGACCCTTAGTTCAGCTTTGAGAAGAAAATCTCAAAATCCATTTACAAAACACACCAGAAACTTTAGCTACTGCATTTGCTTAACGCTAAATTCTAGCACAACTGCACTCATCTCACACACTAGTAAAGTAATGCTCAAAATTCTCCAAGCCACGCTTCAGCAATACGTGAACCATGAACTTTCAGATGCTCAAGCTGATTTTAGAAAAGGCAGAGGAACCAGAGATCAAATTGCCAACATCTGCTGGATCATGGAAAAAGCAAAAGAGTTCCAGAAAAACATCTATTTCTGCTTTATTGACTATGCCAAAGCCTTTGACTGTGTGGACCACAATAAACTGTGGAAAATTTTGAAAGAGATGCAAATACCAAACCACCTGACCTGCTTCTTGAGAAACTTATATGCAGGTCAGGAAGCAACAGTTAGAATTGAGCATGGACCAACAGACTGGTTCCAAATAGGAAAAGGAGTACGTTAAGGCTGTACATTGTCACCCTGCTTATTTAACTTATATGCAGAATACATCATGAGAAATGCTGAGTTGGAGGAAGCACAAGCTGGAATCAAGATTGCTGGGAGAAATATCAGTAACCTCAGATATGCAGATGACACTACCCATATGGCAGAAAGTGAAGAAGAACCAAAGAGCCTCTTGATGAAAGTGAAAGAGGAGAGTGAGAAAGTTGGCTTAAAGCTCAACATTCAGAAAACTAAGATCACGGCATCTGGTCCCATCACTTCATGGCATCCAGTCCCATCACTTCATGGCAAATAGATGAGGAAACAGTGGAAACAGTTTATTTTTCTGGGTTCCAAAATCACTGCAGATGGTGATTGCAGCCATGAAATTAAAAGACACTTACTCCTTGGAAGGAAAGTTTTGACCAACCTAGACAGCATATTAAAAAGCAGAGACATTACTTTGTCAACAAAGGTCCATCTAGTCAAGGCTATGGTTTTTCCAGTGGTCATGTATGGATGTGAGAGAAAGAAAGAAAGCTGAGTGCCGAAGAATTGATGCTTTTGAACTGTGGTGTTGAAGACTCTTGAGAGTCCCTTGGACTGCAAGGAGATCCAACCAGTCCATTCTAAAGGAAATCAGTCCTGGGTGCTCATTGGAAGGACTGATATTGAAGTTGAAACTCCAATACTTTGGCCACCTGATGTGAACAGCTGACTCATTTGAAAAGACCCTGATGCTGGGGAATATTAAGAACAGGAGGAGAAGGGGATGACAGAGGATGGGATGGTTGGATGGCATCACCGACTCAATGGACACGGGTTTGGATGGACTCCCGGAGTTGGTGATGGACAGGGAGACCTGGTGTGCTGCGGTTCATGGGGTTGCAAAGAGTCGGACATGAATGAGTGACCGAACGGAACTGAACTGAAGTTCTAGGACTTGGTTTTACTGAAACTTGAGTGTATGATTAAATCTGCATCAAGTTCCCTGACTAGGAGAGTTTGCCTGCTCAATGTGAGGCTAACCCAACAGCTGTTTACCCTAACCAACTGTCTGGTTTGCCTCCTATTGAGCAGGTTCCTGGCAACACAAGATTTTCAGTGGCAAACTGTGAAAGCCCTGGCCAACCCAAGTTGTATGTCTCTCTACCTCACCACTGTCGAGAATCAGTCACCACTGCAGGCCAAATCTGTTTCATTTCCTCGCTCAGTTGCATTAATGAAAGAGGTGCCAAAGGGACACAAAGAGGTTGCTGATACTTTAAGCTGGTAATCTGGCCCGTGGATACCTGTGCCCTCACTGATATCTTACATTTCACGTGGGGAATCAAGTCTCTTTTGAGGGAGAAGCAAGAAGGGAGGTTGGGCAAAGGAAGCCAGAGTTCTCCTTTAAAAATAAATAAATACATCTAAAAGTAGTGTATGTTTATAAATGAAACCATTTTTATCTATGTTCACATATCATTCCCCGTTATTAAGCACTGTTTGTTACTAAAAGAGAGAATCCGTATTTCCTGGGTCATCATACATGTGAACTTGAAACTCAGTAAGCAGAAAAAATAAATCTTCAGCATGCTTCTTTAAAAAAAAAAGTCTTTCTCACTTTATTTTTTTTGGCTGGGCTTGGTCTTCATTGCTTTGCACAGACTTTCTCTAGATGCAGCAAGCAGCGCCTCCCCTCCAGTTACTGTGTGGAGGCTTCTCATTGCAGTGGCTTCTCCTGTTGCAGAGCACAGGCTCTAGGTGTGTGGGCTTCAGTAGTTGCAGCACGTCGGCTCAGTAGTTAGGGCACACAGGCTTAGTTGAACCTCGGCATGTGGCATCCTCCCAGACCAGGGATCGAACCCACGTCTCCTGCATTGACAGGCAGATTCTCATCCTCTGGGCCACCAGGGAAGTCTTTCAATGGCCTTTTAGTCCAGGATTTGCCTGATGCTGCATCTTATCCTTCAGTGAAATAGCTGCCTATAGTAGATGAGCCAAGCACAGGGGAAAGAGATCTGATACCTGTGGCATAGATCTAGCTTTGAACTCTGAATCCAAAATACCAAATTGCAGCATGACCCTTGTCAAATCACCTAATCTCTCTTCTGCTCAGCTTTATCATTTGTGAATTAAGATATTTGAGCTAAATTATCTTTAATTTCTAAAAGTATGTGTCTCAATAACAACAACAAAAAGTCATTGGTTCAGTTTCCCCTATTTAAGGAAATATAAAATGACTTCAGGAATCAAACTGTCAGCTCCTCTACCCTCCAAAGAAAACTTAAGACCCTGTACGATTCCTGATTCACTTTAAAAAGAAAGTGACATTTCCACCAGAGTTTCAAACCAGATCAGTCTGATGGCAGAGGTGTACCACGGAATTATCTCTTCTGCTGTATAGGCAAGGTGGACATAAATGCTGCTTGTTCTTCAATGGGCATGGTTATTCTGTGAAGAGCAATATATTCTTAGGATACTGAATAATTTTCTTTTTGATACGGAAGCTGCTTTTTATGTCCATACAACATTGGTTTTCCTCCCTTAAACTGTAGAGAAGCACAGTAAAAGCTGCAAAGTCCCGATGACTTCCATCCCTTCTCACACTACAGCACTGTTGCCTCCAGACACACACTTCATCCGTTAAGGACCTGGACTCAGCTGATCTTTTTTCACTGCCCTCCTGTCCTTGTCCATTTCCAAAAGACCACCCTGGGGCTAGAAACAAATTGGATTCTATGAACCTTTTTTTTGGTTTTGAATTCTTGTTTTAATGGGATTGTAAAGGTTATAATGGAGGAAATTATTTGGGGCAGTGGTGTTAGGCACCTCTTCCCTTGGGCTTTCTGGCTCATTTGGTCAGAGAAAATCTCTAATCAGGCCAAGGTCACTGGAACATATTAAACTGCCACACTGTTCTGTGTCACAGGTTGAATTCCTAGATTTGGTCAATAACCTGTCTCATTCATTCAATATTAATTCATTCACTTCCTCAACTAGATGCCAGGAACTGAAAATAATATTAATACTAAGCAGCAGTTTTTAAGCACTTGAACGTACCAGGTACAATGAGCTGTGTTTTACATACAGGATTTCATTTGATCCATACAATTGCTTCATGCAAGTAATGTTATTAGAGCCATTTCATATGAGGAAACCGAAGCTTAAGCAGATTAAGGGACTTAAGGAAGAAGAGATAGGATTCATCCTAGGTAATCTGAGTTCATATCAAACTAAAGAGAGTTCTCATTCCCACAGAGCATGTACCTCCATGGGGAGCCAGATACTAAAGCTTAATTAGCTAAAGTACATTGTTACTATTTGATCATCATAATTAACCAGTCATTACACAATTGTGATCAAGAATAAGAAAGGGGATTGAGGACTATTAGATTCTATGGAAATGTCAGAGAACACCACTGAAGAAGTGACACTTAAGTTGAGACACAACTGTTTAGAAGGAGTTAGTCAAATAAAGGCGATGGCACCCCACTCCAGTACTTTTGCCTGGCAAATCCCATGGACAGAAGAGCCTGGTAGGCTTCAGTTCCTGGGGTTGCGAAGAGTCGGACACAACTGAGCTACTTCCCTTTCACTTTTCACTTTCATGCATTGGAGAAGGAAATGGCATCCCACTCCAGTGTTCTTGCCTGGAGAATCCCAGAGACGGGGGAGCCTGGTGGGCTGCCATCTACGGGGTCACACAGAGTCGGACATCACTGAAGTGACTTAGCAGCAGCGGCAGCAGCAGTCAAGTAAAAAGTGTGAGGGGTGGTGAGGTTTCCAGATGAAGGGACCCACCCTGTAAAAATAAAAATAAATAAATAAAGGAAGAGGCCAACATTTATTGACTGATTCAAAACAACTAGACTCTACTAAGTCCTTTATAAGACTTCTTTGTTTTAATCCACATAGAAACACTTTAAGGTAGATATTATTATTTATCCTTATTTCATGCAGAAGCTGAAACTTGTCATGGGTTGAATAGTCTTTCCACAAAACTCACTACTCAAACTTTGGAAGGTGACCTTATTTGGATCTTAAGATGAAATCATTCTGGATTCAGGCTGAGCCCTAAATCCAATGGCTGATGCTTTTGTAATAAGAGAGGACACAGAGACACAGAGAAGGGAATGAAAAGAGAGAGCGCAGATTTGAGGAACACATCTATCGTCTTCATTTTGTTGTCGTAAGTCATATCCAACTCTTTGTGACCCCTTGGACTGCAGCACTTGTGGCTTCCCTGTCCTTCAATGCCTCAATTTTCTCAACTCCCGTCCATTGAGTCGGTGATGCTATCCAACCATCTTATCCTCTGCCACCCCCTTAAACACTAGAAACTAACCAAGATATGGGGCCATTTTCCCCTCACAGGCAATTGGTGCTGACAGCTTGAGTTTGGACTTCTAGCCTCTTAAACAGTGAGAGAGTCAATTTCTGTTATTTTAGGCCACTCAATATGTGGTAATCAATTATGGCAGCCCAAGAGAAATACTACAATACTCTTTGCCACAGGGGAGCTCCCAATAATAAAGCTTAGGAGGATTTATTTATTCAGCCTTATTCACTGTTAATACTGTTTGTCAGATATTTTGACATGAATTATGAAGAGTGTACTGATGCAAATATGGGATCCACTTTCAAAGACTGCAAAGCAGGAGCTGATAGGTGTCATATAACAGTATAGATTAATGATAATAATAATAGTAATAATCACTCTCATGTATTAAGTATATGTACATGCACTGTGAGTGATTACTTATGTACATTAATGTGCAAAAGGTATATATAACTTATTGCATTTAGCAGATAAAGAAACTGAAGCATGATGAAGTTTAATTACCTTCTTCAAGGTTGTATATTTTTGCCAATGCCAGGGTGGGATCTCAATTTCCAGTGAGAGGATAAAGGAAGGAACTTAAACAGAATATAAGCCATCAGCAGAAGCTTCTTCCAGGTCTTCAGATTTATGCTGTAGATGCCATCACTTATTTTCTGGGTCATGAATGATGAGTAATGTTGGGCATTGATGAATGAAAGGCAAGGAAAAGGACGTTATGGGCATTAACAGCAAAAAGGCAGAAAAACATAAAATGGGCCTTTTATTAGTAGCAGAGTGCTCCAATTTGTTGGGATGTGTGGTACACTGAAAAAGAAACATGGAAATTTATTTGGAATGGTAGATTCAGACCAGTTGTTGACTTATGAGCAAATGTCAGGAGAAGCTGGGAAATTATTCTTTGAAGAGACTGAAGTTCAGAAGGATTGTGCCAAACCAAGCAGAATGATCCGATTGCTGCTTCAGGGAGATGAATCCCACGGGAGTGTGAAAAGCAGACTGGCGACTGGCACAGACTGATGACCAAATAACCATTTAGAAGCCAAATGTTAAGAGAGAGAGGGACAAAATGCATTCACATTCCTCAGAAAGCAACTCTTAGGCCAACCCCAACTGCTCTTTTATTTAAAAACACCTGTTGAGCCTTTCTGTGCTACCCAAGTAGGGATCCATATGAAAATGTCTAAGATTCACATCATAACTTAAAAGGAAACTTGTCTGGAGCACTTGATATCCTGCAAATGAAGGAGGAGGATTCTCCTTCTTAAAGTTCTTGCAGCAGGAATATACTTAGCGGCTTTCAAATAACTGTACCTCTACAAAAGGAAATGAGTGATGGTGTTTACAGCATAAATCTGGAGACCTGGGAGCAGCTTCTGCTTAGGGCTTGTATGATTATTGCCACTGAAAATCTGGCTGATAGCAGCATCATATCCTCTAGGAAAACTGGCTGAGGGGCTGGGCTGAAGTTTGCTACTCCTGCCAGAGCCACTTTTATTGCTAGCCACTTTGCTTCTGGAAACTTCACTAGTCAGATCCAGGAAGCCTTCCAGGAGCCATGCCTTCTAGTGGTTATTGATCCCAGGACTGACCACTAGCCTCCCTGCCATCACACTATGTCAGACTCTGCACTTTGCGAACATGCCATCCTCTACAACAGTGGGTCTGATGGGAGGGACACTGGCCCAGAAAGTTCTGCGCATGTGTGGTGCCATGTGAGCGCCTGTGAGAGAGCACATCTCATCTCTACTTCTGCAGAATCCTGAAGAGATTGAAAAGGAAGCACAAGCTGCTGCCGGAAAGGCTGTGACCCAGGAGGAATTCCAGGGTGAGTGTACTGCTTCAGCTCCTGGGTTTACCGCATTTACAGCTCAGCCTGAGGTTGAGCTCCCCAGGTGGCACTAGTGGTCAAGAACCCGCCTGCCGAGGCAGGAGGCACAGGCAGTGCGAGCTTGATCCCTGGGTTGGGACGATCCCCTTGAGGAGGACATGGCAACCCATCCAGTATTCTAGACTGGGAAGTTCCATGGACAGAGGAGCCTGGTGGGGTACAGTCTGTGGGGTCGCAGAGTTGGACACAACTGAAGCAACTTAGCATGCATGCATGCACAACTGGAAGTTACAGACCAGTGTGAAACTGCGGGCACTTTCTGTGCCTAATCACCAGTTCTCCAGGGCACACAGCAGGGCTGAGCCTCCCTCAGGGACTGGTCTGGACCTCTCACTGCTCAGGCCACTGAATGGGTAGGAATGACCACTGCATGGTCTTAAGCTCTTCTTCCATGGGCTCCACACAGAAAAATGGAATGCGGTTGGCTGAAAATAAACAGCAGTTTATTTAAAACAAACATTCAATGATTAAAAAAAAAAAAGGGCCAGATTCCCTCCTAGAGGATTTAGAAGAATGCAGCCCAGCTGGCAGCTTGACTTTAGCTTCTTAAGGACTGTGTCCGACTTCTACAGAACTCAAAGATAACATATTTCTGTTGTTTTAAGCCATTAAGCTGTGTTCACTTATTACCACAGCAACAGGAAACTAAAACAGATAGTAAAAAACAAAACAAAACAAAAAAAAAACAAAATATTTTTGGGTAGTGTTATGATCTAGAGTGAAGAAAAAATTTGGAAGGATAATGACAGTGAACCACTGAAAAGGTTATAACACCTGATTTGTGTTCTTGGTGTGTAAGGGAAAGAATGATTAATAGTTAAAATGGAGATGAAGAGGTGGGCTTCATTAGAGAGGAGACACTAACATTCTTCATGAGCTCATCTAACCCCGATCTGAATGAGGAAATTTAGAACGGTATAAGCTCAGACACTAATTTTTTCTGTGATGAATATTGTGTTTTTTCTTTGCCTAAAAAAGAGAAACATGGACTTGCTTAAAGTTTTACACAGTAAAGGAAGGGATTTTTTTTTTTAATTAAGACCTTTTGTAAGAGAAGTTTAAAGATGAGAGCAAAATTGAGGAGAATTACGTAGAGATTTCCCATATACTCCCTTCCCCCAATATGCATAGCCTCCCCTATATCCACATCCCCCACCAGAGTGGTACATTTGTTAGAACTGATGAACCAACATTGGCACATTATAATCACTCAGTCTGTGTTGTTTCTTTAGGGTTTGTTCTCAGTCTTCTATAGGTTTGGACAAATGTATAATGACATGTATCCATCAATATGATATCATATTTTCACTGTCCTAAAAATCCTCTGTGCTTCAACTATTCACCCCTCCCCAACAAATCCACCCTTACCCTCATAACTGATGGCAACCATTGATGTTTTTACTGTCTTCATAATTTTGCCTTTTTTACAATGTCATATAGGTTAATACAATTTGAATCATACAGTCTGTAGCCTTTTCAGACTGACTTCTTTCACTTAGTTATACTCATTTAATATGCCTCCGAAGTGGTAAAGAATCCACCTGCCAATGCAAGAGACACAAAAATGTGGGTTTGATCCCTGCATTAGAAAGATCCCCTGGAGTAGTCAATAGCAACCCACTCCAGTATTCTTCCTTGGAAAATTCCATGGACAGAGGAGCCTAAAGGGCTACAGTTCATCGGGTCACAAAGAGTTGGACACGACTGAGCCACTGAATATGCATGCACGTGTATATGTCTTTTTATGGTTTGATAGCTCATGTACTTTTAGTGCTAAATAATATTCCACAGTTTATTTATCCATTCAACTACTGAAGGACATCTTGATAACTTCCAGGTTTTGATAAGTATGAACCAGTTCAGGTCAGTTCAGTCTCTCAGTCATGTCTTACTCTTTGCGACCCCATGGACTGCAGCATGCTGGGCCTCCCTGTGCATCACTGCTGGAGTTGACTCAGACTCATGTCCGTTGGGTCGGTGATGTCATCTAACCATCCTATCCTCTGTCGTCTCCTTCTTCTCTCGCCTTCAATATTTCCCAGCATCAGGGTCTTTTCTAATAAGTCAGTTCTTTGCATCAGGTGGCCAAAGTATTGGAGTTTCAGCTTCAACATCAGTCCTTCCAATGAACATTCAGGACTGATTTCCTTTAGGATAGACTGGTTTGATCTCCTTTCAGTCTAAAGGACTCTCAAGAGTCTTCTCCAACACTACAGTTCAAAATCATCAATTCTTCGGCACTCAGCTTTCTTTATAGTCCAACTCTCACATCCATACATGACTACTGGAAAAACGATAGCCTTGACTAGACAGACCTTTGTTGGCAAAGTAATGTTTCTGCTTGGTCATAACTTTCCTTCCAAGGAGTAAGCATCTTTTTATTTCATGGCTGCAGTCACCATCTGCAGTGATTTTGGAGCCCAGAAAAATAAAGTCTGACATTGTTTCCCCATCTGTTTGCCAAGAAGGGATGGGACTGGATGCCATGATCTTTGTTTTCTGAATGTTGAGCTTTAAGCCAACTTTTTCACTCTCCTCTTTCACTTTCATCAAGAGGCTTTTTAGTTCTTCTTCACTCTCTGCCGTAAGGGTGGTGTCATCTGCATATCTGAGGTTACTGATATTTCTCCCGGCAATCTTGATTCCAGCTTGTGCTTCATCCAGCCAAGCATTTCTCATGATATATTCTGCATAGAAGTTAAATATTAAGCAGGGTGACAATATACAGCCTTGACGTACTCCTTTTCCTATTTGGAACCAGTCTGTTGTTCCATGTCCAGTTCTAACTGTTAATTATGAATAAAGCTGCTAAAAATGTTCAAGTGCAGGTTTTTTTGTGGGCATAAGTTTTCAGCTGAGTTTTGCTTTAAATATAAAAGGGACGCAGTCTTCCAATTAATTTGGGATAATTAAACATACCATTTGTGTTCATTTTCTCCTAGTGGCCCACTAAAATGATAAAGAAAAAGTTTTTTAAAAAGCAATAAAGCCCCAAGGAAAATGAGAATGGGACACCAGGCAACAATATTTAGAAGATGTTACCAAGCTTTCAGAAGATGGAAAGCTGATGGACAAGTGGAAAGTGACCCAAAGAGTGAGGAAGGGTGATCTCCAAATGCCTTCTAGTGGAAGCCAACCAGAATTCATCTGATTCACACACAAAGTCAGGAAAAGCTCAGGAGTTGAAATGAACAGGTAACTCTGAAAGCAGGGTGGTTGGCTCAGGGTTAAAAACAGGTGCTCTGCTGCAATTGTATATAAAGAGGAGTTAGACCTACCCAGACAGGCACATGAACTCACCTGTCATGAAAGGATATGGAAATGTATCTCTCCAGGGTGATCATATGGTTCCACACCTCAAGGAGAGAGGTATAACTGAGGCCTGGGGTGAGATGACATGCCTTACTGAAATCAAAAGGAAAAATCAAAGTTTTCATACTGAATAGTAAGACTCTACCCCCAACTCCTTTCTCTATTCAACTTCCAGAATGTTGGTTACCAGATGTGTGATCTTCTCCAGGAAAAATCTTAGAGGACTCCAATGTAGATAAGGAGGGGAAATCATCAGGAAGATTAAACAATGTTTCCTGATTTGAGGACATGAAAGACTCTGTCTCTTAGTGACAAGCACAAAGAATACAAAATGTCCCTTATTAAATTTTCCAAACAATAAAGATAGACTACCATAATGTTTCCATAGAAAGATTAAAAAACAAAACACGCACACACTTCTTCAGGAGTCATAATGGAATTAATCTTTCCAATGAGAACACTATAAGATGGAAATCAATCAAATGAGGAAATATGATCAAAATTATCAGAGAAAAAAGTGTTATACTTAAAACTGATAGAAACAAAACTATCAATCAAGTGTGAAGGTAGAAAAAGTCAACTTTCATATTTGCAGGGTTTCAAATAACAAGCCTTGTATTAAATAAATAGCAGGCCCCCTATTTATATATAAACAGACTCCTATTTCAGGAAACCATGGGCGTATGTAATCCAAGAAGGATGCAGGATCCAGAAAGCAAGAAGGTGACACAGAAAAGAGTTGGAAGGACCTTTCAGAAGATGGTGACCAAGGACTCCAGGTTGGCATCTATATAACAAAACTGGAAAGCATCTCGAGTAGACTGAAGTAGAAGGACAGAAAGCTCCAGGAGAAACGTATCCATGGAAAAGCAGAATTGATAGATTACTTCATGAGCTTGATTATATCAAGAGAAATTAGTTCTTTTGGCATGTTTTGAGATAGATTAATGACAGGAATATAGAAACATAATAAAACAATGTCAACACATAGAAAGGTAGTTTTGAACACTAGGGAAAAGAAACTAGTGTATAAGAGAAAGGAAATGAAAGCAAAGTAGCCCTGTGGCTTGGCTGTGAGGGGGGTGAGGTGGAAGGCTTGAGTTGAAGTTCTAACTTTGTCATTGAACTGTGTGATCATATAAGTGTTGCTTGTTATTATTATGTTGATTGTTATGTTAACATTACATTTTGATTTAAATAATATCAATGAGAGGATGGGGGATTGCAAGTGTGTGCAAGTGAGAGGGAGAGAGAGGGAGAGATGTGAGGGAGAATTAAATTTAATTCCTCATCTTCTAAGGAAGAATGTTAAAGGACAAGTCAAAAGTTGAAAATCAGCCAACAGCAGGGTAATGATTTTAATAGCTGACACATACAGAGCGTACTGATTCTGTATGAGGATTATCCTTTAACACACACACACTCATTTAATCTTCTCCGTAAAAGTGGTGTCGGCTAGTATCAAGAATGGTCAGTAGGTGAAATGAGTTAAAGATGGTGGTGGTGGTTTAGTCACCAAGTTGTGCCAATTTAAAAAATATAGTCACAACCTGAAAGTTAGAGAGTTGTTTTACTCAGTAGGAATGTTTAGGACTTCAAGCCTGGGAGATAGCTTCTCAAGTAGCCCTGAGAAACTGCTCTGAAAAGATAGGGGAAGGAGTCAGGTTATATAGAAGTTTGCAACAAAGGGGCTGATAGTCAATATCAAACGTAGAAAGTGTTAGTCGCTAAGTCCAGCTCCTTGTGACCCCCGGCCTGTCCGTGGATTTCTCTCGGCAAGAGTACTGGAGTGGGTTGCCATTGCCTTCTCCAGGATATCTTCCTGACTCAGGGATTGAATTGAGGTCTCCTGCATTGCAGGCAGATTCTTTACCATCTGATCTACCAGGGAAGCAGTATCAAAGAATATCAAAGATTATTGTTACTTAAGGAAAATCAGATATCTCAAGGATTTTAGCACTCTTTTGTGTATGGAAAGATCCAAGCTTCTGGGCTCACTGAAATCATTTCCTCCATAGGCATGTCAGCTTCCTGGGGCCAGCATCCTGCTCTTTCACATCCCCATCTATAGGGAGTGGCTGTAGTCTGATGGCTATTCAGTTCAGTTCAGTTCAGTCGCTCAGTCGTGTCCGACTCTTTGCGACCCCATGAATCGCAGCACGCCAGGCCTCCCTGTTCATCACCATCTCTCGGAGTTCACTCAGACTCACATCCATCGAATCAGTGATGCCATCCAGCCATCTCATCCTCGGTCGTCCCCTTCTTCTCCTGCCCCCAATCCCTCCCAGCATCAGAGTCTTTTCCAATGAGTCAACTCTTCGCATGAGGTGGCCAAAGTATTGGAGTTTCAGCTTTAGCATCATTCCTTCCAAAGAAATCCCAGGGTTGATCTCCTTCAGAATGGACTGGTTGGATCTCCTTGCAGTCCAAGGGACTCTCAAGAGTCTTCTCCAACACCACACTTCAAAAGCATCAATTCTTCGGCGATCAGCCTTCTTCACAGTCCAACTCTCACATCCATACATGACCACAGGAAAAACCATAGCCTTGACTAGACGGACCTTAGTCGGCAAAGTAATGTCTCTGCTTTTGAAAATGCTATCTAGGTTGGACATAACTTTTCTTCCAANATCTCCTTGCAGTCCAAGGGACTCTCAAGAGTCTTCCCCAACACCACAGTTCAAAAGCATCAATTCTTTGGCGTTCAGCTTTCTTCACAGTCCACCTCTCACATCCATACATGACTACTGGAAAAACCATAGCCTTGACTAGACGGACCCTTGTTAGCAAAGTGTTTCTGCTTTTGAATATGCTATCTGGGTTGGTCATAACTTTCCTTCCAAGGAGTAAGCGTCTTTATAATTTCATGGCGGCAATTACCATCTGCAGTGATTCTGAAGCCCCCAAAAATAAAGTCTGACACAGTATAATAGCTTATTATCACCTCCCTAACAGGACTCTGAAGATTATAACTAGGAAAAAACTCTGATAAGGAATATATATTGTAATAAACACATTTCATCCCTAAATATTTGTCCTTTCACCTAAAAGGAAAATATAACTGGAATTCTAAGCTACAAAATTATGCCATGGAGACCCAAAAGTCTAAGTTATTGTTTATACAAGTTCAACTAATTGTTTGATGTAAATAATTACTTAGCACATGATATCAGCAGACATCTGTTTGCTTAATTTTAGAGAGGTTTCTCCTGAGTAGTATAGTTTCATAAATTAATGCTGAAACCTGGCTGAGCCGTGAAATAAACAAAATAAACATTGATTATAGTCTGAAGCCACAGAAATATTAAAAGTCACAAAAATATTTCTGAAATGGACTTTTAGCAAATTGTCAGCTTAACTTATGTTCTGCCTACTCAACTTACAAACATGCATAGTATCCTGGAATTTCCATTTTCAGAGATTTGTCTAAACTATCATAGTACCCCAGGCCTCAAATAATTTGATTTTACTGAGCTCAATTTTTCATTTCAAGGAATATGACACTTCTCTGTACTATTTTTTATGTAAATTATATATCTCATATGGAAAAGTAGAATATCTAGGCCAAATTTGAATGTGATATTCACCTGACAATTGAATGTATTAAAGTAATCTAATATACATAATTATTTTGTTAACCTATGAATCATAAAACTGTCACCATGAAAAATAATAATTTTGGATAGGACAAGTTTAATACATTTTAATATTATTTTTCATTATTTCAATCCATTTAACTTTTTATGATGTTCTCCTTGAGAAATTCAGGTCTTACCTTTGCTACCTACTACACATCTGCATATCTGAGGTTATTGATATTTCTCCCGGCAATCTTGATTCCAGCTTGTGTTTCTTCCAGTCCAGCGTTTCTCATGATGTACTCTGCATATAAGTTAAATAAGCAGGGTGACAATATACAGCCTTGACGGACTCCTTTTCCTATTTGGAACCAGTCTGATGGCTATTAGATAGCAGGTATTTCCTTCCCGAATTCTTTTAGGGCTTACCAGCTCACACCAGAGGGCGGCAATCCCTAATAACTGTGACATCTTTGTTTACTGATTTTGGCAGGAAATACTCCATGACACAGTCTTGACTTATTGCAACCCCATGGACTCTATGTCCATGGGATTTCAAAAGGAAGAATACTGGATTGGGTTGCCATTTCCTTCTCGAGGCCATCTTCCCAATCCAGGGATCAAACCCAGGTCTCCTGCATTATAGGCGGATTCTTTAACGAAAGCTAGACTAAATGTAAAATGTATACTGCATTAGAGATATTTTTGTATTGTCTTACTTGCTATGATAGAAAAGTGCTTTGATTTCTGTTATTACCAAAATTTTGCTTTCCATGGGGTCACAGAGTCAGACACGACTGAGCAACTGAACAACAACAAGGATAGGAAATCATGAGCTGTTGAAAATTGCTCTCCTCTTACCCTCTTCTGATCTATACACTCTGAGGTAGGAAGTGCTGTAAGAAAGCTGAGTTCCAGTCAAATGCGGGAAACTTCTTTTACACACAACTTGCATGTTCTGATACTGTTTCAAGATTCATTTCAATCCTGAGGACCTTCCCCAAAGGCAAAAGAACAAGTGGCCAATGAATGGGGGTTCATTTGCTCCCAAGAAATCTCCGTCTGAAAGGAATGAGCCACTTCAGATCCACTGTTAGCTACTTCTGTCCTGAGGATTAATTCTGTATATTGTCACCCTGCTTATTTAAATTATATGTGGAATACATCATGAGAAATGTCAGGCTGGATGAAGCCCAAGCTGGAACCAAGATTGCCAGGAGAAATATCAATGACCTCAGATATACAGATGACACCACCCTTATGGCAGAAAGTGAAGAAGAACTAAAGAGCCTTTTGATGAAAGTGAAAGAGGAGAGTGAAAAAGTTGGCTTAAAACTCAACATTCAAAAAACTAAGATCATGGCATCCAGTCCCGTCACTTCATGGCAACTAGATGGGGAAACAATGGAAACAGTGACAGACTTTATTGTCTTGGGCTCCAAAATTACTGCAGATGGTGACTGTAGCCATGAAATTTAAAGACGTTTGCTTCTTGGAAGAAAAGCAATGACCAACATCTACAATATATTAAAAAGCAGAGACATTACTTTGCCGATAAAGGTCTGCCTAGTCAAAGCTATGGTTTTTCAAGTAGTCATGTAAGGATGTGAGAGTTGGACTATAAAGAAAGCTGAGCACCTAAGAATTGATGCTTTTGAACTATGCTGTTGGAGAAGACTCTTGAGAGTCCCTTGGACTGCAAGGAGATCCAACCAGTCCATCCTAAAGGAAATCAGTCCTGAATATTAATTGGAAAGACTGATGCTGAAGCTGAAACTCCAGTCCTTTGGCCACCTGATGTGAAGAACTGACTCATTGGAAAAGCCCCTGATGCTGGGAAAGATTAAAGGCAGGAGGAGAAGTGGACGACAGAGGATGAGCTGGTTGGATGGTGTCACCAACTCGATGGGCATGAGTTTGAGCAAGTTCCGGGAGTTGGTTATGGACAGGAAAGCCTGGCATTGCACAGTCCATGGGGTCATAATGAGTCGGACATGACTAAGCAATTGAACTGAACTGAACTGACAAGGGTAGAAAAGTAAGAGTTGTTAATGGATGGCATTTTACTTTGACACTTTTCCTTTTCTCCACTCACTAAATGAAAGTGCTAATTTTTCTTTTTAATGTCTGGGATCATGCCAGGGTTGAAACAGGAGAGTAGGCTAGGCAGAAATAGAATATACTTTTTAGAAATTAAGTTATCTTACAGAAGCAATCTCCCAATGCCATTTGAGTTCACAATTTTCAAACTGATCTAAGCAAGTGTTCTAATGATAGCTGTTGTGTACTATATCTATGTGTCTATGGGTAATTTTTCCTCAATCCCTGAATGAGTTAAAAGTCTGATTATAAAAGGGAAAAGAAGATTATTATTTTTTAATATTTTATTGACTTCAGTTCAGTTCAGTCACTCAGTCGTGTCCGACTCTTTGCGACCCCATGAATCGCAGCATGCCAGGCCTCCCTGTTCATCACCATCTCCCGGAGTTCACTCAGACTCACGTCCATCGAGTCCGTGATGCCATCCAGCCATCTCATCCTCGGTCGTCCCCTTCTCCTCCCGCCTCCAATCCCTCCCAGCATCAGAGTCTTTTCCAATGAGTCAACTCTTCGCATGAGGTGGCCAAAGTACTGGAGTTTCAGCTTTAGCATCATTCCTTCCAAAGAAATCCCAGGGCTGATCTCCTTCAGAATGGACTGGTTGGATCTCCTTGCAGTCCAAGGGACTCTCAAGAGTCTTCTCCAACACCACAGTTCAAAAGCATCAATTCTTCGGCGATCAGCCTTCTTCACAGTCCAACTCTCACATCCATACATGACCACTGGAAAAACCATAGCCTTGACTAGACGGACCTTAGTCAGCAAAGTAATGTCTCTGCTTTTGAATATGCTATCTAGGTTGGACATAACTTTTCTTCCAAGGAGTAAGCGTCTTTTAATTTCATGGCTGCAGTCATCATCTGCAGTGATTTTGGAGCCCAAAAATATAAAGTCTGTCACTGTTTCCACTGTTTCCCTATCTATTTCCCATGAAGTGATGGGACCAGATGCCACGATCTTCGTTTTATTGACTTACACACAACTATTACAGCAGTTACTTTCTGACCCTTTTGCTTTATCTTCTATCCATATACAATTCATCATACTGTTGCCTAATAAACTAAGAACATTACTGTACTTGATAAAATCATAACTTTTTTCCAATTATTCATAAGGGAAAAAAAATCTAAATTTCTTAATTAAAATCTGAGGTCTCTGAGAGTAAGAGGGTAAGTATGTGTCTTATTTATTTCTTCTTCTGTAGTATCCAGCAAATGATTGAGCATGTAATTAAGACTTAGAAATATTAACAAAGATTTCACTAACTTGAAATTTAAGGCTTTCTTTTGTCTTACCCCATTCTGCTTTTCTAATATTTTTTCTACAATTACTCTTACATGATTCTTCCCTCTTTCTAGTGTTTTTAATTTGTATTCTACACTTCAGATTTGTCTATCCATCCTTTTTTCATTCATCTGTTTATCCATTCATAGATATTTTCAAAGATGATAAATAAAAATACTCTGAGTTGCAAGTAATGGAAAATATAATCCCGACTGGCTTGAGTGTTAATTAAATGGCATTGTTACCAAGTCCAAGCTCCCTGTGCTCACCTCAAGGTAAGTCAATGAATCTCAGATGAAGTGTTGGGGTCATTAAGGGAGCTGGCTGACTTTGAGCTAAAGCTGAAACTCCAGTACTTTGGCCACCTCATGTGAAGAGCTGACTCATTGGGAAAGACTCTGATGCTGGGAGGAATTGGGGGCAGGAGGAGAAGGGGACGACCGAGGATGAGATGGCTGGATGGCATCACCGACTCGATGGGCGTGAGTCTGAGTGAACTCCGGGAGTTGGTGATGGACAGGGAGGCCTGGCATGCTGCGATTCATGGGGTCACAAAGAGTTGGATACTGAGCGACTGAACTGAACTGAATTGAGGAAACAAAAGACTATTCAAGGGCAAGCCTCAGGCAGGGGAAGATGTTAGTTTCATTTCCTTACAGTCCTTCGCTGGTGGAAGGCTCAGGTTATCTCCCTGAGGCAGGGCACTATGTATGCCTACAGTAACAACAACAACAACAACAACAACAACAACAAAAACAGCAGGATGAGGGTAAAGTCACAGAAGCAGATCTAGCGTCAATTTAAAATTAACCCTTCCCGATTACAGGATTCATTGACTCAAAATTTGGAAAATCACTCTGATCAGTTCTTGCCTGGAGAATCCCAGGGACGGGGGAGCCTGGTGGGCTGCCCTCTATGGGGTCGCACAGAGTCGGACACGACTGAAGTGACTTAGCAGCAGCAGCAGCCAAAGCACAATGAATGACCGAAGGTATTGACACTCAGGCTCTCAGTGAATGATCACCGTCTCTCCAATTTACACAGTCAAACCTACCCATTATGATTCTCAACATGCTGTAATGGTGAATCTCCTGCTCATACTCAGTAGTTAAGTCCTGTCCAGTCACTAAGTCACGTCCAGTTTCTAAGTCGTGTCCAACTCCTTGCAACCCCATGGGCTGCAGCCTGCCAGACTCTTCTGTCCATGGGATTTCCCAGGCAACAGGACTGGAGTGGGTTGTCATTTCCTTCTCCAGGGGATCCTCCCGGCCCAGGTATTGAACCTGTGCCTCTTATGTCTCCTTCATTGCCAAGCAGATCCTTTACCACTGAGCCACCAATGGTATTTTTACTATTATTATAATCCCACTAGCAGGCACAAAAAAATTGTGTAGATGGCGGATTATTCAACTATGATTTATCAGTGCCCTGCTATTCTTTGTACTAAGAGAAAAACCACACATATAAATATTATTTGAAACAGGTTTTCCTATTGACTTTCAAAGAATTAAAATTAACCTTCTGGTGTATGTTAGTTGCTCAGTTATGTCCGACTCTCTGAGACCCCATGACTGCAGCCTGCCAAGCTCTTCTGTCCACAGGATTTTCCAGGCAAGAATACTGGAGTTGGAGGAAACAGAACAGGCTCTATCTTGAAAACAGGACTCCATCTTGGGCCAGACTGTGGTCTTTGAGCCATATGCCCAGTATCTATGGAAATGACATACCAATTGGAAAACCAGGTCCCAGGAAGGAAGAGCCCCAGGGCTCCTACCTAGACTCTCAGTCGCCTAAAAGAATACCCTAATTATCTGTGTAACCGAATAGAATCATGCATTCTATTATGCTTATTGGGATATGACCACAGGCCTATTGATAATTGTCCACTCTTAACTACCTAGGCTTAAAGCATATGAATCACAGGTTAACTTTGATTATATCTTTCTTTTTCTTTGTTCAGACTAGTTCAGAAAATTTGGGGAGGTGGGTTTGGGCATGTAAACTTAGGGTATATAAGATTTTCACAAAAACTGGTCGGGGTCCTTGGCTAAGAGTAGACTCTGCTTTGGGCCCGCTGGTGTAATAAACTGCACTCCACTATCTGGATTGTCTTTCTGAGTGAGTTTGTTTCCCGGAACAAGTGGTTACAATAGAATAGGTTGCCATTTCCTTCTCCTACCTGTGGTTCAGTTCAGTTCAGTTCAGTCACTTAGTCGTGCCCAACTCTTTGCAACCCCATGAATTGCAGCATGCCAGGCCTCCCTGTCCATCACCAGCTCCCGGAGTTCACTCAGACTCACGTCCATCGAGTCGGTGGCACCATCCAGCCATCTCATCCTCTGTCGTCCCCTTCTCCTCCCGCCCCCAATCCCTCCCAGCATCAGAGTCTTTTCCAATGAGTCAACTCTTCGCATGAGGTGCCCAAAGTACTGGAGTTTCAGCTTTAGCATCATTCCTTCCAAAGAAATCCCAGGGTTGATCTCCTTCACAATGGACTGGTTGGATCTCCTTGCAGTCCAAGGGACTCTCAAGAGTCTTCTCCAACACCACAGTTCAAAAGCATCAATTCTTCAGCGCTTAGGTTAGCCCTTTTAGCCCAAAGAAAATTCTCTATTTGAGCGCTAGAGGGCAGCAGTTAGAAAACATTAATAGCCGCCACTGCATTTCACTACATTTTTGTTGTTTCTTCTCCAAAATTATGACCAGAGTATGCTTACAGCAGTTAAATATTGTATATTTTAAATATTCTATACCATTACCAAACTGTGTGTTCATATATTTACTTTGGAAAGTGTCACTTTAAATATTCTAAAAGTGAAAGCTTTTCACCTTCTGCCTCTCATAACTTACTTAAGTAACTTAGAAAGCAGAGTGAAGAAGTTAAATTGACAGTCTCTGGTGTGTGTAGCCAAGTCGGAGATTTCAATAATGTTATATGCTTTCCTTCGAGGAATATAATATCCCATAATCTGGAATGATGATGAAAGCAAAATAACGTCCTTATAGGGGAGAGAGATTTCAATTAGGTAATATTTCATTAGACCATAAAAATATTCCATATTATAATACTTGTCACTTTGTCTGTTTATTAGTCTGTAAAATACATTAAGGCAGGGTGTTCTCTGTTTAGGCTTCTTCATGTTGAAGTATTTATTTTAGTCTCTTTACAAGTGGCACCTCTTATTTATTAATTTTTCCCAATTTTTAAAATTCAATCATACCTTTTACTTTAAGAAAAAATTTTTGAGAGTTTAAAGAAGCTAATATTTTCAAAATCCTTTTGTAATATATCCCATTGCTCTATGTATATGGTGCTAAGTCGCTTCAGTCGTGTCCGAATCTGTGCGACCCCATAGACGGCAGCCCACCAGGCTCCTCTGTCCCTGGGATTCTCCAGGCAAGAACACTGGAGTGGGTTGCCATGTCCTTCTTCAATGCACGAAAGTGAAGAGTGAAAGTGATGTCGCTCAGTCATGTCCAACTCTTAGCGACCCCATGGACTGCAGCCTACCAGGCTCCTCCACCCATGGGACCCTCCAGGCAAGAATACTGGAGTGGGTCGCCATTGCCTTCTCCGATAGTATGGGATTCAAAACAAGGAATATGTTTCTGGAATTAGAAGAGCAATAGTTCGTCTTCATTCACTTTAACACCTGAATTTTTCCAAGGCACAATGCTGTGAAAGTGAATAAGGATTTTTTTCCCCTTGGGTACACAAGGAAAGAAATGGCATAAAATGTATATATCTTTCTAATGGTAACTTATTTATAGAGAATAAGATGCACATAGAAAAGACTAATCTGTATTTTGGTAGTTCATATATATATATATATACTTGATTACAGTTTACATTTATTTAAAACTTCCTACTTCCACATTTTTAATCAGACCACAGGTAAATCAAAAAATAATTCATATTAGGCCATTAAATATAGAAGTGCAGAGTACTGAGTTATATATACAGATGTGAGTAAGACAAACTAAATTATTTCTTCTATCTCTGGTTCTCAAGACATTGTACCATAATTTATTGGTAATTTCTCTAAAGCTAACACTGCAAAGTAAAGTCAAATAAAGCTGAACTAAAAACTGTCCACTTAAAAACCCTTAGTAAGAAAAAAGTCACAGATGAATCCTAGGGCTTATTTGCAATGCTTCAGCCTGAAAGAAGTATGTAATTAAAATGAATACTGATTAAAGAATGCAAAGTCAAATAAAGTCATACTATAAAAAAGCTTCTCAAAGCAGTTTTCTCTTTAAGAATATGCAAGCTGTACAACCTGTATAGAAAGCTATAAACTGTACTAAGTCCATTAGTTTACTATACTCCAGGAAAGCACCTAGCCCACAGTGGGTGCAATATTTGTTGGGTGAATATTTATTGATAGTAAATAGAAAATATTGCATTCAAAACAGCCTCAGAATTAGTCTCTTTGAAATATTTTTCGAAATAAATTTGCTTTAGAAACACTTTACCAGTGATTGATAAACAACATTAATTATGATAAAAAGGAAACTTATCAAACATTACTAATTCAAAAAACTTATAGCTAGTACAACTTATTCTATTGTGAGTAAAAAACATTAGCCCATTTTTACCGCCACAATTGCCATGTCATTTCTAAATCTTAACAGAGTGAAGTATAATGACTTTTTCATTAACTGAGGGATTCCCAGACAACCAAATTATTTCTAAGGACGTTAAGTCCTTGGTCAGACAATTGGAAACATATTGCCCACAAAGGATACTTCATATTTTTAGGTGTAGATCTTAACAAGAACCAAAAAAAGAAGAAGAAGGAAATGGGAAAGGAAGAGTAGAGAAGAAAAGAAGAAAGGACTTCCCTGGCGGTTAAGATTTTGTGCTCCCAATGCAGGGAGCTGGGGTTTGATCCCTGGTCAGGGTTTCCCTGGTGGCTCAGAGAGTAAAGCATGGAGACCTGGGTTTGATCCCTGGGTAGGGACGATCCCCTGGAGAAGGCAATGGCAACCTACTCCACTACTCTTGCCTGGAAAATCCCATGGACCGAGGAGCCTGGTAGGCTATAACCCATGGGGTTGCAAAGAGTCCGACAGGACTGAGCAACTTCACTTTTACTTTTCTTTCAGGGAATTAGTTCTGACATGCTGCCACTAAGACCTGGTGCAACCAAATAAATAATTAAAAAAAAAAAAAAGAAGGAGGAGAGAAAAAAGGAAGGAAGGAAAGAAAGAAAACAGTTTTAATTATTAATACATAAAGACAATTGCTTCTAAAATGATAATATATCCTTCCACCAGAGGGCAACATTTGCAAGACATTTAAATGATCTCTCAAAAACATTTCCTAACACAAAAATATAAACAAATGCAAACTTATAACACTACTATTGGGTAATATCTTACGTAATTTTGAAGAAACAGTTGCTTATTAAACAATAATACTTAGTAAAACACAAGCAATAATTGACTTCTTTAAAATATAAGAAGATAGAACTTTCAAAAAGGAATATATTGCTCTATGTCATTGGACTTTTTCCAGTTCATTATTAGCCATGTAACTCAAATATAATAAAAAAAAATTTAGGGTAGAAGAAATGAAAAATACTGTTCAACATCAATGAATAAATTAATGAAAAAGTCATAGAATTTTACATGTGGAACGGATGATAAAGATTACGTGCAAGCCTTCATTTTTTACAAATAAGAAAATCAGTATATTAAAACTAAGTAACTGATTCAAAGTTGCAGGGATGATAATCAGCTGACTGTGAAGGGTAGAAGAAATGAAAAATACTGTTCAACATCAATGAATAAATTAATGAAAAAGTCATAGAATTTTACATGTGGAACGGATGATAAAGATTACGTGCAAGCCTTCATTTTTTACAAATAAGAAAATCAGTATATTAAAACTAAGTAACTGATTCAAAGTTGCAGGGATGATAATCAGCAGAACCAGGATCCAAACACAGTCAGCTGATTTCACATTTTTTACTCTACACCATTGATATTCAAATTGTGATCCAGGAGTGCAGCCCTGGAAACTTGTTAGAATTGCTTGCACCTTGGTCTCCACTGCAGAACTACTGAGTCAGAATCTGTATTTTAACAAGATCTTAAATAGTGAAAAACTACTCTAATCCATGCTGCTTCTTCATCACTGGTTTCATGACTTCAGGCAAATCATTAACTCTCATTTCCCTCCTCTGTAAATTGGAAATGAATTACAAAAAAAAAAAACAACTGGGAATGAAATTAGTTTGAAGAATCATTATAAAGAGTAAATGAGATCATGTAAATGAAAGTCATTCATAAATTATAACACTACACACATTAGTTATAGTCAATGAAACCTCCTTTTATTGATAACAGTGCTTGGAGAAAGCAGACAATTTTCTTAGAAGAATTGTCTAATAATGCAATTCAAGGCTAAAATTGGATGTAATATTAAGGGTAAGGGAAGGTGTCCAGAGAATGGAAGACTTTTTCAGTATTAATACCATTTGTATACCTATGAACATTTCCTTGCATAAAATGAAAGCTGGTGATATTAAAATCACAAAAGTACATATTTAATGTTTGGATTTGGGGAGCATGAATGAAGAAAATATATCAGATTATTAAGTAATATCTGAATATATGTCTCTTATATTGGGTGTAGCTATTAACCTAAGAATAGCCTAAATGGTAGTCTAGTAACAATTCTTGCAATTTTTCACATACAACATTTTCCCCTTGTTTATGAATTTGCTCAAGATATCCCCTCAGCTGGGATCTCTCTAAGTGCCATCATCTTTCCCCACCCAATTTCCTGGACTGTCATCATTTTTATAGGACTAAATTTCTCTTCAAGTATTAAGACAGATAAGGAAACATCACTTCCTGAAATATTTTCTGTACACTTTCACTTCCAGGCTGGGTTATTTAACTTGTCCAATTTCACCCATAAAAAGTTGTAATTGTATTTATGTGTCTATTTCCCATGCAGTTTGTGAGATCTTTCAGGGAACAGTCCCAGAACCTAGTGAAATTTTGAGCACTAAATAATTATTTTTAAAATGAATATTGGCAGTAATTCTGATTCAAACACTTACCCTTTCATCAAGAGAATGGAGAAGAGAGCCAAATGACAAAGATTTCAATGAGGTAAATGTAATTATTTTACAATATAAACAATGCTTTTGTGTTGGATTTGTGTCTCATATATATGACACTCAGCAATCAGGTTTGCCAGTGATTTAGATCTCTAGTCATTTGGGCTGAAACTTAGGCAGGAATTCTTAGAAAAATCATTTTTTATATCACCATCTTAACTTCACAGATATTTATATGACTTCTATTTTGTATATAATTTTCTGGATTTCAATATCACTGAAATCCCTAAATGAATTAAATTTAATGAATTTGGTCATGAAAGTTTTTAAAAACAGATACTTTGAAAAGCACTAGATGAGTCAAGTCCTGATGAGCTGGAAGAAGGTAGTTTGTTTGGAAGAAGGCAGTTTGTTTGGAAGAAGGTAGTTTGTTTGGAAGAAGGTAGTTTAATGTTTCCCTTCTTTTTATAGGTGATCACCTTTGGGTATGGATACTGTTTTGAGGCATTCCAGAGTTTTAGGAAAATATTATTTATATGCTAATAGAATATATATATATATACAAATGCACATCAAAATAAGAGAAAGATGCCCCCAGTATCCTTTTATTATATTCTTAATAAAATATAATTTGATAAATGTTAAAATTTAATAATAGCAGATGGCTTCAGCTACTTTTGAAATTTTTCCATTATCCATTCAGTACATGCATATTCATTGTATTATTTGGCCTATTTGGGGAATATTCTTACATGATTCTGTATTTAGATCCATATTTCTGACATTTGGTACCAGAATCCCTAAGAAAAATCTACTCCCCCTGTTGGTTTAAAGGAAATTCAAGAATTTTGACTTTGAGAATGTAGCTCAAGGACAATCTGTTTTGTAACTATTTGCCTGAATTACATCTAAGAGGTTTGTGATTCATGTCAAATGCATTAATAATTAACATTAATCTTGCATAGTTTCCTCACTTTGATTAATGAAATAGATTCATTGGTGCCATATTTACATACCTGAGAGCAAATGTCTTTCACGAATGTCTCTGTAATTCTGCTTTAGAAGAAGATGTTACAAAATAAAAAATTTATATTTGAAAAGATGGTAATTTAAAATAAATCTTGAAAATATCATCAGCAATAATTTGTTAAAAAGCACAAGGTGTAGCCACAAATGTCCTCAATATATTGATGTTTTAGTAGTGTGTGTGCTGAAAATTAGTTAAAAGTGAAGACGCATACAATTTCAAGGAATTTATATTAAACTGCTTGTCTTTTATTTAACCAAGATCACTGAGGAACAACTATTCTTAAAAAAAAAAACAAAAATTTCTCTACTCTCTCTCTCTCCCCCTCTCTCTGCCTTCTTCTGTCTCTATTATTCTTTTTTCTTGCTTCCTCCTTCTCTTTCTTCCTTTCTACCTTTTTTTTTTTTTCCTCTTACCTATCAGGGGTTAAAACAAAATACATGAACAATATAATTATGCAGTTTGTGTACATATAATTTATATTAAAGGGAGCCCAGGTGCCCCAAATTCCACAAACATAAGTAAAATATGTTGTAATCTTCCTTCCCTGAAACAGTCAGAGTTGGCATCAGCATGCTGGGCAAAATGTAGCAAACTGGAAGTAACTTGTCAATTTTTAATAAAATCTTTCTCCCTTGCAGAACTAAATGCACCATTCTCCCTGCAAACCCTGGCGATAATAACATCTTCTCACTTGGTTTCCATAGCATCCATTCCTGAATCCCCGGTATGGTCCTTGGTCAGGGCCATCCTTCCAGTTCCCCTAGAAAGTTGGCAACCTGACCAGCCAAAAGAAACCGCCCCTTTTCCGAAGACTTACTCTGTCCGTGGTGCTGAACCATTTTGCCAAGAAGCGCCCAAACGGGCGCTGTCAGCGGTGCTGAAAAAAATCTTCCCTGACGCTGCCCAAATCACAACAGTGTATCTGCTATTTACTCACGTCCTCAAAGAGCAGCAAGCTTTCTCCATCTTAATTCGACTCTACCGCAGAGCAGAGTTTGCGCTGGCGTGATGGGAGGAGATCATGGGCAAGAAGGAAAAACTAACAGCAGCATCACTCACCTGAGACCTAAGATGCTCCCATGAGTTTCGGAAGTGCTCTGCTCCTTACAGCAAAGGCACCATTTTAAAAAGTACTATTCTTTCGACTTCGTCCTTACACAAGGGTTCTGTGATATTTCCACCCGCGTTAGAAAGGCAGAGGGTTTGTCAGCAACAAGGCTTTTAAAACCGAGGATTTACATTGTTTTCGAGAGGACTGACTTCCAGGACAAGGACTCATCTGCACCCGCTCAAATACCATGGCACTGCGTGCGCCCTTTGCCACCGGATCCTCCCCTTCCAATGAGACTTTCTGATTGTGTCTACCAACTCTCCTATTAGGAAACCCGTGGGTTGCATGCAGCTATTCTGTTGTATTCTCGTTCTCACTCTCCCTCCCCTCTCTCACTCGCACTCTAGCAAGAGGCACACCGATACCATTCTGCTGAGGAGGAAAAAAAAAAAAAAAAAACACCTACAACTACCTTAAGCGATTAAGACAATATGCGCAACTCTCGCCTTTCATAGCGATCTCTATTTAAATCTGGCAAGAGCCGACACCAAGCTTTGCAAGAATGGAGTCGGTAAAACAAAGGATCTTGACACCAGGAAAAGAGGGGCTAAAGAATTTTGCTGGAAAATCCCTCGGCCAGATCTACAGGTAAGGGAAAGCAAACCTGTGTTTGCCTGGGACTCAGCATGAAAAAAAATCTGCAGAGCTATTTCCTTAAACCCTGGTTGCTTAGAGATTGTAATACGATCGGAAAATCTTTCTTTTTGCTCATTGCTGAAGTAAGGCTGCTCTGGAAACCTACTTATTAATTCAGGAATGTTGCACTAAATTAACCTGTCTGCTGTTTGTGTGTGTGTGTGTGTGTGATTTTTGCTTTGGTACCTGCAGATTCTTATCCTTTCCTACCGAGGATTTATCCTTTTTACAATTGAGAAATGACCTGCACCTGTTCAAAGAGCCTTTCTTTTGTTGCTTATAGTGACACCAAATTAAATTCCTTTAATGCAGAAAAAGGAAAAAAAATAACACAACCACCTAAAAAATTAATAAAATTCTGAAGAGTAGTGACAGAAAGCTGGGTTTTAGTTTCAAAACCACTTGAGTAGAGAATCCCCCAGTGGAATCTTCCTTCTGTACTGAAGGAATAATCAAAATATATCAATAATTGATAGCAGAAGCAGTTCCTCTTTTTAAATCTGAAACAATGTATATGTATTTTTAATTATTTGATCTCTCTTAGATGTCTATTTCTTGTGTGGGAAAAATCACAGTGCTTTTAAGAAGAGCCATACTAATAGTCAGCCAAATGACTTTGGAAGTATTAGAAACGATTTAAAATTTTAAATCCTCTCTGTAGTCACTGTACTATTCTGTAAATTTTACAACTTTAAATCTGTTCAAGAATATGACACAAATGCACCCTTTCTTAATAAGAGGAGCAAAATCAAGAAGAAAGGGCAGAAACAAAAGGAGAAACGATTCTAAGAGAGTGCTAATCTTCAAACTGGGTAAATTGAAGCCTTTGGAAATGTATAGGAAATGTAAAGAAAATGACCAATGCACGTCCCAATTTTCCCAATCTCTCCAGCTCTGGTGGGCTTCTTGTAGGCACCATCATGCACCTATGCGGCAGTAAACACTGCCAGGGCCCTGCAGTTCCACAGATGCCCTGGAAAGAGCTATTCTTTCCCAGCCCAAGTGCCATCAGTGGGGAGTTCAGGTGCAGAGTTTAACTTTGCATATATGAGCAGATGAAGCCAATGTGAAAAAAAAATCTCATTAATGGAATTTTACTCTCCTAAAATCAATACATTGCCATATGCTCTAATGCTGGAATTAGACTTTAGGAATAAGTACTAACATAGCTACAGTTAGCTTTATGACCAGTTTATATTTTGTAGAATTTGCAAGTCTGACTTTTTTTTCCTAGTAGCCTCAAATTGCTTAACAGCTGTCTCCCAAGCTAGGTGTTCTTGAAATTGATTTATTTTGCTTTCTCTATGTGTATGAAAATGGTTCTGTGTGGCAAGATACATGGTGGATTGGAAAACATCTGCAAATTGTAAACTGAGAGGTGCTTTAAGTATCCATCTTAAAGGTTCACGATGTGTTACTCTTCACATTCTTCTTCTTTTTAATAAAAATTTCACGGATATACTGTGGACAAGAACAGCACTATCAGCTTCTAGTTAAACCATTCCATCACTCTACTTCCCCCTACCCCCAAGGACAAAGCCCAGAGCGATTGAATCAGAGGGGTCAAATCTTGTGAAACACTATACAAGTTAAAAAAACACACACAAACAGAAACACAAATCTGGTATCTTCTACCTTGATGTGGGACATCTTCCCGGAGTTGATTTGGGGGCACATTCGTGTATCTGGGAGTCGCATTGTCTTTGGAAATGGGCCCAGGACATTTTTCGGTGTTTGTAACTGAGATAGTAATGACGCAAGATTGTGAATAATTAATTATTCATGTTCTGGCAGTAGGAAGGTTTGGTGTCGGCCATATGCGGCGGAGGCCTTTGTTTCAAACTCGAGTAAAAAGAGGGAAAACAGTAAGCTGTGTCACAGGAGAGTGAACGTTGAACTGGCATCCTGGGGTTAGAGGAACGGGAAGGGAGAGGGCGTGACACTCACGGAGCGTTCGCAGACCTCCGCGTGGGCACTGGACGGGACAGGCCTTGGTCCCCGGGGGCTCCCGGGCTCAGCCGGGGACGGTATCCCGGCGTCCTCCGTCGCGGGGGTTTAACTTAGCCAGAAAGGAAGGGGTACGCGGGTGCAGGAGTGTGCCTGGGCCCGCCGCCGCCGAGCAGCCCTCGGGAGACTGGAAGCTGTATGAAAGCGACTCGGGTAGAGCGCTGCGGTTGGGAGGCGTCTACACAGGTGCTGAGAAGGCGCCGTTCGGGTCACCCTTCTTTTCCAAACTGCAGACCCCACAGGAAAAGTCAGGCCCAGGCGATGGATGTGGATCAAGGCACTGTGGGGTGAATCCCCGAGGGAAGGGGGATTGGCTGCCAGAGAAGATAAAATACTGAAGAGATGCGGCCGCGGGGAGGGAGCCAGGGAGTGCCTGAAGTCTGGTGTGGCCCCCGCTCCCTAACTCCTGAGGGTGGGGAAGGCGGTCAGGGCCCCCTCCCCCAGCTCGGACGGGTCCCGGGAACTGGGAATGGTCCCGGCGTAGGCGGGGTGCCTAACCCCCCGCATCCTTGCCTCCCCACGCTGTGCCGCGCAGGGTGCTGGAGAAGAAGCAGGACGCCGGGGAGACCATCGAGCTGACGGAGGATGGGAAGCCCCTGGAGTTGCCCGAGAAGAAGGCGCCGCTGTGCGACTGCACGTGCTTTGGCTTGCCGCGTCGCTACATCATCGCCATCATGAGCGGCCTGGGCTTCTGCATCTCCTTCGGCATCCGCTGCAACCTGGGCGTGGCCATCGTGGACATGGTCAACAACAGCACCATCCACCGCGGGGGCAAGGTGATCAAGGAGGTACGCGACGGCTGGCCTGGTGGTGTTGCAGACCCACTTCACCTGTTTGAGCCTCGCTCTCCCCGCCGAATGCGGAGGGCGTGGTTGCCCCTTCAAGGCCCCCTCTAGCCCTGCCCTTCTAGATGTGGCCGCGGTAATGTTATCGATCCCTGTTCACGGTGGAGCACGCCGCTTCTGTTCTCTGGGCCTTCTTTTTCTCCCCAGCAAAGTGGAAAATAGTAAAGTGGAAAAAGCTCAATAGCTGTTTGAGGATAGAGATTTCCTACAAGGAGTTGATCCTCAATACCGTCCGTAAAATCTAAATCGAGCTAGTGTTTTTTTACCCGGAGGAATAGGGCAGCAGATCAGTTATTATTTCCCCCAACTCCCTGCAATTCTCGCCCAACATTCTGAATCATCACAATGAAACAAAACCGAAAAACAAAGCAACTGTGCACACCTATCGGCAGTTTTAGCAGAGAGGTCTTTAGGAGCCGCCCTGACTGGCGAACAAAGAGGAGCTTGACAGGCTCAGGGTCACCGGGAATCCAGTGCCGCCCGCCCATAATAGTACAATGTGCGTTGAGTGGTGCCTAGAGAGGGCGGGGGGTCAAAGTCAAGGTCACAGAAACCCGCGGGTCCGGAGACTTCCTGTATAGAGACCTGAGAGAATTTAAGTCTGGCAGAGCAAGAGTTGGGGGTTGGGATGATAAATTCGGGATGGGCTGTGGATGGGAAACTATGAGCGCTGATGGGCCCTGGGTTATTCTTGGAGATCCTGCGAAGGGCGTTTGGTTTCAGAATTTTATTGAAAGGGGCAGAAAAAAGGGTCTCCAGTTACCTACGCTGAGTAAGGGTCTTTCACCTTTCCTGTGCGGATAGTTAGCCCCAGTTTACCGTAAGGTTCCCCTTGGATGGCAAGCCACGCTGGCGAGGGCGGAGTTAGGCCCGGACCTTCAGACACACCCCTCTCCTGCTCATCAGACTACCCCTGAGTGCCACCTCCGTCTCCACTGACTCCCCTGGTTTCCCTGGGCTTTTTCAAATCTTTCTGGCCCAGACCCATCCCCACTTTTCAGGGACCACCATCCTTCCCACTAGCTCCTCCGACTTCCGCGCGTTCCATCCCAAGCTCCCCAGCCTCTCTTCCCCAGCTTTTTCCCAGCTGGGTTCCATTCTCCCAGCGATTCCACCGCTGCAGCCGAACAGGTCGGCCTGGGCTACATGGACCCCTGTCAGGTGTTTCCGTCCCCCGCCAGCGAACAGGATCTCCTCGCGGAGAGTCCTCATTCCCCAAACTCAAGCCCTGCCGGCTCGTCATTCATAGAGGCGATCCGACCTGCCAGGCAGTCGTCGGGGAGCAAAGTCAAGGCACCCAGCTTCACTATAAATCCATTTCAAACGAGCACGATTTTTCAGTGAAAAGAGGATTTTCTTCTCTGTAAGAAGGTATAGATTTAATTTTTTTAGGAAACGAACATTAAGCCATCCCCACGGCCAGAAGTCAGGGAGTACCTCGGGCGGTGAGGGCCGTTCTGCAGAGAACTATTGAACGTGAATTTCCAGCCCAAAGCCCTGACTAAACGATCTCCCTCCACCTGTTTCTTTTTTCCCTACACCATAGAAAGCCAAATTCAACTGGGACCCGGAAACCGTAGGGATGATCCACGGTTCTTTCTTTTGGGGCTATATCATCACCCAGATTCCGGGCGGCTACATCGCTTCTCGGCTGGCAGCCAACAGGTAAAGCTCTGGGGCCCAACGGGGCGCAGAGGTGGGATTTGTACCCCCCCGAAGGGTAGCGGAAGCTGGGGCCGGGGCGAGAGCCCCGCGGGACTGGGGAACTCCTGGGCGAGGTCTCCTGGTCCCCTGGAATACACTCTCGGGGCTGGAACATGGTGCCTCCTTCCAGAATAAGGCGCCCTCAAGGATGTGGGTGCAGGTTACCGCCGCCCCCTCCCAGCCCGGGTGTAACCGGCTTCTGGTGAAATGGTCGACGTGCCCCAAGGCCTGGTAGGTGCTGAGGCCGGCCGGGGAGCCGGGCAGCTGAGACCGTGCCGCCCGGTGCACAAAGGGTGGGGGCGTCACTGCGCGCCGCTCCGCGCATCCCGCGGGTACCACGGCTCCGTGTGATGCTGACCTGGCAGGGCGCATCGAAAGCCCGCCCAGATGGTGCCCTGGGTCTGCCGGATTTGTTTCTATGGAGCCAGGCGGGATTTCAGGCGCCCCGGGTGCGATCCCACCTGTTAATGAGCTCCGCGGAGTAGGGGCGGGGTGGGGAAGGCGCTCAGCTGCGTCCAGCGGGCTCCAGCCTGGCTGCGGTGGTGACGGCGGCCGGGGTCCTAGCGCCAGCCCTCAAGAGTGCCCCCGCCGGCATCTGCAGAGGCACCCCGAAATGCGAGGCCAAACGACTGAGGGGGCGGGGGTGTCAAGGAGCATAGCCAGGCCCTCCGACGGTGAGAATCAGCTTCATTTGTTTCATTGTGTGCCTTATGATAAATAAAACTAAGTACTCCTTAAATTGTTAACGCTGAGAAGGAACAGATGCTCTCCCCTTTCCTGGTGTTGCTGCATAGTGGCCAAGTCTTGTCGGACTCTTGCAACTCCGCGGGGAGTAGCCCGCTAGGCTTCGCCATCCATGGCATTTCCCAGGCAAGAATACTGGCGGGGGTTGCCATGCCCTTCTCCAGGGGATCTTCCCAACCCAGGGAGCGAATCCGGGTCTCTCATACTGCAGGCAGATTCTTTACCCTCTGAGCCAACAGGGAAGCCCATTTGCTGCATAGAGACCCCAAATAAAGATTTTGGGTCTTCTTTCAGAGCCTATACCTAGGACTTCACCTCTCTCCTTCCCCGCCAGCGATTGTTTCTGGGAAGTAATCTAGAACTAGGCAACTCTCTAGTCTTAATCTCCTCTCTGCTTCCCTAAACTGGTCTCTCATCCCTCAGTGACATCTCCCAAGCCCCTTCCCTGGCTTTTGTCACCTACAGTCCCATTCAGGAGAGGTGTTTTCTGGCCCCAAATTTCTCAGTCATCTCCAAGACCTAGGGAGAGATTTTTGGGAATTTATTTTCGGTTTAATGCCCCTAGGGTGAGGATTTTTGTCCTCAAAATGTTGAGGAGAGCGCAATAGACTAGAAATAATGCCTCTTGAATACTGTCTTCACCCTAACATTGTGATGGCTGATACTCAGGCTCAACAGGATTAAAAATATATATACTTTTAAAAACGGTATCTGTTTAAACTGAGAATTATTAACTGTGTAGAGAACCCTATTTTATGGATGGGATAAATTTTAAAAATTGACATAAGGCAGAAAAATTAAAAGGAATATTTTCTTAAATATTACTGGCAATAAATATGTTACACTTTGACTTTTATATCCATAATGCAGTGCCAATAATTTTTTCCTAAAAATATTTTTCAAAACAAAATAAACTTCCCAGAAAGATACCCCAAACATACATATGTAAAATATTTTTCACTTCAGTTGAAAACCATGCATAAATTCACACACACACAAGGAAACTCAATAAAAGGTGAAATAAAAATATAATGGCTATGCCTTTAAGTTTTTTTGAGTCAAAACCTTCAGCTTGCCAAATGTTAAAATGCTAACATTTTCCTGCCAGGAAAAAACATCAGGGATGCTTTAGCTTCCACTCTTTCTAACACTGGGAGGTCAGTAAACAGGTTTTTCTAGGTTAAAAAAAATGCAAGCTCATTGCTATCACTTGTGTCCTGTCTAGTAAAGAAAAGGCTGATGCTGACTCAGGTTCTAATTTATTTGAAGATTTTCCTCAAGGGAAAATGTCCTGAAGCTTAGAATTTTTATTTGGATCCAAAACCATATTACCTTTAAGTAGATATTTAGAAGAGAAAAACAATATTTTTTCATATACAATGTTTTATGTTCTCCAAGGCAGAGAAAACAAAGTCAAAATTTATTGCAAAATATTATGAACAGATAAGAAAGTGAACCTGTTCACTTTTTAAGATTTTGATTATCTGCTTTATTTTTAATATTTTTAAAAATATTATTAAAAGCATGCAATGAGAAATATACACTGGAAACCTCTTGTGAAAGCCAGTTTAAAAATGTATAACATTTCCTTTTCTGATTATAAAAGTGTTACATATCAAATAGGAAAAGTATACTAAAAAGAAAGGACAATAAAAATCATACATAACTTAATCACCCAGAGACACTTTCATTGACTAGTTGGTAAATGTCCAAATAGTCCTGTACATGCTACATATAATTTTATCTTAGAAGACTTTTTTTTAACATGAAGTTTTAGAAATTTTTAGAATTGGCTTGAAAGATGTGTGTTTCCATTTTCAAAACAGCAAAAGCAACATAGCAAGACCAGTTTTCCACCTACAAGCATTGTGCACCCATTCTGCCTTCCCTACAGATCATTTAATAATAGAACAAGCTTTCCCTTGAGTGGGATGCTGGGGACAGAGTCCTTTCCCTCTTGGTGTAAAAAAAGCTCTCTTTGGAAGTGTTTGCCATCATTGTTGTGGGTGGAACTGGAGTAGAAGAACTGACGCCTGTGGAGACAGCTCCCCTAGAGAGAAGGGCTTCTGGTTACGTCTCCTGGCAGATTTCTCAATGAAAAACAAACAGCCGTGATTTGGCTTCTCCATTTTATGAATTAAGCAAAAACAGCCCCACTCTTGGTCAGAATACAGATTTCTTGGTTCTTTTTCTGGTCCAATTCTCAGAATTCTTGCTTTTCTGCTCATTGAGAAAAGGAGGTAGGGGAGTTGTGGGGGGAAGGAAACTGGGTCTCCAGGAAAGCTCCTGAATCATTATTTTCTTTACCTTGCCTTAAAGGGCTATTGCACACCCTGGATAGGAGAATTTGGTCAACTCCCTCTATAGAGGGTTTTAAAGTGGGGAATCAAAGGGAGATTTCTTACAAAATCTGTAATGTTTTTAGATAAGAACATATTTAATACAGTGATTAAAAAGTATTAGAGGCAAATTAATTTTGTCTTTAAACAATAAGACTGTAGGGCTTATGGTAACTCAGATACTTACAAATGTGAAATTACTAAAAACTATCTTTATCTTGCATTTAGAGAGTGATGAGGAGCCTGGTCAATGACTTAATGGAAGAAACAACAAAATTTTTGCAAAGGCATAACCAAAGAAAGTCAGATTTATCAAAGGAAGTTTGGTCAACATTAAGTTTTAGTGGATGATGTTGTACTCACAGAGACTATTCTTGCCTCTGTCTAGGTGGAAATATTTACTTAAGCACTATTTAAAAACATTCCCTATTCTGGTCACTATTTAAAAACATTCCTTATTCTGCTCCCGACTTCCCAACTCTGCTTTAATTTTTTATGTAACACCACTGCCAGCTATCATACCAGTATTTTTCTTAGTGATCTATAACTAAGAAATAACTGCTTTTCTACAATAAAATGTGAGCTCCATGAGTGCAAGTAGCTTTGACATATATTAACACCACTATATCGCTAGCATCTCAAAGAGTGCCTGGCTTATGATAGATACTTGTTGAGTAAATGAAATAACATCTCAACAAACTGTTTCACAATTTAACTATAGATTCTAAAGCCAATAGGGTTGTGTTCAGACTCCTGAATGTACTACTTAATAACCGAATGGCATGAAACATTATTTAAACTCTCTGAGCCTCGGTTTGTATTTCTGTAAAAGGAGTTAGTTAAACTATTTACCTGCTGGCAGTATCATGATGGCTGAATAAGAGAATATGTGTAAAATTCTTAAGCATGCCTGGTACTCAATAATTGTTGACTGTTACTTATTTCTAATAGCATTTTATATTCAGAAAAAAAATGAAAGAAAAAGGCCCTGACCATTCAGTATCACTTTTGTTTAAATTTGCCTTAAGAATTAGTAATGCAAAAAGATTATTTCTCTTGTGATAAAAATAACTCTTTTCTCATATCAGATTTCTGCCTTTAAAATTATTTTCCCATATATATTATTCATAGTTAAAATTATTGTTTGCTGAAAGTGCCATAAGTCTCATATAAAAGCTTGTAAACAGCTGTCTTAAAAAAACTTTTAGCCAACAGTATAGGGATTATAGAATTTCAGTATATGGAATCTTTGAATTCTAGCCAGGCATTATAAATGTGCTTAGAGAAATCCATATAAGTTTGAGGTTAGACTTCTCTGATAAAAATTAAAGATTATTTCCCATACCCCTATCCTTTATTCAAAGAGAGTTCAGTTTCTAGTGGAACATTTTATCTTTTCAGGTATTCTTGGGTTTCTAACTTGACTTTTGCTAAAGAGAAAACAGTTCTTTATTCAGATAACAAACTGACCATCACATGTATCTGTAGCATATAGTGAACTCCTGATAACAGAAAGAACAGCAAGTGAAGAAGAACTAAAGAGCCTCTTGATGAAAGTGAACGAGGAGAGTGAAAAAGTTGACTTAAAACTCAACATTCAGAAAACTAAGATCATGGCATCTGGTCCCATCGCTTCATGGCAACTAGATAGGGAAACAATGGAAACTGAGAGAGACTTTATTTTTGGGGGGTCCAAAATCACAGCAGATGGTGACTTCAGCCATAAAATTAAAAGACACTTGCTTCTTGGAAGAAAAGCTATGACAGACCTAGACAGCATATCAAAAAGCAGAGACATCACTTTACCGACATGGTTTTTCCAGTAGTCATGTATGGACGTGAGAGTTGGACTATAAAGAAAGCTGAGTGCCAAAGAATTGATGCTTTTGAATTATGGTGTTGGAGAAGACTCTTGAAAGTCCTTTGGACTGCAAAGAGATCTAACCAATCCATCCTAAAGGAGATCAGTCCTGAATATTCATTGGAAGGACTGATGCTGAAGCTGAAGCTCCAATACTTTAGCCACCTGATGCAAGGAACTCTCATTTGAAAAGACCCAGATGCTGGGAAAGATTACAGGCGGGAGGAGAAGGGGATGACAGAGGATGTAATGGTTGGATCCCTTCACCGACGCGATGGACATGAGTTTGAGTAAGCTCTGGGAGTTGGTAATGGACAGGGAGGCCTGGCGTGCTGTAGTCCATGGGGTTGCAGAGAGTCAGACACAACTGAGTGACTGAACTGAACTGAACTGAGGGTTCAACTCATTTGATCCTCTCATTTTATCTATTGGGAAAGGAAATAGAAAATCAGGGAGGTGGTGACTTGTTCAAAGTCACAAAGAGATTGTGACTAAAACTCAGGTGTCCAGTACTACATGACTACAACCTCTCTCTGCATTGAAAGTTGACACCTCTGCCTGATACTATATGGTTTATTGCAACATTCACTTTCAGTAGCAAGTTGAGCCCTCTACTCTCTGAATGAGTGCCTACAATCCATCATACCCTAAATCCGGGACAGAAATCCGTGAATTAGAGAGAGAAGCCTTTAGCAGGCCCCAGGGATTCTTAGATTTTTGTGGCAGGAGAAACATACTATATCTCTGTGTGTGTGTACTGGCTCCCAAATGATTTAGCCATAACCCAAGTGATTCTGTTCTTTTCCCTGCAAAAGGCAAAATGCATATGTAATAATGACTTAGACAAATAGTGTGATTTTTCTGGAGGAAAAAAACATGGTATTTGGAAGTTTTTCTACTGACACAGCCCTTTGGCAGTTTGAGCTTCCAAAAGATTGTAGAGATTTGAGCATGACTGGGATAGTTTAGACCCTCTGTCTAGAAGAAAGAGGTTCTTGCTTGCAACTCTAATTGATACAGCTCAATTTGTACTACCGCTATAAAGAAGAGAGTATTTATACTTAAAAATTAACAAATTCTAATGTACAGATTATAGAAATGTTTCCTAATGTGCATTTGTATTTATAAAAGTGGAATTTGATATACTTTAGGTAAATATTCTGGCTTGCCTGATTATGGAAACTCTTCTTGTGAGAATGATTTTCAGAAAGAGGAGCAAAGATACTTTAAATACAATACGGTCATACTTTAACCCTAGAGAGAAATAATGTTTCTGGTACTATTCTGTCATTTTCTTTCACAAAAATAAAATAATGAAGATATTTATTATAATAAGCATTGGAAATGGATCCTTAAGTCTCATCACCAAGCTTTCTCTTTCTCTGTCTCTCACCTGTTTATCATCTTTTGTCTTCTGCACTTACTTAGCCATTGCAACACTGATCGCATGCAGGAGTTTCTTAACTCTTCCAGTGAGAAGCGTTTACAAATTCCTTTTGGTGAGAAAATAATTCAGACTGTGACTATAAAGCCTGCTGCAAAATACCACCATCTTGCTATGAGGGAATTGGTTCATAGTGATCCAGTCCTTTAGGGCCAGAGGTGATTCTCTCTATTCCAGTCATCTAGCTGCCTATCAAACATCTAGCCATTTCCCCATTGTGGGCTTTATAGGTTTGGTATCTGGGGCAATGCAGAAAAGGCCTGCTTTTCTTCTGACAAAAGAAATACCCTTTCCAGGAGCTGAATAGATGTATTGGGGAGGAGGGGTCCCTAAGGGTTTGCACGTGGTTTGCTGACACGGGCTTCTCTCGCCTTCCAGTCTCCTCTCCGCCCGCCCTTACTAGGTCTGGCTTCCGCTGCTGCGGCTGCCACATCCTACCGCAGTGCAGAAGCAGCCTCTGGGGGGAGGGACATGATTTTGAAGGAGGAGAGTCAGGTGGGCAGCTGGTAGAATGATGCTCCCGCTGCCATATGCCACTGTTGGGGCTGTCTAATTTCTCTGTCATGAGTGATGAAGTCATTTTTACAACATAATGAGGTACCAAGGGACCCAGGGGGCTGGCTTGCGCTGGTGTATTCCTTTTTTAATTTGGGAATGGGAGCATCAGATGTGACAAAGGGAGGCACCCAAGCCCTGATTTGATTAGATTAAATCCATTAAACAGCCTGGCTCAGTCTATTCCTACAGATCCTCTCCAAGAGGATTAGTGCCCCACCTGGGGTGAGAAACACTAGATCCTTGTTAAGTGACAAGCTGCTACCCAAATGGAAACTGATTGATTCCAGGAAAATAGATATCATCTGTAGAAATGACAAGTCACCAGTGTTCCTGTCACCTCTTCCAGGCAAATACTTGTCGGGTGGGCTTGATATGTGAGGTTGTTTGTGGCTATGGGTCATAGAAAAAAGAAAATGACTGGGAATTTCACAGCGAACTCACTGTGGGTCACACTGAATGTTAATCATCAGGCAGGTTGTGATGCTGGTTTTCAGCAACTGCGTTTGCTTTTTCGGATGTTTCTGTATCAGGGATACTGTATGTTTCTCAGTTCTGGTAATCTGTTTATAACATAGAACATCCTCTCTCTCTCTCACTCACACACAGACACACAGACACACACACACACACACACACACACCTTTCCTCTTTTTTTTGTCTTACAGTATGAAGTGATTATATTCTCTTACATATAATCAGTTTAAGAAAACACTGGAGGGTGTGTGTGTGTGTGTGTGTGTACATGTGTGTATAACAGGAGAAACAAGTAAAATGAGGTTTTAACTTGAAAATAAGCAAATCAAATTCATCTTAGTATGTCATTTACTGCAAAGGAAATCATGAGGAAACAATTTTAAGTAGCTTTCAAGTAGTTCTTCATTTTGAAAAGCAATCTTAATAAGCAAATGGCTGTTATTTCATTTCACAGATATTATAATGATGCTCTTTGATACATTTAGAGCATGAATTAGTTTCTAATCTTGTTCTTCAGGCATAGAAAAGTTAAGATTTTTTAATATTTACTTTTGCATATTTCTTTGCTTTTTTCCCTCAACCAAAATTTATACCAGGAGTGGATTTTTTTTAGGTAGCACCTTAGTTGCCAATTATAAGGACAAAGGCTTTAAACAGAATAAAATATAATTTTAGTTGAGGTTCCTCTTATTACTTGGAACTTCAAGTTCATCAATATTTATCTAATTAATGATTATGTATATTGACTATTGTTCAGATAAAGCAATATTTTAGTTTAGTTCATTGCTAAAAAATTAGTAGAATTTGCATTGATTGCTTATTTTTATATATAATACTAATATAAATATACTGACATAAATATACTGAAAAAAAAACAACAACAAAAAACAAATGGAAAACTCAGGCTATGGATCAGAAATTGGATTAATTTTACAAATGTGTAATTGGTTAATTATATTGAATAATATCTTAAATGTATATTCTATAATCATCAAGTCATTAAAATATTCTCAGATAAAATACATTACTATTTACAGTTTACAGTTTAACATTTAACCTATGGTGAGACATTGAAAACCAACCTGCAAAAAAGCTACAGTGGAATTTCAAAAGACAAAGGTGTTATAAAAATGAACCTGAAAACTAAATATTTCCTTTGAGCTCCTGAAGTCAAGCAGTAGCATGGCTGTTTAACTCATAAGATACTGTAGAATACAACCTTCTCCTAACCCATAGTTAAAATGAATCCAGAAATCTAGCTCTTATATTAAAATGGGGGAAAATAGAAAGCCAGCTATATTGCATAGCAACACAGAAGAGACACTCTAATCAGGTAGAGTGGAAAGGGGGTGAGTGAATATCAGAAGAGCTTTTCAATCAATGTGAGGTAGATCATTCAGATATAAAATTTTTTCTTCTCCCTAAACAGTACAAACAGTACATTTGCTTTGGGGGTGGGAAGAGAGAGGATATGAAATATAAATTGTCTTCATAATTTTCTTAGTTCTCCATTTCAGGAGGCACATGCAATTGCAATTAGAATTAAATTAATAAATAGACATATCACTAAACTTTTTATATATCATCATTCTTCCTTATAGCAACTCTTATAAGGCAGACATTCTTATATATTCAAAGACAAAGACATTGTGTTACTGATCAGAGAACTGAACAGAAAAGCAGAGTAACTTTCCCCAAAATCACTACCTGGTAAAAGGAAGAGAAGTTTTTTGATCAGAGGTTAACCTGAAAAACAGATGGTGGTGGGTATTATTTTCAAATGCAGTTGTGTGTCCAAGTCAAGACTAGTGCTAGGGAAATAAAACACACATGAGTAGTAAACATTTCTTAGTACATAATCCATTTATTATTTCTTCAATTTCTTTATGTTCAATGCTTATATTTGTTGGTTTCTGTAACACCAGGCCAAACAAAAATGATGACTGTCAAGCATAATACAACAAGTACAACTACATTAAATACTGATAAATGGAGAAATTCTTTAGGAGGACAGTATATCACCTCTGAAACATTACCACCTAATTTGATTTTGAAAGCAGAGCTTAAAGAGAGTCATTTCAGAAGCTGATGAAGATGTGCTGAATAGAAAGTGTAATGGCAGTTGATTTTAGTATATCCTACAGTGTTGTTTCGAAGACTTAAGGATGAGGCCAAACTGGGCCACCCACTTGCTATTTCAAGTGCAGATTTATCCACCGGAATATTCTCAACGCTATTAGTCCAGAACTACTATCCTACAGTTATTCTAGGGAGTAGCTCAGTTTTCTAGGATTATTAGAATACCCAGAACAGTAGTTTGTCCCCATTAAAGACTCAAGAACAAATAAATGGTCAATTGATCTTAAAGGCTATTGGGATAAAGACAGCTCAAGGAAGAAAGACCTGTTATCACCTACCTATAGGGAAGGGAAGATATCTCTTCCCTGGATTTAAAATATTTATACAAAAGGTGCTGGTGGTGGTTTCTTAAGCATATGCCACATGCAAAGTATTCTGCTACCATCTAGGAATTTGAAGAAATAAAAGACATAGACTGTGTTGTCCAAGAGACACAAATAATATGGAGGATCTTGGGTTAAGTCTTTTGAAAGTGATCTACAATGCTTTAGAAATATCTGAGAGAGACAGTTGGAAAAGAAAGGTATGTATGTGTGTGTATGGTGGGTAGATATTGAAGGCAAGTGTGTAGGGGATACCAAGACAAGTAAAACTGATCTGAAGAAGACTGTCAATTTTTGTCTGCTTGTTTCCTGTCAGATATTTTAAATAGACTGTTGAGGCACAGACTGGTGTACTGATGTATTTCAAATAGTCCATACTATGTGCCCTCAGAATGGGAGCCAAGATTCAGGCACTTCAAGCTTCTAGAATTTCAGGATGATACAGGACAACTTTGAATCCATGGTCACAGAAATAGCATTATTAATTAGAGCAAAAACATTCTGGAGAAAAAAGACAGACAATAACAGTTCTCTGGAGAACTCTGTTGAATGTTAGGGAGCTTCTATATCATAATAGCTGATATTATTATAAACCACTTACTGTTAACCAGATACTGTCTCCTTTCATAATTGATTCATTTAATCTTCATGATAATCCCCTAAAATATGAAGATACATTATCTCCACTTAACAAATGGAGAAGGTACAGCTTAGAGAATTCAAGTAGTAACAACTGCACAAGATCAGATCTAGTAAGAAATTAGAGTTGGAAGTTGAATTCATACAGTGTAACCATAGAACATGTATTCTTAACTAATGTTATGTTCTACTGTTTATATGTCCCAAAGAAAAATATGGCAGGCACTCAATCAGTTTGGTTAATGAACTGAAGTGAAAATTGCTGTCGCGTCCCACTCTTTGCGACCCCATGGACTATACAGACCATGGAATTCTCTAGGCCAGAATGCTGGAGTGGGTAGCCGTTCCCTTCTCCAGGGGATCTTCCCAACCCAGGGATTAAACCCAGGTCTCCTGCATTGGAGGTGGATTCTTTACCAGCTGAGCCAAAAGGGAAGCTCAGGAATACTGGAGTGGTAGTCTATTCTTTCTCCAGAGGATCTTCCTGACTCAGAAATTGAACCAGGCACTCCTGCATTGCAGGCGGATTCTTTACCAACTGAGCTTTCAGGGAAGCCCCCAATTTGGTTAATGAGGACAGTCAAAACAAGGTCAGAGGACCTCTCTTTTGGCCTTGATTGAATGATCTACGTATAATCTATATTTTATCAAGGAGATTGTCCTTTTCAGCAGGTGTTTCCACTTCACCCTTGCTGCTCCCCTCTATAATAAAAGGCAAGGCTCTTATTTCAGCTATGACAAGCTCCATTCTCTCTGGGCCTTTCCCTTGCCCCAGATCTGTCTCTTTTGTGAAGGCTGGAGAGAATATCTAGCATAATACTGCTAAATCAGTTATTCTCATATCAGGAAAAGCAACATCAACACCACCAGGGTACTTGTTAGAAATACAAACTCTCAGGCACCATACCAAACTAGGAAATCAGAAGCTCTGGTCCAGCCCTCTGTGTTTGAACATGTTCCTTAAGGTGATGTTCATACATGAGGAACTCTGGAAATCATAGTGCTAAACTATGTTACATTCCAGAACATTTTTTCCATCCTCAGTTTTCCTATTTCTTTGACTTCTTTTCTGAAGCTTAGATTTTGTTCATAAAAGGACAAAACCCTCCTCAAATGAGCTTTCTATTTAACTACTTACTTCAAATCAAACTACTAGGTATACATTAAATGTTACAAGGATGGAAAACACATCACAGGAAATATGGGCATTCATTTATAATGACTTTGCATGAATTTTAATCTATAAAGAAATTTAATCACTGTGTTGTACATCTGAAACTAGTATAATGTTGTAAGTCAACTACACATAATAAATAAGCAGACAAACCATAGGAGGGACAGAATAGAATTCTTCTCTCACTCCCCACTGCTCTGTCCATTCATCTTTCAATAACATTTTGGTCTTTCAGAGTTCTTGTTATTTTATCTGCTGCTGCGGCACTGTTAGGGCTAGTATTAGTTCTGCCTCTATTAAAGTACACTATAGCTTGGGGGTTAAGTATTTAGAACCTACAACCAGACTGAGTCGTTATAAGACATAGTTTTCCACTTAAAGTGTCTATGTGACTTCAGCAACTTATTTAACTCACCAGGACTTTTATCCATGAAATAAGAATGGTAGTAATAGCCCTCCAACATAGTTTTTAGTTTAAAATGAAAATCCGGCACAGTGACTGGCACACAACTAGCACAATACCATTGGATGTGATTATTTCTCCCTGACTGACTCACATTTATGGATTTATTTTTACGTGCCAGGCACCAGTCTAAGCCTTTTAGGTATATTGTTTCTTTTAGCCTCGCAACAATCCTATGAAGTGTGATAGGCTAATACAATCATTGACCAACTCCTAACACCTTTTAAATGCTTAGGATATGTCAGACATTCTTCTGGGTCCTTAACTGGTAATAAATCATAGGTTCCATAAATATCCCTGTTTTGTAGATGAGAAATGAAGCATAGAGAGTAAAGTACTGTTCAAGATCACTCAAGCAGGAAGTGATAGGAATGGACCTTGACTCTCAGATGTCTGGCCCTAGTAAACATGATTGAGACCTTTACATTCCTTTTTATAGACAAGAAATCAGAAGCCAAATGAGGCTAAGTAGCTTTCCAGTCACATAGTTATTAACCAACAAAGCTAGAATCTTAACAAAAATTTCTGTACAATACTGATGTCATCTTTTTTCCTCTCCCACTTTAGTGACTTTGACTGCTTTACTCCCTTGCAAGCCTTCCTCTTATCTGAACTTACATGTATGCTTCTCACCTTCTGACTCCCTGACTTCATCATTTCCTACCCCCTCAATTTCAGTAAGCTTTTCATGTTTACTTAACTTTAGGGGCATAATTGCGTTCCCTCTGTGGTCACCCTAAACTCTATCAGCTCCAAGATGCCATGGACTTACGATTTCTTCTCTTGGGTTCCCTACACCTACTTAAACCCTCCTGACAATTTCCCTGTTCATCTCACTCCTGATGTTCTTCTACTCACGTGTATCACCGTGTTCAGCCATTTTCAATTCTGCCTTTGTTTTGGATATGTAATGTAATCTCTTCCATGTTTTGAAACTTTGCTGATTCATTTCCGCTTTGGAATTTCTTCATCCTTTTTCATATTAATCTTCCAAAGCCCAACTTTAAAGGTTCCTCCTGGACTTGTTTCCTTGTCACGCCGGCTGCAATGGCCTTTTCCCTCCTTTGCTTTCCGTTTGCACTCTGGTGATGGCCTTTAGCGTAAGTTGTTTTTTGGCTAGTTTTCTTTCTTTTGCTCTTCTGCTACACATAGGGCATCCTTGTCTTTTGTAGGTGCCTAGTTGCATCACGTGGGCTCCTCAGGTGGATCAGCAGTAAAGAATCTACCTGCCAGTGCAGGAGACGCAGATTTGATCCTTGGGTTGGGACGATCCCCTGGAGAAGGAAATGGTAACCCACTCCAGTATTCTTGCCTGGGAAATCTCAAGGACAGGGGAGCCGGGTGGGCTGCAGGCCATGGGGTCACAGAGTCAGACACGATTTAGCCACTAAACAGCAATAACAACAAGTTGCATCTTGTAGATAAAAGAGCAGAGATTTACAGATTTCCATGTCAGAGAGTTTAGAATTCAGATACCAGCTCTACTGCTTGCTTTTTTCTCTTACACAGTCTGTCTCTAGTCTCTGATTTGTAAAATGAAAGGCAAGTGTAACTCAGAGTTGTTGTGAGGATTAAATGAATGAATGTAGGTGGTGAAAGTATAGCAAGTAAATTTTGGCTCCCTTTTCCTCCTCAACATAGTATCCTAAATATAGTCTCATAGAGGTTTGAAGTGTGAAAGCATAAATCAGTGTTGAATGAAGTAACTGTCTCAATTTTGACTATCTGTAGTACATTAAGAAAAATATAAAGACGTTCCATATTGGCCAAGAATTTTGATCATCATCATTTTAATTACTTGGATATCTATTTAGATATCATTTTCATAAAATTATTTATGAGTTATATTCTTAAATAGTTGGAAAAATTCAATCCATTTTTATAATGCAATGGCCACTAATAATAAAGAGGATAGCTAAACAAATTAAGAAAGTTAAAACTAGGAAGCATTTGGAAATGTCACAGATTATATAATTAGAAACACTATTCAGGGTAAGAATGGAAAGTAAACATTGAAAGTAACCTACTGACATTTTAAATCTCAGGAACAGTGTGATTTCAAGTAACTTTGTGAAAAATAAGTATTTAAATTTTCAGTTTTAATTCTGAAACACATTACTGACTACATATGATGTGCACAATTAGATATAAATCCCAGCAATAAAACCCACTGACCTTGGAATTATATAGACTAGATTTGAAACAAGATTCCTCTATAGAGCTGCTTAACAACTTGGGCAAGTGATATCACTTACTTCAGGCTTAGTTTCTTCATCTAGAAAATAGGTATATTAATAATGTCATGTCATTGGGTTGGTAAATTTTTGGTATGTAAAGTATAAGCATGATGTCTTACCAGTTGAATAGTCACTCATTAAATTTAGTTCTGACTACAATATGAGTTGAGTAACAAATAGTTCCTGATTGATTCAGCTTTACTGGCAGATGATTTTGTCCCCCAAGGGATATTTTGTGATTTCTGGGGACATTTTTGGTTGTCAGCATTTGCAGGCATGGGCTACCAGCATCTCGTGCATAAAGGCTGGGGTGCTGTTTACATCATCATACAGTGCACAGGACTACATCCCACAATGAAGAATTTTGTTCATCTCAAAATATCAACAGTGTGGGGGTTGAAAAACTCTAAACTAAAAAAACATAAAATTAATCTCTCTCCAGTTTATCTAGAGATAGCAATGTTTTCAAATAGACAGAAACTGATGATTGAAAGATATAAAATAAATGTCATACATCATTCTTTCAAAATAAGTATTAGAAGATACATATTAGATAAACCTGTTTTAAAATATATATATATATATATTTGCAAACCTTGGCATGCACATGCAAAATTACCACCTGGACTGCTTATTACAACAAATTTCCAGGCTTCACACTTAGCACATTCTGTTTTGGAAAGTCTGGAGTAAGAAGTCTGCATTTTTAATAAGTACTCCAGGGAATTCTAATGCATCTGGTTCATGGACAACAATTTGAAGGAATTCTTCCAAAGAGCTGAATGGAGTAGTTGGATGTATAACTCATATAAACACTTTTGAAACTCCTTTAGCATTATGTAGCTCTGGTTCTCTTTATCCTTAATGTTGTAAGTAGCCTCAGTCTCATTTTTATTGAGCATAAGAAATAAAGTAAGATGGATCTACAGAAACAACAGTAGTTTTCCAGTATACAGAAACCTACCCATAAGCCCAAAACTCCCGTGTCATTTTCTCTCTCTGCTTTCACCCTTTCTGGTGCACAGGTTCAATATTCAGACTCCCAGAACAGGGGAAAGACATTGGCCTTTGGGATCAGGTACCATTTACCACTAGGTCCAGGAAGCTTGCTTCAGGCACTCCCTTGATCTAGTTCTTCTCAGCCCTAAAGAAAACCTCCAAAATATTCTGGAGTTTGCACATAAGAGCATGTGGATTTCAGCCTTGAGACAGGTGAAAAGTCAACTGAAAATAATCAAGCATGAAAATACATTTTAAAACAATTTTAATAATGATTTTGAGTTTTTATATTTTAAAGACAGGATATGGGATTTTTGCATTAAATTTCTGGAAAATAAATCCATAGTTGGCAGACGTTTAATATCACCGGGTATTTTAATGGGGATAATCATTTCTAGAAATAAAAAGTTTCTGTTTTGTGCCAAACATTTAGAAATAAGTTACTCTGACTCAGAGCCATAGATACCTATTCAGGAAATAGGACACAGGAAGAACAGAAGAGAATATTCACCTCTTAAGTGACTGTTTAACTCTGTGAAGAGAAGCCACTGAGGACAGGTGGATTATTAGGTTATAGCAAGTAAATAAAAGTTTGTGTCCCAGTCTATGTTTCATAGAAAAAAGCTGATCTACTTCATCCTTTCATAAAGTCATTTCTCAAATTTCAGTAGCAGATTAATAATGATCAAGGCTCTTTCAGAAACTCGCGTCTTTAACAGTTGCATTTAAACGTGCTCCTGGAAAAGTGAGAACTTCTATGAGGCAGCCAATTTTGACTGAACTCAAGGTTCAATGTTTGCCTTGAAAAAATTTACTGAGAACACACAGCTTAGCTCACTAGAGACAATGTGTCCCCAGATTTCTCTGCAAGAGAAATTTCTAAAGTTACCTGGTTAAGGGGATATATTTCTTGCTTAGTATTACATTAGGAAAGATTTTTTTTATGGTAATGATGGAATATAATTTTTACTTGTAGATGGATAAAGGTGTTAGCAATTCTATTTTGAATTGTTTATATGTATGCAAAAAGAGGGGTACCCCAAACCCCTCCACTCAACCACCTACACAGAAAGAGAAAGCTGAAATAGATATATGAAGTACTAATTTTTTTCTATTTTAAAAATATGTCCTATGGGAGCTGATCATTAGATCTGGGGAGCATTTACATATGATTCCCTTCATAAAATTTTATGAATGGCGTTATAATTTCCATACTTCAAGGTATCAGACACAACTAGACACAACTCCATTTAGGCACTTACTTTTTCTTCAGCAGCTCTTCAGTGAGTATCTCCTATGTATCAGGCACTGTGCTAGGCATTAGGGATACAGCAGTGTATCTGAAAAGTAAGCTCTTGTCCTTCAGCAGCTTACATTGTAGATGATATATAGACTCAAACCATATACAGTGTTTAATTAACTATCTATAATTTGTAATTATATCTATGAAGAAAGTGACTAAAATTGTGTATAAACAGATTTATTCAGTTTAGTTCAGTTGCTCAGTTGTGTCTGACTCTTTGTGACCCCTTCGACTGCAGCACACCGTGCTTCCCTGTCCATCACAAACTCCCAGAGCTTGCTCAAACTCATGTCCATTGAGTTGGTGATGCCATCCAACCATCTCATCCTCTGTCGTCCCCTTCTCTTCCTGCCTTCAATCTTTTCCAGCATCTGGGTCTTTTCCAAGAAGTCAATTCTTTGCATCAGTTGGCCAAAGTATTGGAGTTTCAGCTTCAGCATCAGCCTTTCCAGTGAATAGTCAGGACTGATTTCCTTTAGGATGGACTGGTTGGATCTCCTTGCAGTCCAAGGGACTCTCACGGGTCTTCTCCAACACCACAGTTCAACAGCATCAATTCTTCAGTACTCAGCTTTCTTTATAGTCTAACTCTCACATCCATACATGATTACTGGGGAAACCATCGCTTTGACTAGACAGACCTTTGTCGACAAAGTAATGTCTCTGTTTTTTTAATATGCTATCTAGGTTGGTCATAGCTTTTCATCCAAGGAGCAAATGTCTTTTAATTTCATGGCTGCAGTCACCATCTGCAGTGATTTTGGAGCCCCCCCAAAATAAAGTTTGTCACTGTTTCCATTGTTTTCTCATCTCTTTGCCATGGAGTGATGGGACCAGATGCCATGATCTTTGTTTTTTGAATGTTGAGTTCTGTGCTTCAAATGATGTAGCCATTCAAGATAGTCCAATATCTATTTGTAATAGCTAGCCAATCCAGTTCAGAACATTCTTTTAGAAAAAAAAATTCTATCTTGAAATTGGTTGTAATTAACTTGATCTGAGAAATGTAGATCTGTTAACTCCTTTTATTTTTCAGAGTTTTCGGAGCCGCCATACTTCTTACCTCTACCCTGAATATGCTAATCCCATCAGCAGCCAGAGTGCATTATGGGTGTGTCATCTTTGTTAGGATACTGCAGGGACTTGTTGAGGTATGGAACTACAGGATGACATCATTTTAAGGTTGGCATGCTAATAAGAATCAGAAGATTATCTTTGTTTTGACCTACAAATAAATATATTGTATTAGGTTGTGTCTACACAGTGCCAAAAAAATTGAAAAACTTAGAAACCAGATATCTTTAAATGATGATAGACTACCACTGTGGCTGTTTACCCCCACTTCTCTGGAATTGAGTGACGATGAAGTGTTTAGTGAATGACATAAAAAATTTAAAAAAGAACAGACAGTTTTGTTAATGTGTTGTGATAAAAATTTTGAGTCCATCCTCTGAATTAATATGTTTGGAGAGTTTCATAACAAGTCCCTGTTGGCTTTACATCATGATCTGAATTTTCACTAAAAAAAAAAAAACAAAAAACATTTCATTGAATGTATTCTTTGGGCATCAACTCTAATGATTGACTTTTGCTCCATTAACCTGTCGTCTTTGAAGGAATATCATTGAAAAACGAGAATGGCATACTTATTGCCCTTTCTCTTTCCATGAAATACGGTGAGAGTAGATAAGTCAGATAAACTATTAAGGCACTGAAAACAGTTTCTGTCTTTCCAAAAAGAAAGAAAAAATGATAGGATCAAAACAATACAAAAAAGAATATTTTAAAGATTTTAAGTTTTAGACACTCATTTCAGGAAGTATAACAACCCTCAAGGGTCTAAGCTGAATCTTCTTCTGTAGCAAATTCTTTAATCTGGGAATCACTAAGTTTAACTCCTTACAAAATTGTCTCTCAAATTGTTCAGAATTGCAGATGAACTGAGTAACAGAGGATCTTTTCTCCGGCCTTAATCAGAAGAAAACTGAGGTAGAAGGAAGTCTTAAAGGATGGGAATAATTTGAACACATGACTAAAAAGAGGTCATGTCTTACCTGGTCTGGGCTGAAAGTTTTTAAAATGGAATTTTATAGAATTAGCAAAGAAAGGCCCCCACATGGCAACCGGAGACCCTGTGCCCATTCTAAGAAAACAGCATCACATCAGAGAAATGAATATACTCATTTTCCTATGATCCAAGATTCTAAACAGTGTGGATATATCTCTTTCCATCACAGGGTGTCACCTACCCAGCATGTCATGGGATATGGAGCAAATGGGCTCCCCCTTTAGAGAGGAGTCGACTGGCAACCACCTCCTTTTGTGGTGAGTATTATGTGCAGATACAGTTATGTGCATAAAAGCTTAGGAACAACTTTTGTAAGAATTGAAAGTTGGTAAAACTCATCTGTAAAACCATTTGAGTTGTGTCTGTATGTGTACATGAGGAAAGGTTTTTGACCCACCATTTCGATTTCTTTAATTATTATTGGTCTATGAAATCTTCAACTCCCTCTTACATTTTGTATTTTTCTCAGAGTTTATTCATTTCTTCTGAATTTTCAAATATATTCATTAATTATTTTTATTATAGTTTTTTGAATTTGTTTTTTATTATAGTGTTGTACTAGTTTTATATCTCTGACTTGGGTGTATAGATTATATTCACTTGTGTAGTCTTGCACTCCTGGATAGTGTGAAGTATGTGAATGAGAGTGCATATACATCCAAGTGTGCAAGGATGTGTTTGTAAGATCCAGTCAAGGAAAATGAGATGAAGTCAAGAATTTCTGTTGATTTCACTTACCTTTCTCTCACATTCTCTTCTACTTTAGGTTCCTATGCTGGAGCTGTGATTGCAATGCCTTTAGCTGGCATTCTTGTGCAGTATACTGGCTGGTCTTCCGTATTCTATGTTTATGGTACGTTGCATTTCTGTATAATAGAATTAAAAGAAATATGCATAAACTAAAGCAGTGTGATAGATCAATGAATATACTTCTGTGTTTGCTCATTGTTTTTTCATTGATTCTTTTCTTTATAATCTAAGATCAAGGGTAATATTCTATATCTGTGATCTTCTCTGCATTGTTATTTATTATTTTTAAAAGCAATCACATTGCTGATGGAAACTTTGTAATGTACAGTATGTGTTGCCCTTGATTATGAAAAATTTAATTTAGCTCTTGATTCAAAGCTGATTAAAAGGAAGAAGCTAGGCAGCACCAACTTCTCTTTTTGATTCTTGCTTTCTTGGTCGTTTCCCTGATTCTATTTCCTTGAGACTCAATGGGATAGGAAGCTGAAAGGCCATATTAGTGTTAATGCAAACATTCAATCTTGTGATGAAATATTAGCAGTCGCTGCAGGGGCAGTACATTTTAGTCCACATTTCCCCAGGATTAAAGAAGATTAAGCCCCCAAGTGGAAATAAAAATGACAGGAAGCCCAAAGTCCAAACTCCCTTTCTATTCACTTTCTAGCCAGAATATGGAATCTTACTTCTTGAAAGTATCCCATAGTCTCTCGCTAAGATACACTTTTTTAATAAAGAGAAAAGAAGAAAGATAAGAGATCTGGATTCCAACTGATGTTGTCACTGATTAATACCAGTTTTGGACATGGGCAGGAGAATCTGAAAGATTAATGAAATCATGTGGGAGAACAGAACAGAATTTGGCTGCTTCCAAATGTGCTATGATCCATTTTCATTTTGAAATGTTCTCATCAAAGAAAATTCTTATACTTGTAGAATATAAATAGTGGAGGATCTTATCCTGGTTTAAAAGCCATGGTTGGGTTTTGGATTCATGAATACCCTAAATGGTGAGCTATATATGCAGTTGAACATATTTTTGTTTTCTAGGGAAATTTTTTTAATAGATTTTAATCCAAAGCTTTTGTTTGATTTTATTTTAAAGCCCATAATTCAAAGATATTTAAAGCACTTACTTATAAGGTATATAGTAAAGCTGGTATGCTGCTGCTGCTGCTGCTGCTGCTGCTCAGTTGCTTCAGTCGTTTCCGACTCTCTGAGACCCCATACACAGCAGCCCACCAGGCTCCCCATTCCCTGGGATTCTCCAGGCACGAACAGTGGAGTGGGTTGCTATTTCCTTCTCCAATGCATGAAAGTGAAAAGTTAAAGTGAAGTCGCTCAGTCTAGTCCAACTCTTTGTGAACCCATGGATAGCAGCCTACCAGGCTCCTCCGCCCATGGGATTTTCCAGGCAAGAGCACTGGAGTGGGTTGTCATTGCCTTCTCCAAAAGTTGATATGGCCATCCATTAAATTCTCTGATTTGTGCCTTAGTCCATTATTTAATTGAAGATGTGATGTGACTTTAAGAATATGAATTTTCCACAAAGGACCCAGGAAAGCCTACCTCACGATTTCAAGTTATATCTCATTTAATACTTATTATTGAATGGCTTCCCAAGTGGCACTGTGGTAAAGAATCCGCCTGTTAATGCAGGAGACATAAGAGATGCTGGTTCAATCCCTGAGTCAGGAAGATCCTCTGCAGGAAGGCATGGCAACCCACTCCAGCATTCTTGCCTGGAGAATCCCATGGACAGCAGAGCCTGGTGGACTACAGTCCATAGCATCGCAGAGTCATACACGATGACTGAAGTGACTTAACACGCATGCACAATCTGAAAATATCAAAATAATAGTACTTACTTACTTGCTGTATATGACAAAAGCTTGGTCTTTGAGCCACATATTCAATATTCATTTTTCTAAATTAATGAGATAAGACCCATATGGCAGCTTAAGTTTTAAAAAGATAATGCATATATAGCAATTAGCTGAGTGTCTAGCACTTCAGATGTATTCAGTTAGTGGAAATTATAATTATTACTAATTACAGGAGTTCTCATTTACTGGGTGCGTATCTTGTGCCATCCACTATGCTAGTTTCTTTATGTATTGCCTTCTTTAACTTCTGTTTGCAAAAATCTTATTAAAAAAATGAATTATCTCATTTGGTAGTAGAGATTTTCAGAGATTTAGTTACTGATTAGAAGATGTAGCTAATGAGTGACACAGTTGCAATTTGAATAGGGGAGAACCATATTCCACAACCACTACACTCTATCAAACTGTCACATACCATCTGATTCCAAATTGTGTTTGCTATCACATTCAGTAATTAAAAGGGCACAGTACATCAGAAGTTATGATATTAAGAAGCACTTAGAGATTGACTCGGAGAAGGCAATGGCACCCCACTCCAGTACTCTTGCCTGGAAAATCCCATGGACGGAGGAGGCTGGTGGGCTGCAGTCCATGGGGTCGCAAAGAGTCGGACACGACTGAGCGACTGCACTTTCACTTTTCACTTTCATGCATTGGAGAAGGAAATGGCAACCCACTCCATTGTTCTTGCCTGGAGAATCCCAGGGATGGGGGAGCCTGGTGGGCTGCCATGTATGGGGTCGCACAGAGTCAGACACGACTAAAGTGACTTAGTAGCAGCAGCAGCAGAGATTGACTAGCCCCCCACCAAAAAAAAAAAAAAAAAAAACAAAAACAAAAACAATATTATAGCAATCAGGGATTAGATTGTTACCCAGGGGAGAAATAGAACAGTATGAGGAAAAAATGAAATGGCCAGTTGATGAGAATCAGGATACATTATGTGAATTTTTCCTGTTATTGATGCTTCAGTTTTATATTGCACAATAAGGGCATATTTTAATGGTGAAAGTGCTAAATAAAGGGATGAAATAGAGCTTGCAGTAGCATGTTTATTGTATTAGAATTTCCAGACAGTGATCAATAGGCAATAGTATATGCTGTGGTATACAGTCACCTAAACTGTTAAGTATTACCACATTAGTTACAGAAGCCCATTTTTCATGTACAGTATCTATTCAGGCTAAAATATTCTTCTGAAAATTGAAAGTGAAAGTTTCTCAGTTGTGTCCAACTCTTTGTGACCCTATGGACTAGTCCATGGACTTCTCCAGGCCAGAATACTGGAGTGAATAGCCTTTCCCTTCTCCAGGGGATCTTCCCAACCCAAGGATCCAACCCATGTCTGCCACATGGCCAGCAGATTCTTTACCAGCTGAATTACAAGGGAAGCCCACCAATACTGGAGTGGGTAGCCTATCCCTTCTCCAGGGAATCTTCCCAACCCAGGAACTGAACTGGGGTCTCCTGAATTGCGGGCCAATTCTTTACCAGCTGAGCTATGAGAGAAGCCCAAGAATATTCTTTTAGATTTTATTTAATAGTCGGTTTACTAGATCTGGGAATTCCATGGAAAGAGCAGCCTAGTGGGCTATCAGCTTTGGGGTTCCGAAGAGTCGGACACGACTGAGCAACTAACATACACACACATATCACTAGATCTGCACATGCTAACTGGAGAGGGGAAAAAGCATTTCTTTTCCCGGGAAATGCAGTCCACCCATATTAAAGACCGACACAAATAAAAGGATTTACTCCCAGCAAAATTTTTTGAGAACAGGAATTTTTTCTTGTTTATCATATTTCTCTCATTCAGCAGAGTACCCGGAAAAGTAACTGTTCAGTAAATATTTGTTGAATGTACAAGCATGTTCCAAACTATACCATTCAATAATTATTTATTGTGAGTTTCCTGTGTTTCAGCATTGTTTAACAGTGATAAAGATTAAATTACAGCACCAGTCTTCAGATTGCATGAAGTCTAGTGACAAAAGACAAGTAGAGATGACTAGGTTCATTTGGAGAAGCATAAGCTCAAATTCACATTTTATAATCCTGTCACAAGATTACTGTAGTTTTATCCCAGCTACTGACTGTTAAATGGAAGTAGTTAGGGGAGTATGCCTTTCCTTGACTTCCTCCTTTTGAACTCTTTACTTTCAGGAAGCTTTGGAATGATCTGGTACATGTTTTGGCTTTTGGTGTCCTATGAGAGTCCTGCAAAGCATCCTACTATTACAGATGAAGAACGTAGGTACATAGAAGAAAGCATTGGAGAGAGTGCAAATCTTTTAGGTGCAATGGAAGTAAGAACTTTATTATGGTGTATATTCTTATTCTTGTTCTCCATCTCACCTCTCTTCGACCAAGCAGATTGTTTTATGTGTCCCTATTCAGCAGAACTAATTTGGTATCAGTCATGATTGCTTTTTTTTTTTTTTAACTCCATGCATATTCCCTGACTTAGAAATGATTGCTCCTTCTTCTGTCTATGATTTCTTTTTTTCTTTAACTTTTCTTAAGCACCTTCAAATTTTAACTGGATTATAGCTTTAATACTGTAGCTGTAAACCTCAGTAAATTTTTAAAAATAGCTCAACATAGCTAACTGAAACAAAATTCAACCAATATTTGTTAAATTTAGATTACAGGAAATGTCAAATCACCTAACACAGTCATGAAAGGAGATATTTTTATTCATTGAATATTCTAAATCTAAGTTGTATACATCTGTATTTCTACATAATTTAGTAAATACTAAAACATTAGCATGCCAACCATAGGTCTGTCTCTTATACACATCTAGATGTGTATAAGAGACAGGCTTAGCTCACTAGAGACAATGTGTCCCCAGATTTCTCTGCAAGAGAAATTTCTAAAGTTACCTGGTTAAGGGGATATATTTCTTGCTTAGTATTACATTAGGAAAGATTTTTTTTATGGTAATGATGGAATATAATTTTTACTTGTAGATGGATAAAGGTGTTAGCAATTCTATTTTGAATTGTTTATATGTATGCAAAAAGAGGGGTACCCCAAACCCCTCCACTCAACCACCTACACAGAAAGAGAAAGCTGAAATAGATATATGAAGTACTAATTTTTTTCTATTTTAAAAATATGTCCTATGGGAGCTGATCATTAGATCTGGGGAGCATTTACATATGATTCCCTTCATAAAATTTTATGAATGGCGTTATAATTTCCATACTTCAAGGTATCAGACACAACTAGACACAACTCCATTTAGGCACTTACTTTTTCTTCAGCAGCTCTTCAGTGAGTATCTCCTATGTATCAGGCACAAGTTCTATATCAGTAATGCAAATATTTTAGTACACATATTAATACATCATAAATAGCAACCAATGAATACCCATCTGATGCTATAAAAATTAAATAAAACCCTTAAGCAAAAATATTGTAGACAGTCTCAGTAATTCAGGACCTAATCAACTCCATTTCTTTTTGCTAGGAGTTGAAAGTTACTGTGCATTTAGCCAATGACTCTTATGCATTATGCTTTCCTTAACTTTTGTATTTGATTTCAGCTCTGATTCTCTACTTCATTTGTTAGGGAAGGCCTGTCCTTGGCATCTCATTCTAGGAAAGAATATCTGTCACCCATTGTTGCTGAGGGCATCTTGGTCTTTAATGAATAAGAAAATGCCATATTGGGTAACATTCGAAATTAAGCCGGTACTTAAAAAAAAATCTTACATTACATTTGTTCCATTAGCTAAACAGGTTGGAATTAAAATGCATGCCTTCCTGTTTTCTTCTGTAAATAGACTGATAATTTTTTTTTCTGATGGTAGCTACTCAAGAAACAAGTGATGATGTGGGGATGGGTTCATACTTAGCTTCCTGTTATAGTCCAAAATATTCTGATTAGCCCATATTATCATTGATAAAATATGCTTCTTTTATTTACCAGTTCTTGAGAGATTGTGTGGTGTTGAGGTGAGGTATATATTTTCTAAAACAGCAAGAAATTTAGTCTAAGTGAAAACCAATTTCTGGAAATGACTCAAAAGAGAGTAATCAGTAGATTGACAAAACAGTATAGGTAAACTCAAACTCTCCATTTCTTAGACTTTACTATTTTTCTAAACTCAATATTTTACTTCTTACTGATTTTTTTTTTTCTACTCTCCTGAAGTAAATTTAAAAATGAGATCAAGTGGGAATAGAACTTGTATTTTAATCATTTTGAATTTTTTATTGTGATCAA
>SJYT01066135.1:471581-498497 GCA_006410635.1 Cephalophus harveyi
ATAATATTCTCCTTTATAATCTAAGTACTATCATCATACCTAACACAACTAAAAGTAATTCTCTAACATTATCCAATACTAGATCATATTGAAATTTCAGACGCCCAGTTCAATCCTAATATCTAATCAATATTCATGTCTTTTGTAGCCATTGTTTGTAGAGTTTGGATCAAATTAAGGATCACATATTGTAGTTGATTCTTATGTCTTTTAAATCTGTTATTTTTCTCTACAAAATAATTAAATATGTGAACAGAAAAATGTACAAATATAAGCAAATAGCTTGCTGAATTTTTACAAACTAAACACACCTATGAAGCAAACAACCAGTTCAGTAAATAGAATGTTATCAAAATATCATAAGTCCCCCTACAGCCACCAACAATTTTTTAAGAGAGATGACTAGACACTTTCTCTTACATTTGATGAAGTGCTTTGTGGCCTGAAGAAAAAGTACTTAACGAAGATGATCCTGATATAAATTAAAAACAACACCTTCTCGGCAAGAAAAATATTTTCTTCTTAAAATCATCTGAAGTTATTACTTATTAAAATGCAAAGCTATAATAGACGTTCCTGTATTTGGTCATTTTTATTATCTTTGAAATAAGTATATTTATTTGGCACCATTTTTCTAGAACTTATCAGGAAAAAATTCTTTTAAATTTGCACTTTTTGAATCCATCTATGATGGTGTCACTAGAAACTTTTACCTAAAGCCAAAATACTCACTATTTATTATTAGGACAGGTTTTTGTTTTTTGATTTGTTCCCTGTGATCGACACAATGTATCTTCCTACTGTATCGCTTTAAAGTGATGTGTAAACAGTTGCATTAGATTCACAACCACTGCTAGTAATTATGAGGCTCTACACTCAGCAATAATGACTAAATCTTGTAAAAAACCGTTTGCCACCTCTTTTACTAACTTATCAGCTTGAGAATCCAAGACAGGGCTTCCCTGGTGGCTAAGAAGGAAAGAATTCACCTACCAACGCAGGAGACACGGATTCGATCCCTGATCCGGGAAGATCCTGCTTGCTGGGGAGCAGCTAAGCTCCTATTCCTCACCAAGAGAAGCCGTCTCAATGAGGAGCCTGTACGCTACAACCAGAGAGTAGCCTCTACTCCTCACAACTAGAGAAAAGCCTGCACAACAACGAAGACCCAGCACAGCCTAAATAAACAGATAATATTAAATAGAACCAAAATAAATAAATAATACTAAAAAAATTCCCAAACTAGTGATAAACATTAAAGAGTATTTCTGTGTTCAAAATAAAGAACTGAGAAAGTGTTTGGAACTATGAGAGATTTTTTAAGGTCTAAAAATATTAATCTTGAAGGAAGATTATTTGTATTGGGCATACACAGCATCTTTAAATATATTAGGTGTAATTTTTTAATGAGTGTCATAAGCAAAGCCAATCATATTTAAGTTAATTTTGAATGTCTTGCATATCTTAAATAGCTAGTTATGGTGTGCTGGGTGGCCAAATGCTTAACCCAGATGTATACCATGTGAATTTTAAAGACTCTTGCACTCCAGTGTCACAGAATTTATACTGATATCCACTGGCTACCAAGAGAATTTGTCGTTAGGTAATGTTGTCATTAACTCTTGATGGGGTCTAGAATGCTGCACATTTTTCTTATTTTTCTTCTCCTAACTGTGTTGAATTTTCAACATTTTATATAAAATATGTCAGATACCAACAAGGTCATTGATTTGGCAGCGAGTTTTAACTGAGGCCTGATCTATCACTGCCAAAGCAAAATAAAACAAAAATCTTGAAAACTAGGGTCTATGCATTTGGAATTACTTTTTGAGAAAAATAGAATCTTATATATTTCTAAAACTGAAACAATTTAATCAGAAGGAGAACCGTATCTTCTTTTCTTCTTCCAACAATTATTTATGCAGCTGAGGTTAACTGGACTGTTGCAATTAATGACTCACTACCTCCTGCCTATCTCCTACTCATGCTTCAGCATACACATCATAAAAATGCAAAAGTATCTATGATTCTCATTTAGTTAGGAAATATTTAAAATGATCAGAATGGCTCTTTTTTTGGAATTTCAGAAATTCAAGACTCCATGGAGAAAATTTTTTACATCTATGCCAGTCTATGCAATAATTGTTGCAAACTTCTGCAGAAGCTGGACTTTTTATTTATTGCTCATTAGTCAGCCAGCATATTTTGAGGAAGTCTTTGGATTTGAAATCAGCAAGGTATGTAAAAATTATCCTTCTTTAAATAGAGCATTACTTTTGTACTTTAGTGACTATTAAGTTCCTTTGCCAATATTTTATCTCCTAAATTTTATCTTGCAAATTAGAATTACAAATGAATTCTAGTAAACAAAGACTAAATTAGACATCTGAGTGCCTACTACATTTAAATGCCTGCTAAAGACTGTTGCTGGGATAAACAAAACAGACCTAGTCTTTGCCCTCACAGAGTTTACCTCTTGGTTGGGATGGGCAACAACATAATCTTTTTCTTGTAAACAAGCATAATTTCCTTTAAGTTTCAAGTCGAAGGCAATACATCAGTGAACAAAAAAAATATTTCATTTAAATGGAATTGTATTTATATAATTATCAATTTAACTCTGCTTTGACACCCTCAGAAATCTATCTGGCTAAAAGATTTGAGGATAGCAAAAATATCTGAAAACAATCTTGTATCTTATTTATCCAGTTTAATCATTTGGCAAGCATTTGTTGAACATGATATGTGAAGATTTATGTGTTATATTGAGAAATAAAAATGTGGTTCCTCAAGTGTTCACAGCTTGGTGGTGTAGACAAAAATAAAACATTTCCAACTACAGCACAGCATGCTCAATGCTACAGACATTTATTTGTAGGTATGAAAATATAATCATTTTAAGATTCTTGTTAAGGATTAAATGAACATAAAATACTACAATATATTGAAATTTACAAGGTCTTCTCATATTCATGAATAACCTGTATTGTCCACCAACTGAATAACTATCATCTCTATTGAAATGATGGAGAAACAGGAGCTAGGGAAAGTATTTAAATTATCAAAGGGCAAGCTAACAATAAGCGGCAAAATTAAGTTTAAACCCATATGCTTCGATTTATGTTTCAGTTCCCTTTACTATGCCATTCAAATTCAGGTAAACCATAATTCATTTAAACATGAAGCAAGTATTTGCTCAATGCCATCTCTGTGACGAGTACTTTGCTGAATACATTTGTCTGCATTGGCCGTGGACTTGCCATTTCTCTTCATGTCGTTACATAAGTCCAGTTGGGCTCGCTATTCATATTATGCCTCTTTGAATGACTATCTGAGGCCTGAAACTGAAGAAAACCCGAGTTTGGGAGTAGCTATTCTAAGAGCTCTTTTGTAATCCCTGTTTCTAAGGAAACTGCTTCCTCCATGCCTGAGAAGAATGACTGCTTTAGACAGGGCTCTTCTCTCTGGAGCTGATCAAACATTGCAGGGTAGCCTTTGGGAGCTCTGAGAGGTGTTATACGTCTCAACAAAGGCTGCTGGAGGTGTGAGTCCATTTTCACAATCTAGGACAAGTATGACACTGAGAGGCTATTAATAAAGTCTAGTCTCATCGGGGAGAGTGAGGGAACCAACTGATGTTAATGAAACTGTGTGGTTATTCTGACCCTTAGCTCCAATTAACAGAAAATGCCTGAGTAAACGATATTTTGCAAAACCTAAATGTAATCACCATTTATATTGGTCTAATTCACTTATTATATTTTAATTACAATTTTGATAAATTCTACACACACAAATCGGCCTGAAGATTTTGATTATACTGGTTTTAAAAAATTACTGACTTATCTAAAGTATGTGAAAAGGAGATGATGGAGGCAATAAAACACGAGGTTTGGATCCAGGCTGACATGGTCCTAAATCCAAGCTCCACAAGAGAGTATTGATATATAACCTTGGTCCTGTCCTTGAATAATTGTCTCCTCAGTTTTCTGACCTATAAATAACAATATTAAGACTGCCTTTCACCACAGTGCATAAAGTAGAGTTCCCTGTACTATACAGTAACACAATATTGTAAAGCAACTATATCCCAATAAAAATTAATTTTTAAAAAAGACCATGCTTCAGAAACGCAGGAAAATTTAAGTGAACTAAAGTATTTATAGAGTATTGTTTTAATCAACCTTAGTTAAACTGAGAATCCTACAGATAAAACCACAAATGCAATGACTTTTTCGTATGTGTGTATACATACACACACAGACACACACATACAGAGTCTCAGCCTATATTCATATATGAAACTTCCCAACCTCTTGAAAATGGCATAATCCTTTTAAGTCATAGTTTCTTCATCATTGCAATGAAGATAATAATATTAAAAGTTTCTGTCTGGAGTGAAAGAAAGAATAAAATTGCTTGGATATTTAAGCTATTTAGAGTCATTTAATATCTCAATTAGTCATTAATCATCCCAAGCCCATGGTCGTGACACCACAGTTTACAGCATTGTAAAATAAAGCAGAATCTTTCCTTAATCCTTTAGTAATCTAGTTTGGAAGGACACATTTATACAAATAATGAACGTTTATCTAGTATTTACTATTTTCTAGGAATTGTTCTTCAAAGTATGCTTAGTAAAAATCTTCCTTATATATTGATGTATATGAAATTTACTAACTCCATATGTGTGGTAATACACAATTGAAATACATTTTATTCACAATTTCTGCCTCCATGATGCCCAGAGGACAGTGTTTTACATGTAATTGTTGATCAAAAAAATGTATGTTGAATTGATGCTGGCAGGTTAGGTTTTAGATTGGGCCATTTAGTATAAAATTAGTTCAGAAACTAAGTATACTATGTGACAGTGTAACCAAATATTGGTATTTGACATGGAAAATGCCTAAAACTGAGAATTGATCTGTATTTTTTGAGCTCTTAATCTATAGAAACTAAATATAAAACTCATAAGAGATATATATTTAGCATGCAATTAAGGTTTTATCTTTATTATGAATTAAAAACAAATTTTAAAATAGTCTCTTCAAGGTTTGTCAAATGTATATCTCTTCTCTCTGATTCTGTTTCTCTTTCTCTTTTCCTCTGTTGCTAATGATGAATTTCTGCAAACGTATTTAAGACTGTAAAATAGGCACATAAATGTGAATCATTCTGTGATAAAATTCAGGATAGTTTACTCAGAAACTCAAGATTTACTGACTCATAGCAGAAAAGAAGTTTTATCATCTAGAAGAGAAAAAAGAATCAAAGTAAATTTCCTTAACTTTTCTCATTTATTCTGTGGAAGTTACTGCCTACTCTGGGAATGAGTAAGTGGTCGTTTACTGATAGTAGTTTTTCCTTCCTTTGTCCATAAAGAGCTTACAAGACCAATAAATTGCCCACATTACTTATTCCTGTCCTTGTTGTTTTTCTCCTTTTGTGTTTCTCTCCTTTTTGTTTTTCATCAGGTTGGCATGCTCTCTGCTGTGCCACACTTAGTAATGACCATTATTGTACCTATTGGAGGGCAGATTGCAGATTTTCTAAGAAGCAAGCAAATTCTTTCAACTACGACAGTAAGGAAGATCATGAATTGTGGTGGTAAGTATGCTAAGAACATGTTTTTACTTCACAAAGTTCGAATCGACATGAATCAGCTTTTTCTATGCATATCACATATGCTATTAAATTTGTACCTTCAATGTTCATTCAGAATCATTCTCCCATCTTCAAATATTCATAACTTCTAGTTTTAGATAATAGCATAACTTACTTGACTCTTCCCACTATTTAAACTTAAGGTTGTTTTTGTTGTTTTTCTTAAAACACAAAGAAGGCTTCAGTAACTTCTGTGAATAAATTGCTGTTATTATTATTTTGAAGATAGAATCCCTGAAGTGTTTTGCTAGGTCAAATAAGTGTGATCATTTTTAATAGTTTTGACTCACTGGAAACATTTACATAAATTTCTGAAGTATTTTCATGTGTCTGTTTCTGAAGGTTTTGGCATGGAGGCAACACTGCTTCTGGTTGTTGGTTATTCTCATACTAGAGGGGTAGCAATCTCATTCTTGGTACTTGCAGTGGGATTCAGTGGATTTGCTATTTCTGGTAAGATACTTTAAAAAAAATGTGCTTGTAACATTCTGACTTTTGCTAGTGATAAAAAGAAATTTATATTCTACTTTCCTCTAACATTTTGACTGTTGAGAAAGTTTACTCAACATATTTCCACTAGAAAATAACAATGATGAAGGTAGCTCAGACGGTAAAGCATTTGCCTGCAGTGCAGGAGACCTGGGTTTGATCCCTGGGTCGGGAAGATCCCCTGGAGAAGGAAATGGCAACCCAATCCAGTATTCTTGCCTGGAAAATTCCATGGACAGAGGAGCCTGGTGGGCTATCGTCTATGGGGTCGCAAAGAGTCGGACATGACTAAGCGACTAACACATTGGTATTTGTTACTATTCACTACTTACTTACCCCGTGCTTATCCCCTCTCCTTTTTTTTTTCTTTTTTTTTTAATGAGCATCTCATCTTCTCTATGGAGTAAATATCACGTGTTAAGTATTGGATAACAAACCGTACCTCTTTCTATTTTCATTATATCCCTGAGCTAAATTTTCAAAAATAGTTAATAAGCACAAGCTATGAACTTGGTGTCTTTTAAGGAGGTTGGTGAGGGTGGTGGAGGATATTCTGTAGTCACCTACTTCTGTAAGGTTTGGGATTCTCTGGGTCACACTTTCTGTGTGTATTTCAGGTTTCAATGTCAACCACTTGGATATTGCTCCAAGATACGCCAGTATCTTAATGGGCATTTCGAATGGTGTTGGCACATTGTCAGGAATGGTTTGCCCTATTATTGTTGGTGCAATGACAAAGAATAAGGTAAGACAGAGCAAGAGATGTTCATTTGTAGAATATTCTCTCTCATGATTAGGAAAAGCATCTGTGTGTTCTCTGTGGCATTCTGCTTGTGGTCCAGTCACCACATCTCTGAGTAGGGGAGATAACTGAGGCTCAGAAGAAAATCTCTTTCAGAACTCTGAGGGAGCCTGCTTCTCCAACTGATAAAGGTTATACTTTCAACACCTTCTAATACTTCTGGTATCCCTGGTGTGGCAAAACAGCAACATCCTAACTCATTTGAACAGACGAATGGAAATCTTCTCAGCTTTATTTGTAAACATCAATTTAAACTTCTCTGTAGTAATTGATGGACGAATATTGCTATCAGTATTTGTTTTTATAGGTAGAGTTTCTAAATTAGGGCTTCTCTGGTGACAAAAATATTGTTATCAGTACTTACCTTTATAGGTAGACCTTTTAAATTATGGTTTACCAAAAGGAAATAAAAGAAGTGGGAGAACAAACTAAGTAACTCAATGGAATTTAGAGAGAGATTATGAAATTAAAAAAATTAGCAGACCATAGACATCTTTGGAGTTCTATTTCAGAACTTTAGACTAAAAAGTTTTGAATAATGAGAGTCACAGTAATATAGAATCTTTCTCTTACAGTGTTTGTTTAATATAATCAGAACAAGGGTTTCTCCGGAAGGTAGCATTTTAGGAAACGCTTCATGGTAGAACATTCAGAGAAGATGTTAGGCTTTCCAACCCAGGGAGTTTGTTCTCACGGTGCCACTTTTTGTCACTGCAGTCACGTGAAGAGTGGCAGTATGTCTTCCTGATCGCTGCCCTAGTCCACTACGGTGGAGTTATATTTTATGCAATATTTGCCTCGGGAGAGAAGCAACCCTGGGCAGACCCTGAGGAAACAAGTGAAGAAAAATGTGGATTTATCCATGAAGATGAGCTCGAAGAAGAAACAGGGGACATTACTCAAAATTATATAAATTATGGTACCACTAAGTCTTATGGTGCCACAACACGGGCCAACGGAGGTTGGCCTAATGGCTGGGAAAAGAAAGAGGAATTTGTACAAGAAGAAGTACAAAACTCATACAACTATAAGGACCGAGAGGATTATTCATAACAAAGCTAATTGCTGGATTTATTTTTAGTGTTTGTGATTAAATTAATTGTGATTGCACAAAAATTTTAAAAGATGTGGTGTAAACATGTACACATATCAACCAGGCAAGTCTTGCTGTAAAAATGAAATCAAAACAAATTCATGAAGTTACCATCAAGTGCAATCTATAGAAGTTGTGAAATCCCATCATTTCCATTCAAGTCATCCATTCTTGCATTTGTGATTTAAAGGTTGACTGGTCAAAATTGTAGAAGCAAGTAGTTACTCATTAGATTCATATGAGTTAAAACTCATCACCACTTAATAAAGCACAACTAAAACAGTTGGCACATCCCATCCTACAAAGGTTAGGAAGCCAAAGCTACTTGATCATGCAAAATGCACTTACATATTTGTTACACTGTATTGCAAGATATTGTGCAGAAGTCCTGTTAAAAAAAGGTGAAGTTGTCATGTTGGCTGCATCAGGTATTGGCAACAATTATTGAATATAAATCATAGAGTTGAGATATCTCTCATGAAGAGAAGAATGTTGTGGGCTAGCAACTAGCAAGGTGTACTAAATAATTATTGTTATTACACAATGTAGACTATTTTGTTGATTCTCAAGAGGAATATCTTGCAGTGTTTTATATGAAATGCTTGGGCACAAACACTTTTATCTGTGAAAAAGAAGTTGTAGAGTGAGGGGTATGCTTCATGTTCTTCCATTCATTTACCTAACAGTATGAAACACTTCACACTTCAATAAAATCTGACTTTTCGTGTAGCACATTACATAACTTTTTTGCAAAAATATTAAAAATAAATGGAATTCAATGTATTTTTTATTACAACTTTGTACTGGTTGTAACTTGCATTAGGAAAAAAAAAGATGCATACACCATAAAGAATCTAATAAGAAATTTACTATGGAGATATAGCCCTTAAAATGCAATATTAACAGCAAAAGAAATAGACATGATAGAGGTATCTTTCTTCCTTACTGATTAAATATATATGAAACTTGTGCCACAGAGCTATATATAATATGAAAAGGTAAACTTAATAGAGATATTGTAAGTAGATGATTTTATGATTTAAATTCCCACTAAAATATTTGTCTTAAATATATAGGACAATAAATTATATTAAAACTATATCTATATATATCTGTATATCTTATACATATCCATACACATATACATAATAAACGATCTTCACAAAAAACCAAAACTAGCATACACCTAATGTTGGGTTAGGGGACTGCAATTTCTACTTTCATAGAGTCATAGAATTTTAGATGGGGCAGAGGCATTTTGCTTGTCATTTCTTAATATAACTCAACAGAAATTGCAACATTTGTGTACCGAGCAATAAGTGCAATGCATAAAAATTCCTGTCTGTATATTATCTTCATTTTGCTTGCGGTGGCTGTTCGGGTGGTTGGAATGATTTTCTTCCTTTAAAAAGTTAACATCAGACCTCTTTATAATGTTTGAAAATGACAATGATACATTTCCCAATTCAACATAAAATATTATTGATGTGTTTAATTGTCTATTCTGGATATTTGATCTGTTCATTGTATTGTGCTAGTGACTGGAGGCCCTGCTACTGCAAATATAAAACATAAAGTTTGTTTTAAAAACACAAACCATTCTTGACCTTAAGATAATAAAAATATCTTTTGCTTTGTGTCTCAAAGTGATGTAATGTGATCATCGCTTTTACTGTGTTGAATGAAAAGATATGGACTATCATTTTGTTGCTGCAAAAAAAAAGTGTTAATAAAATGCTCTATTTATCCTTTTGCACAAAAACAGTACATTAATTTGGGGTCATTTTTTTTGTTGTTGTAGCTTAACTTTGTATAGTTTAGCTTGTGTACACTCCAGTGAAGTCAAATGTAGGTAGGCTCAAGAAGATTAGCCTTTTTAGCCTCTTGAGATTTAATGGAAGAATATGGCATTCTTTAGATTGTGTGGGGTTCTGCAGAGAGTTTTATATCAAGAAATAGGTCTCTAAGTCAAATTCTATCTTTCAATGCCTGGTTTCTCATAACTAGTGCTAAGCTTTAAAACATTAGGAAAAAAACTCAAAACTTGTCAGGTCAATGATACTACTGAATTTTCATCGTACATGTACCTTGTGCTTGAACTGCTTTAATAATTTTGTGTTGAGTATTTTATGTAATGCCACAAGGACCCTCCAAACTGGGTACTCTTTTTGTTCCCAGATTACAAATGAAGGAACTGAAGCTCAAAAAGTTTAAATAACTTTCCCAAAGTTAAATTGAGTCATGACATGTTAGTATAGTGTGTCAGCCAAATCAGCAAACATTGAGCAAGATTTCTCAGTGAAGCCAGAGGAACGTCTGTGTCACTGGAAAGATGATCATTTGCTCTGATTCCCTATTTTACAGATATGTAGGAAGGGATGACCATCATTTTTACAGATAGGTAGGAGTGGATGATCATCATTACATAAGATTGGTAACTGAGACTCATAGAACTTACTATTGAAAGAGACTTATGGGATGACTTAGCTGATACCTCTTATTTCACAAATGAGGACCCTGAAGGTCAACAAGGGAAACGGACTTGATCAAGAGGACACAGAGGATATTATGGATTTGGAAAGAAGTTGTTATGATTAGTTATGTTTTTGCCTTTATTTTTTAGGCAGGTTGTTATTTAAGGAATTAAATAAGAATATTTACTGGTTCAACCACTACCTTGTATTCACTACTCACACAACCTCTGAGAGGGAGGTGAGGGAGTGTATTTTCTCTTCCTGTAATCTTGTGTATAACGAAACAACAGGCAGAGACCTAGTTTAATTTTTAAGGAGGTCCACATGCCATCTTTATATAACTTGATGGCAGGAATGAAAATGTCATAATCTAACACTCTATTTAATTTTTTCAGTTCCCATAAGAAAATTGTTCTAATGATGCCTCTAAATGTTACCACAGGCTACACTTATTTACTTTGATCTCAAACATTTGAAGTCATCTTCCCTTTCATTTTCTTCCTCATCCCAATGCCCTTCCCCATCTATACTGTTCTATGCATCTAGTATTTTGCAATTTGCAAAATGGTTTTCCATGCATTCTCTCATTTCATCCACACATCTGCTTTGTAAAATTGAAAGGCCACATATCCGTATTAATATTTCTATTCTCCAAGTAAGGTAACTAGGTCTAAGCTGTATAATTAACTTCCTAAAGGGTCCCCAGGCAGAATTAGAATAAGAATACGTACTATCTGACTATAGCAGGAGAGTAATTTACTTTTTGCTCTTAAGTCTTATTGCTCTTCTGATTATTAATATAGGATAAGGGGAAGGGGATCTTCATTAAAGGAAGAACAGTATTAAAAACAGTGAAAATAAGAGTAATCAAAGCACTGCTAACATTTTAGGCTATTTTCTGTGAAAAATGCATAGGAAACACCCGTATACTTTGTGATTTGCAAATTTGAAGTCACACTTGATCTACTATTGCCAACTATTTTTTTTTCATTTAATTGTATGGCATGCATAATTTCCTATTGAATACTAGAGTTCTATAGTTAATATTCTATTACATAACATGAGCTATACTTACTCTATTTATGCCTTCGTTATTATGAATATTTCATTTTTGTGTCTCTTTACCTTTGTCTCCCTGCTCCAGTGACGTTTTGGGGAAACATGAAATACTATACACCTGTATTAAGACCTTTAACTTCTGTAAGTGTGATATTGTTTCTGTGTCTAGATATAGATATAGAAATAACAATAAAGATATTGTTCCTAGAGCTACTGGCAATTAGCTTTTCTGGGGTTCATTTATTAGTTCACTTATTTACTCAATAAATATCTATTAAGCAACTACAGTGTGCAGTCAGAGTAGGATACGATGAGGAGAAAACTGGACCTCTCTCTTGGACCCTAAAATCCAATTCCCCTTCTGGAGGTATTGGTGGTACCCCAGTTGCCCAGTCTGACCACACAGAAGCTCCTGGATACCAGAAACTCACTAACCGCCCTCAGAAAGGTTTTTTCTTAAACTCCCAAAGACCTAAAGTAAGCTGCTTTCAATGTGCTCCCCATGTCATTTTTTTTTTTTTTAAGTTTCCGGTAAGAAAGATTTTTCTCATCCTTTTGTTCTCTAAATTTCTTTCTGTTTGTGCTTCTCCCCTGGCTTTCTAAGGACCTATGTATTTTATCCTTTCACTTTTTTTTCTCTTCCTTTCACTTTTTTTCTCTTCATTAACATAGTGCTTCTCTAATTTTTAACTGCACAGTGACTATTGACATTTAATTCTGCTGTAGGTGTTATAATTAGCAGGTTTTTCTGCTTTTCTCTCCATCCTCATGCAAGACCTCAAACCTCAGTTTTCATTCAGCAGCTGTCAAAAGCACTTTATTTGTGAAGGTTGGTTGATGCTCTACAGTCCCTTAAAATGCTCCAGCTTCTCCAAGCTTTCCCTTGCGTGCAGCAGGCTCCTGAAAGCCGCATCACCTGGACTGTCACCCTGACCCTTGTCCAAATTCAGCAGCTTTTATTGAACAAAATCCTAGACTATCACCAAGAGCAAACAAAGTGAAGAAACCTCTCCAGTTTTGTTAAATCCCTTTCACGTTTTATTACCCTGCTTAACATGCTTTAGATAAAGATCCTTGCATTTCTAAGAGTTTGAGGGATCCCTTTCCTGATGCATTAGAGCACTGTCAACACTTAAATAGGAAAAGAACCTGGGATCTCTCTTTCCACCCCCATGGCGCCTTTGTCTTCTTCTCAAGGAACTTAAAGACGTGTTTTTTGGCTCAATTGCTGCTTGTATCTCCCTTCCTCATTTTCATTTGTTAATCATCTTTTACTGTTTGTTGGTTTGTTTTGGTGTTATTACCTTTGATTTTATTTTGAAGGAGGAGGTGAGTGAGTGATCAAATATAATAATTATGATACGCATGCCTGCGTGCTCAGCTATGTCTGACTTCGCAACCCCGTGGACTGTAGCTCGCCAGGCTCTTCTGTCCATGAAATTTTTCAGGCAAAAATACTGGAGCAGGTTGCCATTTCCTACTCCAGGAGATCTTCCCAACTCAGGGAGTGAACCCTGTCTCTTGCATCTCCTGTACTGGCAGGTGGATTCTTAAACCCTGTGCCACCTGGGAAGCCCAATAATTGTAATAGGAATTATTTATAGTTCATGAAACACCAGACACTAATCTCAGGGGTTTATGTATTAAAACCCTGTGAACATTATTACATAATGTTCACAATACCCTTTTGTGGTAGATACTACTATCAACCCCATATATAAATGAGGGAACTTTGGCACAGAGAAATTAAGTGACTTATCTGTGATCATACAACTAATGGAGTGAAGTCGGAAAGTGAACTCAAGCCATATGGCTCTAGATTTGTGGTCTTCATCACTATTGTCCATTGCCTCTGAAGAGTTGTATGACTTTGGGAAGTTACTTGACTCCTCTGAGGCTCAATTTTCCATTTGTAAATGATAATTTAATACCTTATTAGTAGCTGGTTTTGCAATCTAATCAAATAACAGAGCTTATTAGTACAGCAAGCCACACATGTAAAAGAGTTTAACAAATGTCCTTTCTCCTTCCGCATTATACTAAGTAAATACTAGATATTACCTCTTCAAGTGTAACTTCAATGCCAGCTTCATCAAAATGGACCATTTTGGAAACTATCTCTAGAGAAATTTTTTTTGACCATAACTAATTTACTCAGACTTGTTCCCTAAATTATTTTTTTTGTATTTGTATTTATCAATTATGTGACACAAAACAAGTGCAGAATACTAAGCACCATTGCTATTTATGTAAAATATAATGTATACTTATACAAATTTAAGAAACTATATACTGTGTATATTAAAAGGTTAAATACATAGATTGGAAAGATACAAAAGTATTCATTAAGGCTGTTTCTGGGGAGCAAGAAAGAAAATGAATCTGGGAAAAGAATGAAAGAAATTTATAATTGTCATCTTTTAATTTCAAAGAAGATCTGAAGCATATATGAGAAAATATCAATATCTGCTTATTTTCAGAATTCATGTGTGGCTTTTTATTATTTTTTTCATGGTAATTTTCTTTATTTTGAAGTACTGAATCAAGAAAAGCAGATAAGATATAATTCCCAGAGAACACTAGTCTTATTTCTTTCCAGTTTTTTTTTCTCATATCTGAGCTGCCAATGAAGATATTGTCATGATCTTCAAGAGCATTTGACAATTTTCTGAAGCCACAGAATTTAATACAATAGCTTTGAGAGAATGTTTTTATTTTATAAAGTCAAGGTAAAGGTAGAATTATACACATTTATGAACAGATTTATGAATCCAAATGAAGTTCTGCACAGAGCCAACAAAAATGTGCCTGAGAATAAATGTCACGGATGAAAGCCATCATTCTGACAGATCTCATCATTCTACTGGACTGCTTATCAGAGATTAAAAAAAGGAGTGTGGTGGGTGGAGGAGCGTGTCTCTCTTCATGAATTCAGGGTGGAAATTAGTATATCTCCATTCAAAAGCTTCATTAACTCTTTCAATTCCAGCTGCAATGGGATCACAGAAAAAACAAACAAACAAACAAAAAACCCACAGTTGTTTGGGTTCAAACTCTTTACCACTGCCCCCTTTATATAACCCAAGGCAAGTCATGTTGGTTCAATGAGCTTGGGCTTTCTCATCTGGAGGATAAAGGGATTGGTTATCTTAAATGGGTTTTGAAGATCCTCCCAACTCTGAAATATTCTGACTTCATTCTCACTGATAAACAGCTGAATTCCTCAAATTAACTTGGTGAAATATTATCATTGTTCTCAAAATTCTGCTAAATAGAAGACTAAATGTTTACTTTCTGCTTACTTTTCTAGTGACTTTAAAAAAAATAGCCACCCATCTCAATAGCCAAAAGGAGGGACACTATTGAAAGTTTGCTTCATCCTGGTGGCCTTGATCCTGTGGTTCTTCTTTCATCCTGACCTGAGATTTGAGAATCTCATGAAACCACTTATTAACTAAAAGCCCTGCAGTGAACTGAAATATTTGTTTGAAAAACATGAGTTGAAGTTCCCATAACAGGTCATAGTCACCTTTTACTGGTTTAATGGAATATGTTATAGAGTCCTGGCACTGGAAAGATGGAAATGCATGTTTAAACCCCTTCTTTCTATAGTTAGGGAAGTTGGGAGCAGAAAATTAAAAAGAAAGGCTCAAGTCTATCTAACTAGCTAGTGGTAGAAGAGTAACTTGGAGTCATATCTTGGACTCATAACTGGGCTCTTGAGATTAAAAAAAACACTCTTTCATTAAGTTAGTATTTCAAGCAATAAATATTTATTGATAATGTACTACATGGCTGGTCCTAGGAATATAGGGAGTGGGAGGAAATGACTAAATGAATCCTGCCTTCATAGAACCTAATACAGTGGGTGACAGATGGTAAAAATGATGAACAGAAAAACTTATTACAATTGTGACAGATGTTATGAAATAGAAGTATAGGTACTCTGAGGGTTTCAAATGAGGGACTTGATCTATCTAGTCAATGCATTGAGGAAAATTTCTTGAGCGATGTCACATGCAGTGTGAGACATCAGAGGTGAGATGAAGTTAGCCTGGCAGAGCAGTATTGGAAGAGAGATTCAAAAAGAGGGAATGGTATGTGCAAAGACTCCACGAAGGAAAGATCTTGGTAAGAATTTTAATATTTAGTGTTAGCACTCCCCAAATGTTAATGAGTGTACCTGGAATTTAACTAATATGTAGAAATGCTAATCAACTAAAGGTTAAATCTAGCATGCTAAAACATGTTTTTTCAAGAGCTACAGTGCCTATTCATTGCCTATTCATTACGTCATCCAACATCTATTAAGCTATGTACAGGCCTATATTACACTATGAGGACACAAGAATAAACTAAACATGGTCTCTGCTCTTGAGAAATTCATGGTTTAGAGGTGAAGAATGATGCACATAGAAATAGGTACAGAATGTCTTCAGATCAAATGAAAGAGAACTTGTGTATATATATAATCTTTCATTTGGACAGCAAATCCTGCATATCAAAAGGCATTCACAATTATTCCTTATACCATTTAAAGTTTTCAGAACACTTTTACATATGATTTATCACAATTTGCTCTTAATCATGTGTTTGTTTATAACTTTAGTATGTATGTCTACTAAGCCATTAATGCTATGAAGCATATCTTTTGTTCTCTATACCATATCCAAGGTCTAACATAAATAAAGAACTAATAATGAGTGGAAAAATGAATGATCATATTTGATATGCACAGAAAATTATATAGGTAGGCAGATTATTGGGCTTATTAAATTAATTCTCCTTTCCAGAAAGGAAGTTGGGGAGAGAAGACATAGAACTGGATTTTGAAAGTGGAATAGTTATTTGCCCACCTTATATGGGGCTTCCCAGGTGGTTCAGTGGTAAAAAATTTGCCTGCCAACACAGGAGATGCAAGAGACGTGGGTTTGATCCCTGATCTGGAAAATGCCCTGGAGTAGGAAATGGCTACCCACTCCAGTATTCTTGCCTGGGAAAGTCCAAGTAATCTGGACAGAGGAGCCTAGCAGGCTACAGTTTGTGGCATCACAAAGAGTTGGACACGACTGAGTGACTGAACACACACACACAACCTTATAAATGGAGAACAGGCATAGAGGCAGAGGCCCCAACATTAGCCGATGCTGGGGGTGTATCTACCACGGCATGTGTCTGGAGGAATGAGTATGATTCGACTATCAAGTGTGCATAGGAGATATGAAGATAGATAGGGCATTAAGCTAGCTGGCTCTGCCATGCCATAGATGCCAGGGTATGGTGTTCAGATGCTGTCTTATAGTTGAGGGAATTTTAAGTGGGGCCTGAGTGATTAGTGGTTACTCCATCTGGCAAGATGTTGCAGAGGAGAGGGGAGAGACTGGAAGCAGGTTCCGTACAAGAGTGCCAAGGAAGATATTGGAGGGAGGAGGTGTGGAGAGATGGCATGACCTGGGGATTGTGGTGTAGTTACAGATATCAAGACAAAAGTCTGGTATATTCATCTCCATATCTATCCACTCACAACTCAAACCACAGAGCAAAAGGTAGATAATGAAAATATATTAACAAATACACAATTCACGCTTTCTGCACCTTGAGTGATGTTTCCAGACCAGGGTGATCCACTTGTCCCTGGCTTCCACAACTTTAGATAGAAAGAAGCATACACAATATTTTTGAGAAAATACTCTCTTGTTCTTCTTTTTCAGAATTCTGTATGAAACTAAAGGTTTATACACATTCTCTCTCATGTCAAGGGGCATATTTATTCCAGAAGTTTCTCAAGTTAGTCTCTTTCCTCAAGGAAATTGATGCATTCAACCAGGGGAACGATAGACTCGCTCGCTTTAAGGGTAGATTCACCTTAAGCTTTGGCTGTATCCCCATCATTTTGTTGTGCTTTTTTCCCCGTCATATTTCTTCCTTTCTCTCTTGATAAAACACAGTTATTTATGATGTGTCTAGAAACATAAATGAAAACTTGATGTATCACTAGAGAGCTTTCAAGGTCAAAATCACATTTTTTCATCAGTAACGGTGGACATTATTGTTGCCTGTATTGGGATTTACCTAAAAAAAAAAAAAAAAAAGGATAGAAAGGGCTTGGTGATACAAAATATCCCCCTTACTAGGGGTTGCCAACTACAACAAGGCAAGTATTGAACTTGCCTCCACATCATACCTCTAATCACATATAAGCAAACCACTTCATTTCTCTGAACTCAGTATCCGCATTTGCAAAATGGGTATCACAGTGCATATTTCATGAACTCTAATAAACGTTATGAGAGGTGGTTTAATTTGCATATTTTGTAAATTTTTATAAGGTGTCAAGCAAAGGCAGGAATTTCAAGTTTCTCCATTTGAATGATGGACACCCAGAGGCTCCCAGTAAAAGGGAAGTATTAACTGCATGCAAATATATCATACCACTAGTAACTATGAATCAGTTCAGTTCAGTCGCTCAGTTGTGTCCGACTCTTTGCGACCCCATGAATCGCAGCATGCCAGGCCTCCCTGTTCATTACCATCTCTTGGAGTTCACCCAGACTCACGTCCATCGAGTCAGTGATGCCATCCAGCCATCTCATCCTCGGTCGTCCCCTTTTCCTCCTGCCCTCAATCCCTCCCAGCATCACAGTCTTTTCCAGTGAGTCAACTCTTCGCATGAGGTGGCCAAAGTACTGGAGTTTCAGCTTTAGCTTCATTCCTTCCAAAGAAATCCCAGGGCTGATCTCCTTCAGAATGGACTGGTTGGATCTCCTTGCAGTCCAAGGGACTCTCAAGAGTCTTCTCCAACACCACAGTTCAAAAGCATCAATTCTTCGGCGCTCAGCCTTCTTCACAGTCCAACTCTCACATCCATACATGACCACAGGAAAAACCATATCCTTGACTAGATGGACCTTGTCGGCAAAGTAATGTCTCTGCTTTTGAAAATACTATCTAGGTTGGACATAACTTTTCTTCCAAGGAGCAAGCGTCTTCTAATTTCATGGCTGCAGTCACCATCTGCAGTGATTTTGGAGCCCCAAAAGATAAAGTCTGACACTGTTTCCACTGTTTCCCCATCTATTTCCCATGAAGTGATGGGACCGGATGCCATGATCTTTGTTTTCTGAATGTTGAGCTTTAAGCCAACTTTTTCACTCTCCTCTTTCACTTTCATCAAGAGGCTTTTTAGCTCCTCTTCACTTTCTTCCATAAGGGTGGTGTCATCTGCATATCTGAGGTTATTGATACTTCTCCCAGCAATCTTGATTCCAGCTTGTGTTTCTTCCAGTGCAGCGTTTCTCATGATGTACTCTGCATATAAGTTAAATATGAATATTTATGGTATATTAACAGGTGTTCCAAGTGTCTCCAGATATTCTCTCTTATTGATCCTCACTCCAGTGATGTAAGGTAGAATGGAGAAGGATCGTTATCCCCCTTCCCCACTTTCTTTCCAAATTAAAAAAAAGAAATTAAGACTCAGAGAGTATTTGATTTATCCATCCAGGATTAGAACCCTGGACTAGTACTAATTCAGATACACCACAGTACTCATTCTTAGATGGGACAGATTCTAGTGAAATAAGTTCCAGGAGGGGTGGTAATTGGGAAGAGCTGCTCTCCAGGAAAGGTAGATTCAGTAGGGAGACCCTTGAGTGGGGGTGGGCAGGAGCAGCCACGTGACTGCATGGGATCCCCGTGTGGAATGAGGAGAAAAGGAACCCTGAGAAGGAAGGGAACTGGGCTGGAGCATCACGCTTTCCTCTGCCCACTGACGGCAAGTTACTTTTATTTCCATGTAGCCCTTATTTATCATTGTCTCATTGTTTGTGTCTAAATGAGTGTTCCTCAGTGAGCTCACTGAAGGTAGGAATCATGTTTTATTTCTTTTCATGTATTCCCACATTATGCAAAACTCTGCCTCCCACCTAATGAATTCAGAATTGAGATGCAGGGAGCTCAGAACACCTCTGCACTAGTTTCTTTGGGCTCTTGTAATGAAGTACCACAAGCTGGGTGGCTCGGAACAGCAGATTGGCTCACAGTTCTGGAGGTCAGAAATCTGAAATCAAGGTGTTTTTGAAGTCAACAGGACCATGTGCTTCCTGAAGGCACTAGGGGATGATCTGTTCCAGGCTTCTCTCCTAATCTGGGGTATTTCCTGTGTTTATTGGCAACATAACTCCAATCTTCACATGGCATTCTTCTCCCTGTGTGTTTGTCTGTCTCTTCATGGGAGTTCCTTTTCTAAAGATACCAGTCACGTCAGATTGGAGACCCACCCTAGTCCAGTATGATCTCATCTTTATTCAACTAGTTACATCAGCAATGGTCCTATTTCCCAATAAACTCATATTCTGAAGTACCAGAGGCTAGGACTTTTGCCTATGAATTCAATCTGTAACAGCCTCCCTCTGGTCTTAAGAGAGTCTACCAGGCTCTCTCTTTTTCAGAGCTTGTTCAATTAGGGATCACAAAGCAGTTATTTTTAATACTCTCTTTCCTATGGGTAACATGTCTCTTGCAAAATGTTGTTAACAGTGGCTTCTTGTGGTCATTGATTTCCCAGCATTTTGTTCAAGACATGCAGGACTATGACCATCTGATACCACCGCTACAATGGCCAGAAATGGGAGCGTGAACACGCATCCTGCACAGCAAGGAAAACATCAAACATCACAGAGACACTGCGTGGCCATTCTGCTGACAAGGAATCCATCTGACAAGACATGTTGTCGATCTCCTCGAGGATCAGATGGCAGACGTCCTAGATGAAAGGGCAAGAAATAAAATGAGCACCGAAGACAAGGGCATGAAACCAGTGTACTTGGCTGTGTGACTGGGATTTCAAATCACTCGAGATGCTGGTTTCTTCCATTTGGCAGTCTGTGTCTTACTCTGTGCTTAACCTCGCTCAGAAAATTCAGTACAGCTACTCACTGGCAACAGCAGTCACTGCAGGAGTGGAGTAATTACTTGGTGCAAGTATTTATTTAAGAATCAACGTCTGTGTATATCTCAGTGTGAGACATCAGGGTATATGAAACTGAAAAGCTACCTGAAAATCAAATAAAACCAGAATACCTATAGGTCGTTCTCTTTCTGGGGTTGAATGAGGTCACATAACAGTTAAACCTGAAGTTCCCTTCTGACTCAGCATCCAACTTTTTTGAGGGGAGCTTCTCTTTGGCTCCCATATGTGTTTGAGTCACTGAAAGGACCTCTACGTTTTTGGTACCAGGGAGCTGATACACCCATGGGTCACTGGCAGTGCTTCTTCTGGAAGTTTCAGCAGAAGTTTCAGTGTGCTACCCCATGCTGGCCTGAGGGGGTATGGCTCTCCTTCACACATAGCTTCTATCTATGGCTTGCCCATGGGGAATGGATTACAAAAGGGCTGATGAGATTTGAAAGGGACATTGTTCCTACCAGTTTAGATGGATTGATGTCAGGATAGACTGCTTGGCACACAGGAGTCTGGCCTTTGTGCAGACTACACCTTGCATGAAGTTATGAGATGGTTCTACAAGGTCCTATTTACCACTCTAATCCTCCATACAGTCATTCACAGCACAGCACAAGACAAACTAAAGATTTTGTTATACAAAGATTCATCCAAGAAAGGATCCAAGATTATAGATGAAGTTTTCAGTACAGAGATTTTCAACTGCCCACTTCTGGGATTAGAAACTAAATAGGGACCAAGCATATAATGCAAAAGAAAGACCATATCCTAGTGTGGATATAGTGACAGGGAAAACTCATGCCCCCCGAAAAGGGGTCACGGATCCTTAGTTGCAGTAGACAGTGGTCACGTGGGAATGATGCCATTTTTTTTCAAGAGGCTGAAAATCCAGATATTTTTGTGATGTGTCAATTGAAAAAAAAAGTGCAACCTAAAAGTTGAGAGTTATACTTTATTTGGCAGAAACTTGGAGTACTTAAGTCCAGAAGGCAGGTACCTCAAATAAACCTGAGAGAACTGCTCCTAGGAGGCAAGGGAAGGAGTCAGTTTATACAGAAGTTTTGCAACAAAGAACAGGTGGTCTGAATGTTAAAAGAGTACTGTAAATTAAAGAAAACCAAATATCAAGTAAAGGAATTAGGGCTTTTTTTTCTGTATGAGAAGATGGAAGAGTGTGGGATCACTGAATTCATTCCTCAGCTCTCTGGGGCCAGAATCCTGTGCTTTCACATTCTGAGTTTCCTCAGGGTTCAACCTTGGGGAGTAGTTGCAGTCTGATAGCTGCTAGAGGACAGGTATTCTTTTCCTTCCTGAGTTCCCTCAGGGCTCATCAGATCACCTTCCATGGTGGCTGTAACTGCTGATGACTGTGACCATCCTTTGTTTACTGCTGTGGCTGGAAATGTTCCATTTCTCAGAAATCTCATAATTTTTACTAATGTTGGCAATCATAATGGCAGCTTAACAATCAATGTTAGCTCAGCAAAATATCTCTAGATCAATTTGGCCCTCAGGCTCTTAGTTGGAAATTTCTGGGCTCATAGTTTTATTAGAGGCTACATGGCTCAGAAATTCCACAGGCATCTTCTAGGGTGCCCCACACTATTAGAAGCCTGATTTGCTGACAATAGCTAAGAATAACTCCCTGGTTTCCTCTTAGCTGATGTCCCTATGCAAAGATCACCTTTTCCCTTCAACTTCTTAAAAGCATCTACCCATCTCAGAAGCCAGGTTCGAGAGATCAAAGTCCAGAAAGAGAACGCATTTTCCTCCTCATCTAAGTCTAAATGCCTAAATTCCATTTATTCAACAAATATTGACTATGTGGCCACACACCAGCAGATATTGTTCCAAACGTAGGTAGGTATGTCATGGAGTTTGTTACATGTCTAGGTGACCAAATTTTTCTAAGTAAATGAATAAGAAAAAATACTTTAAGAATGGTATGTGTTAGGGCAAAACTTGAGGAGGGTAATGAGATGGAGAATGGTGGGAAGGTGTCTAGCTGTCAAGAAAACCTCTGAGTGTGTGAGTGAAAGTTGTTCAGTCATCTCCGACTTTTTGCAACCCTCTGGACTCTAGTCTGCCAGGCTCTTCTGTCCATAGGATTCTCCAGGCAAGAATACTGGAGTGCATAGCCATTTCCTTCTCCAGGGGATCTTCCCGATCCAGGGATTGAACCCAGGTCCCCTGCATTGCAGGCAGACTCTTTACCATCTGAGCCACCAGGGAAGCCCAAAGCTTCTTAGGAGGAATCTTAAATAGGGTTTTTTTTTTTTTTTTTTTAAGTAAAGCCTGCCATGGGGGTTCTTGGGTGATTTACTGGAAGTATACTTTCCCCCAAGGCAAGATCTCATCTAGCAAGTGACAGATAGTACTCAGAGAAGGATTCAGACCCTTTTCAGGCAGGGTCTTTTCTGGGACCCTAAGAAAACCTTCTTTGGAGGGCCTGGTGCTTTGGACCTGCCCTTTTCTGTCCTTCAAATATGGACATTGATGGGCATTAGATTCCTTTCTTCCTTACATTCATCAACCCTGACTCTCCCCCATTGAGTCAGATGTCTTCCCACTGGGTCTGCTGTTTCTTTCTCTCACAAATCCCCACTCCTTCCCCTTGCCGTTTCTCCCTTCTACTTGAATTTATCTCAGTGTGACCTTTTGATAAGCTTAAGAACCACAGCAATATGTGCTCTTTAAATACTAGAGAAGAGCATATATTTAAAAGAAAGATTTGATTAAGACAGACAGTTTAATGTACAGCCATATTTCAAACCCACTTGATAAGAATGATACTGCCTATAAAATCATGATCAAGAGAAGTTTCACAATTAGTCCTTTGGCTTACAAGGTACATTGTCTCTTCTTGCAAAAACAACTGGCATAAAGAAGAGAAATACAGGTCCTGATGGAACAGAGACTCTTTTCAAGCCAAAAATTTCCACAGATATCTCATTAAGATGAACTGAATTGATGTTAGAATAGATGTATTAAACAAACATGTGTTGGACACCTTTTTAAGACCACAAAACAACACAGAATTTAAGTGCATTATTGCTCACAGTAAACAGATCTCCTTTACTAGCTCAGTGGTGTGAAATGAAATATTTCCTGCCATATTGGTTGGCAAGAAATGTCACAGCTATCAGTGATTTCTGGCCTCCAAATGGGAATGAGGGCTCCCAAAAGGGAACACAATGCCTGCGTTCCAGCAAATGCCACCCCATCCCCAATGGTGATTGCTGAGGAGCTGGGAAGGGGCGGGGTGCAAGAAGCAGTCATCCACTGCACCCATCACCCCTTGTGATGAACAAGGAATTAAGGATGTGAGCAATCAAGAAACAGGATTCGGCCCCAGGTCACTGAAGTGCTTCTGAAAGGAACAAATTCAGTGAGTGCAGAGGCTTGCATCTTCCCATACACTGAAGAACACTACATTCCTTAGCTTGATATCTGTTTTTTCTTTACTACTTAACAATAGTCTTTGATGTTCAGACTGTCCCCTTTGATACAAACTTGTGTGTAGACTGAGCCCATCTCTTGCCTACTTGGAACAATTTTCTCAAAGCTACTAAGATACTGCCTCCCGGGCTTGTAGTCCCTAGCATTCCCACCAAATAAAATAACTATGTATGGATTGTGACTAATATTTTCTAGAGGCAGTGGCTTAAAAGTTGTGAGCTTGAGAAGAAAACCTGTTTGGTGCCTCCTAAACCTTATCTTGGGCTTCCCTGGTGGCTCGGATGGTAAAGAATCCACCTGCAATAGAGGAGACCTAGGTTCGATCCCTGGGTCAGGAAGATCCACTGGAGAAGGGAATGGCTGCCCACTCCAGTACTCTTGCCTGGAGAACCCCTTGGATAGAGGAGCCTTGCAGATTACACAGTCCATGAGGTTGCAAAGAGATGGACATGACAGACTAACACACTTTCAAACCTTATCTATGAAGCAGAGATAGTCAGAGGTGTAGAGATAGTATCTACATACTACATGATAGTATCTACATGAGAGCAGTTGTGAAGATTAAATGTGAGAGAATGTATAAAAGATTTAGGGCAGATCCTGACATCAGTAGGTACTCAATAAATGAAGGTTATTGGTATAAAATGATGCTAAGATTGGAGATTTAGTAATAAGTGTCAAGATTCTTAGCTTCAGGAGTCTTTGATGGGCCACTCTTGAGAGGATTCAAAGACATAGGGAAGAATATTGAAATAAAGGGGGCTTCCCAGGTGGCGCTAATGGTAAAGAACCTGCCTGCCAATGCAGGAGATGTGAGAGACTCATCGATCCCTGGGTTTGGAAGATCCCCTGGAGGAGGGCATGGCAATCCACTCCAGTATTCCTGCTTGGAGAATCCAATGCACAGAGGAGCCTGGTGGGTTACAGTCCATAGTGTCGCAAAGATTCGGACACAACTGAAGTGACTTAGCACGCATTGAAATAAATTGTTCAAGATGGAATTTCAAGTTTTATCAGTTAATGAAATGTGAATGAGAAGCAAAGAACTGAGAGATTTTGAGAAGAAAGCAGGATGTTAGGCATGTGATGGAAAGGTGGTTAAGTCTGAGTTGAGAAGACCTTGTCAAACTCATAATGTTTCTGAGGGACATATCTAGCTTGAATACAACAAAGATTTTCTTGTCTTTTCCTTTCCCTGTTCTGTAAAATTCTAGGTGTGCAGTGGCTAAAATAATGAAATTCAACTATATGTTTTTTTAAAATAATTTATGGGGAAAGTACTTAATTTACAAAAACAGCAGTTTTATGAATCAAATATTCTACACATGGCAATATAGTGAGATAAAATATTTAAGTGTGTGAGCATTTTTACTGTTCTGAACAGTCCTTCTGATTAACAAGATGGTGTATACACTATAACCTAATGCTTAATCTCTTAAAATGTCGGGACTAACTACAGATTGGCTTACTATTTGACTTTATTACAAAGGGCAAGTATTTCTTGACAGTTGAATAATCAGTTTAAAATCTTGAGTTTATCCCTTACAATGTGGAAAGTCAAACTAATATCTGCATTTGTTTAAGCAATAATTTCTAGATGTTTCTATTTATTGCTTTAAATATATGTATACATGCACGTTGTTATAGTTTTGTTGCTAAGTCATGTCCAACTCTGCAACCCCATGGACTGTAGCCCACCAGGCTCCTCTGTTCATGCGATTTCCCAGGCAAGAATACTGGAATGGGATGCCATTTCCTTCTCCAGGAGATCTTCCCGGCCCAAGGAACCTGCATTTCCTGCTTGGCAGGCAGATTCTTTACCACTGAGCCACCTGGGAAGTCTCCTTCTCACTCTGCACATGTGTATACCTCAGATATACTTTCAGTTTGGTTCCACATCACAGCAACAACGTAACTATCACAATAGAGTAACACATTTTTTTTTTTGTTTCCCAGTGCATATGAAAGTTGTGTTTACAATATTCTGTAGTCTATTAAAGTGTGCAATAGCATTGTCTAAAAAACAAAGTTCATATCTTAATTAAGAATACTTCATTGCTAAAAATTGCTAGCCATCACCTGAGCCTTCAGTGAGTTGTTATCTTTTTGCTGATGGAGGGTGTGAAACATTACAGGAACTAGGCACAGAGACACACAGTGAGCACATGCTGTTGGGAAAATGGTGCTGATATGCTTGCTTGATGTAGGGTTACCACGGACCTTCAATTTGTAAAAAAAAAAAAAAAATCTGCCAAGAATAATGCAAAGCCATGCCAATTTCACAACAGTAATTCTGCTTAACAAATAACTATATATTCTCAGTGGGATACAAAAATAGACACTTATTTCTGGCTCACTGAAGATCCCCTGAAGAAGGAAATGGCAACCTACTCCTGTACTCTTGCCTGGAAAATTCTCATGGATGGAAGAGCCTGGTAGGCTACAGTCCATGGGGTCGCAAAGAGTCAGTCACGACTTCACTTTCACAAATCTATAAATGAACTGAGGTTGACCTTCTCCTGGTGTCTTTTATTTTTCCTCTGGAAACAGCAAGCTCATAGTGCCCATTTAAACCCTCTCAGATCTGCTAACAGTTCATAGGCTAAAATAAGTCTTTCAATTCAGTTCAGTTCAGTTCAATCGCTCAGTCGTGTCCGACTCTTTGCGACCCCATGAATCGCAGCACGCCAGGCCTCCCTGTCCATCACCAACTCCCGGAGTTCACTCAGACTCACGTTCATCAAGTCCGTGATGCCATCCAGCCATCTCATCCTTGGTCGTCCCCTTCTCCTCCTGCCCCCAATCCCTCCCAGCATCAGAGTCTTTTCCAATGAGTCAACTCTTCGCATGAGGTGGCCAAAGTACTGGAGTTTCAGCTTTAGCATCATTCCTTCCAAAGAAATCCCAGGGT
>SJYT01066135.1:500168-554988 GCA_006410635.1 Cephalophus harveyi
GACTCTTTTGTTGACTATGATGGCTACTTCATTTCTTCTAAGGGATTCTTGCCCACAGTAGTAGATATAATGGTCATCTGAGTTAAATTCACTCATTTTATTTCACTGAATCCTAAAATATGAATGTTCCCTCTTGCCATCTCCTATTTGACCACTTCCAATTTGCCTGATTCATAGACCTAGCATTCCAGGTTCCTATGCAATATTGCTCTTTACAGCATCAGACTTTAGTTCCATCACCAGTCACATCCACAGCTGGGTGTTGTTTTTGCTTTGCCTCCATCTCTTCATTCTTTCTGGAGCTGAAAAAAAACTAACATCCAAAAAAGTTGTCCTTTTCATTATAGGGGATTGGAATGCAAAAGTAGGAAGTCAAGAAATACCTGGAGTAACAGGTAAACTTGGCCTTGGAGTACAAAATGAAGCAGGGCAAATGCTAAAAGAGTTTTGCCAAGAGAAAGCACCGGTCATAGCTAACACCCTCTTCCAACAACACAAGGGAAGACTCTACACATGGACATCATCAAATGGTCAATACCGAAATCAGATTGATTATATTCTTTACAGAAAGATGGAGAAGCTATATACAGTCAGCAAAAACAAGACCGGGAGCTGAAAGTGGCTCAGATCACTCCTTATTGCCAAATTCAGACTTAAATTGAAGAAAGTAGAGGAAACCACTAAGCCATTCAGGAATGAACTAAATCAAATCCCTTATGATTATACAGTGGAAGTGACAAATAGATTCAAAGGATTAGGTCTGATAGAGCGCCTGAAGAACTATGGATGGAGGTTCGTGATATTGTACAGGAGGCAGTGATCAAGACCATCCCCAAGAAAAAGAAATGCAAAAACGCAAAATGGTTGTCTGAGGAGCCCTTCAAATAGCTGTGAAAAGAAGAGAATTGAAAGGCAAAGGAGAAAAAGAAAGATATACCCATTTGAATGCAGAGTTCCAAAGAATAGCAAGGAGAGATAAGAAAGCCNAGGAGGCAGTGATCAAGACCATCCCCAAGAAAAAGAAATGCAAAAACGCAAAATGGTTGTCTGAGGAGCCCTTCAAATAGCTGTGAAAAGAAGAGAATTGAAAGGCAAAGGAGAAAAAGAAAGATATACCCATTTGAATGCAGAGTTCCAAAGAATAGCAAGGAGAGATAAGAAAGCCTTCCTCAGCGATAAATTCAAAGAAATAGAGGAAAGCAATAGAGACTAGAGATCTCTTCAAGAAAATTAGAGATACCAAGGGAATATTTCAGGCAAAATGGGCACAATAAAGGAAAGAAATGGTATGGACCTAATAGAAGCAGAAGATATTAAGAAGAGGTGGCAAGAATATACAGAAGAACTATACAAAAAATATATTTATGGCCCAGATAATCACAATGGTGTGATCACTCACTTAGAGTCAGACATCCTGGAATGCAAAGTCAAGTGGGCCTTAGGAAGCATCACTACAAACAAAGCTAGTGGAGGTGATGGAATTCCAGTTGAGCTACTTCAAATCCTAAAAGACGATGCTGTGAAAGTGCTGCACTCAACATGCCAGCAAATTTGGAAAACTCAGCAGTGGCCACAGCACTGGAAAAAGTCAAGTGGGCCTTAGGAAGCATCACTACAAACAAAGCTAGTGGAGGTGATGGAATTCCAGTTGAGCTACTTCAAATCCTAAAAGACGATGCTGTGAAAGTGCTGCACTCAACATGCCAGCAAATTTGGAAAACTCAGCAGTGGCCACAGCACTGGAAAAGGTCAATTTTCATTCTAATCCCAAAGAAAGACAATGCCAAAGAATGCTCAAACTACCTCACAACTGCACTCATCTCACACAGTAGCAAAGTAATGCTCAACATTCTCCAAGCCAGGCTTCAACAGTATGTGAACATTGAACCTCCAGATATTCAAGCTGGATTTGGAAAAGGCAGAGGAACCAGAGATCAAATTACCAACATCCGTTAGATCATCTAAAAAGCAACAGAGTTCCAGAAAAACATCTATTTCTGCTTTATTGACCATGCCAAAGCCTTTGACTGTGTGGATCACAATAAACTGTGGAAAATTCTGAAAGAGATGGGAATACCAGACCACCTGATCTGCCTCTTGAGAAACCTGTATGCAGGCCAGGAAGCAACAGTTAGAACTGGACATGGCACAACAGACTGGTTCCAAAAGGAAAAGGAGTACGTCAAGGCTATATATTGTCACCCTGCTTATTTAACTTATATGCAGAGTACATCATGAGAAATGCCAGGCTGGATGAAGCACAAGCTGGTATAAAGATTGCTGGGAGAAATATCAATAACCTCAGCTATGCAGATGACAGCACCCTTATCACAGAAAGCAAAGAAGAACTAAAAAGCCTCTTGATGAAAGTGAAAGAGGAGAGTGAAAAAGTCAGCTTAAAACTCAACATTCAGAAAACTAAAATCATGGCATCTGGTCCCATCACTTCATGGCAAATAGATGGGGAAACAATGGAAACAGTGACTGACTTTATTGTCTTGGGCTCCAAAAACGCTGCAGATGGTGATTGCAGCCAAGAAATTAAAAGATGCTTGCTTTTTGGAAGAAAAATTATGACCAACCTAGACAGAATATTAAAAAGCAGAGACATTGCCACAAAGGTCCACCTAGTCAAAGCTATGGTCTTTCCGGTAGTCATGTGTTGATGAAGAAAGCTGAGAGTGGAAGAACTGATGCTTTTTGACCGTGATTTTGGAGAAGACTCTTTCTTTTAAATATAAATTTATTTATTTTAATTGGAGGTTAATTACTTTACAATATTGTATTGGTTTTGCCATTCATCAACATGGAGAGTCAAGGAGAGTCCCTTGGACTTCAAGGAGATCCAATCAGTCCATCCTAAAGGAAATCAGTCCTGAATATTCATTGGAAGGACTGATGCTGAAGCTGAAACTTTAATACTTTGGCCACCTGATGTGAAGAATTGACTCATTGGGAAAGACTCTGATGCTGGGAAAGATTGAAGGCAGGAGGAGAAGGGGACGACAGAGGATGAGATGGTTGTATGGCATCACCGACTCAATGGACATGAGTTCAAGTAATCTCCAGCAGTTGGTGATGGAAAGGGAGGCTTGGCATGCTACAGTCCATGAGGTCGCAAAGCGTCGGACATGACTGAGTGACTGAACTGAATGATCTGAACTACATTGGAGGTAGGGAGGGGTAGGAATGGATTATTATAGAGCAGCTGCAGTGTTGAAACACCTTTGTGGATGGCCCATAGTGGAGGTTACAATTGTTTGAGTATCTTTTTTGAATCATTTAGTCCACTATTGGTTTCTTCTAATGTGCTTTTCATTTCAGCTATTGTGTTCTCTGTTTCGTTATCCTTTATATTTTCTAACTTTTTGCTCAGTTCAGTTCAGTTCAGTTGCTCAGTCATGTCTGACTCTTTGCGACCCCATGAATCGCAGCACGCCAGGCCTCCCTGTCCATCACCAACTCCCAGAGTTCACTCAGACTCACGTCCATCGAGTCAGTGATGCCATCCAGCCATCTCATCTCCATCCCTTCATTCTTTCTGGAGTTATTTCTCCACTGACCTCCAGTAGCATATTGGGCACCTACTGACCTGGGGAGTACCTCTTTCAGTATCCTATCATTTTGCCTTTTCATACTGTTTATGGAGTTCTCAAGACAAGGATACTGAAGTGGATTGCCATTCCCTTCTCCAGTGGACCATATTCTGTCAGACCTCTCCACCATGAACCACCCATCTTGGGTTGCCCCGCGGGCATGACTTTTTCTTAGAAACATCTAACTTCTCCCTCTGTGCATCCATTTTTCTCCTGAAAATTCTTTGATCATCTTTACAAACAGTACTCTGAACTGTTTCTCAGGTAGACACTTAGTTCTTCTTTTGCGGTTTTATCTTCTTCCTTCATCTGGAACATCTTCTTCCATTGCCTTATTTGGTCTAAGCTGCTATTCGCATTTTTTAAACTTTTAATTTTATATTGCAGTATAGTTGATTAACAATGTCTTGTTAGTTTTAGGTAGACAGCAAAGGGTTGGAAAAAATAGAAACATGTATATGTATAACTGAAATACTTTGCTATTTGTATTTTTGTAGGTTAGTTACATTTCTGGACCTTGGAGAAGGTCCAGAGTATACCTACGTAGGAGGTGTCGTATATGTCCCAGCAGTGCACTCCCCTTTCGTTGTCTAAGCTACCTGCTTTAGGGTTCTCCCTAAGAGGGTTGCTCAGGTCCTTCTGTTGTGGTGGGTTGACTATGTGTGTGGTCTGCTAGGCTTGGTTGGCTCACAGTTGGATTGGTTGCCAGGCCCTGACTTGTGTGGATGCTGCTGGCTGTTTAGTGGTGCCTGGTCACGAGGTGGCTGCAGAATCCTAGGGGACCCCAAGGCTAGTGCTTGCTAACTAGACAACTGAGTCAGGGTCTAAGAGACTCTCAGACTGTTGCTTACTCCCTAGTAGGCGAAGCCAGGCCTTGGTGTTATTGCTGGACTACTGGCAGGCAGAGCTGGTTCTTGGAACCTGGTTTCTGGGCCTGGGGATCCCAGAACTTATTTCAGGTTGTTGGTGGGTGGACACCCGTTCTTGACACAGTTGGGTATTAGGTATGGGGTCCAGGATATCCTGAAGGTTCTGTTGGCTTGCTAGAGGGCAGGGCCAGGGCCCACCTGATTTCAGGGTCAGGTCTGGGCAATGTTGAGAGATTGAAGCTTCCTTACTACTGGTGTCTGACCCCTGGTGGGTGAGGCTGGTCTAAAGGCTTGTGCAGGCTTCCTGGTGAGAGAGGCTGGTACCTCTCTGTTCATGGGTGGAGCCACGTCTTGGCCTTCTGCTGGGCTGGGCCATGTCCAGGGTTGTATCTAGAGGCAACTGTGGGCCCTTTAGTCTTTGGGCAGCTGGTCTGCTGATAGGTAAGGCTGTGGCCCATCCATTTGGTTGTTTGTCCTGAGGTGTCCCAATGCTGGGGACTTCCTGGTGGCTCAGATGGTAAAAGCGTCTGCCAACAATGTGGGAGACCTGCGTTCAATCTCTGAGTTGGGAAGATCCCCTGGAGAAAGAATGGCACCCCGCTCCAGTACTCTTGCATTGAAAATCCCATGCATGGAGGAGCCTGGTAGGCTGCAGTCCATGGGATTGCAAAGAGTTGGACATGACTGAGCGACTTCACCTGTGTGTGTCCCAGTGTTGGAGTCTACAGGCTGTTGGGTGGGGCCAAGTTTTGTTACTAATGAGTCAGACGGCAGCCACTGTCTTCACATGACTGAATATTCCCCAGTGTGTCCAGCACCCATGACTATGTGCCCAGGGTGAGCTACAGCTACACTTTTGCCTCTCCATGAGACCCTGCAAGCCCAGCAGGTAGGTCTGGCCCAGGCTCTAAACAAATAACTCCTTTTGCTGTAAGTCTGGGTGTGTGTGAGTTTTTGTGTGTGCCCTTTAAGAATGAAGGCTGTGTTTCTCCCAGTTCTGTGGGGCTCCTGCAGTTAAGCCCAATGCTCTGGAGGCTCTGGTACTGGACCGGGCCTGGGGAGCTTGATGTTGGGCTCAGAACTCCCACTCCCATGGGAGAGTCTCTGTGATATAATTATTCTCCAGTCGGTAGGTCACCCACGCATGGAATATGGAATTTGAATATGTTGTGAGTCTGTTTTCCTCCTATCTATCTCATTGTGGTTACATCTTTATGTCTTTAGTTGTAGATCTTTCTTGCAACGTTTCATCCATTTTCATTGCTAGCTTTTCTGGAGATAGTCGTGATTTTAGTGTGTTCCTGAGAGGACATCAGCTAATGGTCATCATTAGTCATCAGGGAAATGCAAATTGAAACTACAATGAGATATGACTGCTTCACACCAGGACAGCTAAAAGTAAAATACCTAGTAATGTCAGATACTGGTGAGTATGTGAAGCAACTGGACCTATTTCTTTGATGATTCAAATAGAAATCTGTATAATCACTTTAGAAAACTGTTTAATAATACCTGCTAAAGTTAATCAAAGATATTATAAGACCTATCAATTATACTCTAGGGTATATATCCAACAGAAAAGAGGGTTTATGTGTACCTAAAGATATGTACAAGAACACTCATAGCAGTATTCGTCATAATAGCTAAAAGTGGAAACATAATAGCAAAAAAAATACAAATAGTAGATTGAATAAGTTAAATAGAGTATATCCATACAATGGGATAATGTACAGCAACCAAAGAATAAATATTACTATATTCACTAATGTGGATGAATGTCACAAAAATAAGCCAGATGCAAATAGGTGAATTGATGAGTGAAATAGAGCATATTGCCTAGAAACCTAGTCACACATATATAGTCATCTGGTTGACTACAAATTTGCCACTTTCAATTTAATAGAGAAAGGATTTTTTTTTTTTTCCAATAAGCAAAATGGACAAATTGACTATCTGAATGGAAAATGCCAAAGTTTAAATAATAAAGTTTCTAGAAAAAGTACAGGAGAATTAAGCAAATGTTTCTTAAAGGGATACAAAAAACACTCATTATAAAAGAAAGTGAAAGTGAAAGTCACTCAGTTGTGTCTGACTCTTTGGGACCCTATGGATTGTAGCACACAAGGCTCCTCTGTCCATGGAATTCTCCAGGTTAGAATACTGGACTGGGTAGCCATTTCCTTCTCCAGGAGATCTTCCCAAGCCAGGGATCAAATCCAGGTCTCCTGGATTACAGGTGGGTTCTTTGCCATCTGAGTCACCAGGGAAGCTCCATTATAAAAAAAAACATTGTCAACTGGATTTTATTAAAATTGGATGTTTTTGTTGTAGAGTTGTCAAGGGTTAATAACAATAGAGCTACGTGTTGGGGGGATATCAAAGATTAGTTTCAACTTTCTGGTATAAGTCGGATAGAGGTTCATTAACTGAGATGGGAACACTGCAGAATAGCTGATTTGATGGGAAGATAAGTGTTGTCCTCCGATATCTTGTGTTCCTTGCTTTAGTCTTCTGTTTAATTAGATTGCCATAAATATACAGCAGAGGGATTTAAAAAATCTCTTTGACACTTGTTCTTTGAAACTTCATGTACACAGCTGTATCCCTGGGGCTGAAGCATCCCAGAATTTCAAGTCCAAATTAGGACCTCAAATAACTTTCTCGGGCCTGGGTATCACAGCTTATGGAGGGCTCAGGAAGGAAACATCACCAGATGCTGAGATACCCAAGGATACACATCAATATCCACTTGCATTTAATCTTAATAATACTACAGGCCTGAATTTAGAAAGAACTGCAGATCATATTTTAACTGGAGAAATGATATTAGACTCACCTCAGTGAAGTTCAAATCTTTCCAAGACTTTGGTACTTCAAGTTCTAGCTGCCCCAGCAGCTCACTCTTGCCTTCAGTCAAAGGTGTTTTTGTATTTTATTTAATTGGTCTGTGTAGAGAAAAAAAAAAAAAAAGAAATGGAAATACTGTTTATCTTTTCCTCTAAACATTGCCAGGTTGTCAGGAGAGGAGTTACTCTGTAAAGATAAATTATGGGACAGGAAAATTTCTATGGAGCAGACAATGAAGTTCTGGATATTAGTGTGCGTGTGTTTGTTGAGTTAAATTCACCCATTCCAGTCCATTTTAGTTCGCTGATTCCTAGAATGTCGACGTTCACCCTTGTCATCTCTTGTTTGACCACTTCCAATTTGCCTTGATTCATGGACCTGACATTCCAGGTTCCTATGCAGTATTGCTCTTTACAGCATCGGATCTTGCTTCTATCACCAGTCACATGCACAACTGGGTATTGTTTTCGCTTTGGCTCTGTCCCTTCATTCTTTCTGGACTTATTGCTCCACTGATCTCCAGTAGCATATTGGGCACCTAATGACCTGGGGAGTTCCTCTTTTGATATCCTATCATTTTGCCTGTTCATACTGTTCATGGGGTTCTCAAGGCAAGAATACTGAAGTGGCTTGCCATTCCTAACCCCTATTAATTAAGACCTTATAAGCAGGTACTATTAGGCAATGATTTCAATCATCCTGCCATGTTTTTGTGGTAAATGTTGGTCTTGGTGCATAGATCTCTACTCACTGTGTTCTTGTATTCCAAGTTCTTACATGCAAATCTTAAAATGCTTAATCTAGAAATCATGCTTGACCTAAAAGATCATGGCATCTGGTCCCATCACTTCATGGCTAATAGATGAGGAAATAATGGAAACAGTGACAGACTTTATTTTGGGGGGGCTCCAAAATCACTGCAGATCATGACTGCAGCCATGAAATTAAAAGACATTTGCTCCTTGGAAGAAAAGCTATGACCATCCTAGACTGCATATTAAAAAGCAGAGACATTACTTTGCCAACAAAGGTTCATCTAGTCAAAGCTACAGTTTTCCACTAATCACATATGGATGTGAGAGTTGGACTATAAAGAAAGCTGAGTGCTGAAGAATTGATGCTTTTGAACTGTGGTGTTGGAGAAGACTCTTGAGAGTCCCTTGGACTGCAAGGAGATCCCACCAGTCCATCCTAAAGGAAATCAGTCCTGAATATTCATTGGAAGGACTGATGCTGAAGTTGAAACTCCAATAGTTTGGCCAACTGATGTGAACAACTGACTCATTTGAAAAGACCCTGATGCTGGGAAAGATTGAAGGCAGGGGGAGAAGTTGATGATAGAAAATGAGATGGTTGGATGGCATCACTGGCTCAATGGACATGAGTTTGAGCAAACTCTGGAAGTTCATGATGGGCAGGGAGGCCTGGCGTGCTACAGTCCATGGAGTTGCAAAGAGTTGGACACAACTGAGTGACTGAACTGAACCTAAAACATACTTTAAAAACATACTGTGATTTGATGTAAAAATAGTTCCTCAGTAGTTTGTGTCACTCCTTCTACACAATCTCTGAACAACTTTGAAATGGCAAACCCTGGTATGGAAGCTGCTTCAAGTTCCTAGCTGGTTAAGGAGTTTTATACATTTTATTAGTGTAATAATAGATTTTATAGTCAACTGAAATATGTAATTATAAGTGCATATCATCCATATTACCAGCTTGATGCTTGGGCTTAGCTTTGCATTGATTGAAGCACTGCAGCTTAAAATTAATTATGAAGAGAGTTGATGGTCATTTAAGTTTTCCCTTATGAGGGAAAGTATGGGAATAAAGTTTGCTCAGGTAGTGGGGGATGGCCTAAAAGTTCGCTCAGGTTTTTCCATAAGATGCTATAAAAAAACCGGAATGAAATTTTTGGCAGATAAAATGTTGTGGATAAAGACAGAAAATATGTCATGTGATCTGGGTGCTGTGGGTTTTTTTTTTTTTTTTTTTTAATTGGGGAATTGAACAGATGGCCCTGCCATGGCTTTGGGGAATGAGAGACTGAAGTTGTACAGGATGGAGGTTTTGGAGAATGATGGGTTATTCATAGGGTAAGCTTTCATGGTCTTCACAAGTCACAGTTAAAAAATGGATTCTGTTTTTAATTATTTTGCGTTGCTGGGTTATTTTCTTCTTTTTAAACGCTACTCCATCCAGAGACTAAATAACTTGGGGCCTGGGAAGTAAGTGTTCAGGTAAGACAGGTATGTGTGTCTGTATGATTGGGAAGCAGACATGGGAGGTACCAAATAAGACTGTGATTCAGGGGAGGGCAGAAAGGGAAGCTGGAGGAGAGGAAGCATTTCAAAGAAGAAACTGCTGAACTGAATCCTGAAGAAGGAGCAGGGTGTTTCTTTGGATGGCCTCTCCCAAATCTTCTACCTGAAAGATCCTGTAATGAAATGTTAAGAAGTCCTCTGGGGACTCCCCAGACTCTGCATTCCCAATGCAGGGTATATGGGTTCCATCCCTGGTGGGGAAACTAAGATCTCGCATGCCACGCCACATGGCCAAAATAAATAATTTTAAAATACACATGTGAATACTTATAAGAAAAGGAAGAAGGCCTCTGGTCCCAGGTCACCCAGTTCTCATCCCTGTGTGGTGATTGTTCAGTTGCTAACTCATGACTGACTCTTTGCAACCCCATGGACTGTAGTCTTGCAGGCTCCTCTGTCCAAGGAATTCCCCAGCAAGAATCTGGAATAGGTCGCCATTCCCTTCTCCAGTGGACCTTTCTGACCCACAGATTGAACCAGAATCTCTATTGTCTCCTGCATTGCAGGCAGATTCTTTATTGCTGAGCACCAGGGAAAGTGAAAGCATTAGTTACTCAGTGGTGTCCGACTCTGTGCGACTCCATGGACTGCAGCCCGCCAGGCTCCACTGTCTGTGGGATTTTCCAGGCAAGAACACTGGAGTGGGTTGCAAATTCCTCTTCCAGGGGATCTTCCTGACCTAGGGATCGAACCTGAGTCTCTAGTGTCTCCTGCGTTGGCAGGTGGGTTCTTTACTACTGAGCCACCTGGGAAGCCATTATCATTTACTTGATTTGTCTGGACTTAATTTCCTCCTCTAAAAAGTGGGAACGATTGGAAATTACCTATCTCATAGGGTTATTGTAAAAACTATGATGTTAGCATGTAGCTGAAGCATAGCAGTATGGTATAAATTGTGAATGATCACTATTACAGCATGGGATAAAGCAAGAGAGGATGCAACATATGCAGAGAAGCATTTCTGAATAACTGAAATTTTGGGTGGGAGATGAGGCTGAAGAGACAGAAAGGGACACAAGAATTTGAATTTCATCCTGAATGCAATAGGAACCATTGAACGGTTTTGACAGGAGGAAGGATTGAATTTTGCTTCCCACGAAACAATATGTTGAACTCCCTCAGAGCCCTCAGGAATAACCATCCTGCTGCCATCTTGATTTCAGACACCTAGTCTGCAGAAGCACAGAGAATACACGTCTGCTGTCTTAATCCACTCAGCTTGTGGTGCTTTGTGTCAGCAGCCCTAGCAAACTAGCCCAAGGATAAGAGGGGTCTTATTTTAGCTCAGAAAAAAAAAAAATTACCAACTGAGGTAATTAGGGAGTAATTTTTATGTATCAGGAAATTTTTCAGAGAAAGAATGTTTAATTTGTAAATAAACAGAAAGTATTGTACAAAAAAAAAAAAGGAAATATAACTTTGGTTTTTTCATGTGGGAGATAATTGGGCTTCCCTGATGGCTCAGATAGTAAAGAATTTGCCTATAATGAAGGAGAACTGGGCTTGGTCCCTAGGTCAGGAACATCTCCTGGAATGGCAACCCACTCCAGCATTCTTGCCTGGAGAATTCTATGGACAGAGGAACCTGGCGAGCTACAGTCCATGGGGTCACAAAAAGTCAAGCATGACTGAGCGACTAACACACGAAAACTACAAAGAAAAAGGAAATATAACTTTGGTTTTCATGTGGGAGAGAAGAGTAGAGAAAGGAGAAAGCATGAACGTAGGGAGCCTAGTTGGAGCATACAAGAGCCTCATTGACCTGACACTGCCTTTGTTCCGGAGGTTTCTCATAACGGACCCCCAGCTCTAGCTCCCTGTGGTGGGGGGCACGTCCCATCCATGCATCAAGTACAGCTGTCCTTGGGGAGCTCCTCCACTGCCTTTCCCGACCCCCAGAGAGCATGTTGCCATCTTGAGCAACGAAACGCTGCTGGATTTAACTCTGAAACCCAGCACTCCCTCTGTATAGGAACTTATAACACATTTGAACCTTGTTACTGGGAGACCATATATTTAAAAAGTTGATGCTTTAGATCTATTAGAATTTAGAAAAGCAAGTAGCTCAGGCTAGCCTATGGAAATAACTGAAGTGAATTTTCACAGTTAAAGTGTAACAATGAACTGCTTTCTGCAGGTCTGTTTTCCAGGAACTGCAGACAAGCAGCGGTAGGAGTCTAGTCTGGTGTTCCCTCATGTTTTCCTTAGTGCTTGATACAGATCCTGTGCACCTGTGTGATAAACAGGTGAAAAGTCCCTGGGTGTATATGTGTAAGTGCTGATTTCTGCTTTACTTCTCACGGAGGTGGTATCACTACCACTATCAGAAAGATACTGAAGAAGGCCAATCCTGCCAGAGAACCTGACTCCTGGGCCCTGGGTCACTAAGCTCAGTCTGGGAAGGAAGTTGCTTATTGAGTTAAAAGAGATCAGGTAGCTCATATTTAGAGCAGCCAAAAATCTGGGCTAAGTGCTTGCTTGTTTTTTGAGGGGACAATCAGTATGATACTCCAGCAAGAGAGTAGATAAAACTGTACCCCAAACTATAAATTAAACCAGAATTACCCCAACATTGTGCTCTGTGGAACAATGGTATCCTTTGTGACGTTAACAGTGTTGAGATGAGATGTATTTTTTTCTTGTAAATTTCACTGGGTTGTACACTATTCACTTTCAGGGGTAGCATAAACAGATGCAACTTCCTAGAAGTTAGTTGATAATGGAGAATTTCTGTCAGCATCTCCCAGGATAAGGCTTCCCTGGTAGCTCAGCTGGTAAAGAATTTGCCTGCAATGCAGGAGACCCTGGTTTGATTTCTGGGTCAGGAAGATCCCCTGGAGAAGAGACAGGCTACCCACTCCAGTATTCTTGGGCTTGCCTGGTCGCTCAGATGGTAAAGAATCCACCCACGATGTGGGAGACCTGGGTTTGATTCCTGGGTCAGGAAGATTCCCTGGAGAAGGGAAAGGCTACCCAGTCCAGTGTTCTTGCCTGGAGAATTCCATGGACAGGGGAACCTGGAAAGCTACAGTCCATGGGGTTACAAAGAGTCAGACACGACTGAGAGGCTTTCACTTTTCCCAAGATACCAATGTTGTATTGACTATAGCTTGGGTTATAAGGTATTAAATCATAGAAAGCAATTCCAGCTCATCCTCTGTCTCTTTAATAAGCATATACAAAAATTTCAGAATTAGACAAATGTTCAATGATCTAAATTGTCTCTGAAACCATTCCTTTAAAACCATCTTATTATCTCAGGTTCTTTACAGTGAGGACGCCTCTGTCACACAGATGCCTTCATGCAAGGGCGGTTGCTCCCCTAATCCATGTAATTAACAAAAGCCAGATGCACATCTGCTTAAGAATATTTTTTTCCAAAGGCCAGCCATGAGGCCTAGACTTCCAAACATTCATTTTATGTTTAACTTAGGGGATCATTTCTAGAAAGCTCCATTAAAATGGAGCCAAGACTTACAAAGATCAGCCATTAATTCCAGGGATAGGGTTTATCAGAGACATTTAGAATTTAGACGGTAAACAAGGAATCGTTAAGAAAAAGAACACCAATACAGTATCCTAACGCATAAATATGGAAATTATAAAGATGGTAACGATAACCCTGTATGCAAGACAGCAAAAGAGACACAGATGTATAGAACAGTCTTTTGGACTCTGTGGGAGTGGGCAAGGGTGGGATGATTTGGGAGAATGGCATTGAAACATGTATAATATCATATGTGAAATGGATTGCCAGTCCAGGTTTGATGCATGAGACAGGGTGCTCGGGGCTGGTGCACTGGGATGACCCTGAGGGATGGGATGGGGAGGGAGGTGGGAGGGGGGTTCAGGATGGGGATAGGGAACACGTGTACACCCGTGGCGGATTCATGTCAATGTATGGCAAAACCACTACAATATTATAAAGTAATTAGCCTCCAAATAAAATAAATACATTTTAAAAAAACAATAGAAAGATCAAAAAAAAGAAAGAAAGAAAGAAAAAGGACATGGAAATGTGGGACACGGCACACTTCACTAAGCAGAGTTAGTGACATGGACTCCAAAACATGATTCTAACTTTTCCAAAGGACTCTATTGGGCTACACCCCACAGTCCTGCAGGTTTCACAGTTTCCCAGGCTCAAGATTTGAAGAAAGTGCCCAGGGACAGCAACAGAGTCATCAGTGGCTTATTGGGCAGGGGGATCTTATATATCTGAAGGAAAATGTCCCAGAGTGAAACCCCACCGTGTGCAGGAGATGGCAGGCAGGATATGGCAACAATCTTTTCTCAAGAGGAGGCAGAGGTTACCATTTATAAGGGATTGATGTCAGGGTGGCTCATCAGTTACCAGGGAAACCAACTGCTGGAGCAGGAAGCAAGCACATGGGTAGTTACTGATTAAGCCCTATGATTAAGAAAATTAAATAGTCATGTGCGTGAAGCAGGGGCTGGTCAAGTAGGGGATATACAGATAGCAAGGGAATAGCCATCTTGAATGGCCTGACCATACAGGCTCCTTTCAAACAGTGGGTCTTCTTTGTGGGCGGATGGTAGAGCCCTTCCAGAATGGAAAAGAAACAGTAGATGGAGAAGAGAATGGAGTCCTTAAATAACTTTCCCTGTAAACAGTCCTGCCCCTAACAATATCTATCAAGACTTCCTGAATCCCCAAGGATAACAATCATCTAAAACAACACCATCAGCCATACCAAACCCACTAAAACTCTCCAGGCACACTGAGGCAGAGAAAGGGTGGCTAAGACATGATGTCACTGTAGCGTCTCTCTCTCTTGATGTCTGGCCATATGTGCAGTTTCATATAATTCACACTCGTGATTTCATGGAGCTCAGGATTTAAAATCTTTCGATAGTTTGATGTTTGACAGGTATGCTCTGTCATTCTCCTTCACGTTTCCCTTTGTATTTTCAGCTCCAACAGGTGCAGATTTGCCAAATGAATGTTAATTGCCTATTTACTGTCTCCTGGCTTGTTCAATTTACTCACAGATCATTTCCTATTCAGAGCCCTGCCGCAGTTTGTCTCTCATCTACTTCCTTAATCGGTTCAGGTTCTAGAAAAACCACATTAAAAAAAAAAAATAGCCTTTCAAAACCTCACCTTCATCCATAAAACCCCCGCTGCACTCAGAGAGTAGTTAGTCCTATTGAAAAGCAGACAGCAAGAAGCCAAAGGAAGAAACACATCCCTGGGCTGAATTTCCCTTAGAACCAGTCACAAAGAAATGAGGGAGTAATGACTCTGCAGATACATCTTTCAATAAGCTTAATTCGACCTTCTTAATTTCTCATCCATTCCAGGGTTTTCCTGGAGTTCATCCCTTCTACTTAGTAGCTCAGTGGTACATGTTAGTTTCATCTCACTGATCTCATCACCCGAAATCTTTCATTCCATTTGTTCTGATGGTTAAGGAAGAAATACAAGCAGAAAGCAAACACTGTGACTTATCGTGAGAGGCTATTTAACAGGTCTGATCAACCAGAGCTCAGAGATAAGAAAAAAGATGATTTGGGGTTTATGGGTGTACTTACAATGTCTGTTCCCAGGTTACCAATCTATGTGTTTGCAGTTGAAAACTCAGACTTGAATTAAGACTTCAGTTTCCCTTGTTAGATATAAAATTCATATATATATATATGAATACATACATACATACATATGAATATATATATTTTTCCTCATTAGCTCTGTTGAACAATAGGAGTCAAAGACCAAATAACTTGTCAGCATCTATAGGATTGGTGAATATATGACCAACCTAAGAAAAGGAAGTTGGGGAAAGGTACTATAATTCTGAGATTTTCTATTTTCAAATGTAAAAGCTCCATGCACAGAGTTGATGCATGTCTGGAGTTTGGCATCGTGATGCCTGTTTATATCAGGCACAATCAGTATACTGTTCACACATGCAAACCTCAGTGGTGGGTAAGACCAGGTAAGTGCCATTATCATGGAATGAGATTTGACTGGACCAGTATATCTGGATCTTTAAAAAGCAGAGACATTAGTTTGCCAGTAAAGGTCCATCTAGTCAAGGCTATGGTTTCTCCAGTAGTCATGTATGGATGTGAGAGTTGAACTATAAAGAAAACTGATGCTTTTGAACTGTGGTGTTGGAGAAGACTCTTGAGAGTCCCTTAGACTGCAAGGAGATCCAACCAGTCCATCCTAAAGGAAATCAGTCCTGAATATTCATTGGAAGGACTGATGTTGAAGCTGAAATTCCAATACTTTGTTTACTTGATATGAACAACTGACTCATTTGAAAAGCCCCTGATGCTGGGAAAGATTGAGGGCAGGAGGAGAAGGGAACGACAGAGGATGAGATGGTTGGATGGCATCACCAACTCAATGGTATGAGTTTGAGTAAGCTCCGGGAGTTGGTGATGGACAGGGAGGCCTGGCATGCTGCAGTCCATGGGGTCAAAAAGAGTCGGACACAAGTGAGCGGCTGAACTGAACTGAACTGATAACCTGGATCTACATTGACAAAGATCAGAGAAAGTTACAGCTTAAGTGATAAGCCCAAAGTTACAGCTGACAGCTGCGCTGTCCAATATTGTTGCTGCTAGCCTTGTGTGGCTGTTTAAATGTAATTTTCAATGCATTAAACTTAAATAGGATCAGAAATTTAGTTCTTGAGTCACACTAGCCTCATTTAAAATGCTCAGTAGCCATACATTTTCAGTGGCTACTGTTTTGGTCAGGGCAGGTATAGAATAATGTCTTTATTGCAGAAAATCTATTGAAGAACACAAGAGAATTGTCATTGTTTTGTTTTATGGATATTCAGCTCACTTAAGGTAGCTCTCCCCCTACACAGAACATTCTAGTCTTTATGTCCCTGAAGCAGCCATATAAGAAGAAATAATTGACTTCATCTAGATAGGAATTTACTTTTTTACTATCAGAAGGAGCACCAACATTGAACTGAAGTCTTTGTGGGCAGAGATAAGAGTGGGGAAACTTTATTCCCAAGTACGGAAGTACTATGTCACAGAGGAATTTTCTAGTGCAAAAGTCTATCTCCTTATCAGGACCTTTATTTTTTCTCATGGGAAGGCTATAAAACATGGGCTTCCCAGGTAGCGGTAGTGGTTAAGCCAACACAGGAGACGTATGAGAGGTGGTTCGATCCCTGGGTTGGGAAGATGCCCTGAAGAAAGAACTAGCAACCCACTCCAGTATTCTTGCCTGGAGACTCCCATGGACAGAGGAACCAGGAGGCTATAGTCCACGGGGTTGCAAAGAATTGGACATGACTGAAGCGACTTAACACACAGCAGATACATTGATGCCCTTTTCTCTGTTTATTAGAATCACCTTACTCTGTAGTTTAGTGAAATGCCCCACCTCTGCCATAATGTATTTTGCACTTGAGATCACAGATGTAAATACACTTTTATTTCTTACCTTCATCTTCTTTCTTCATAAGGTCAGATTATAGCCTACCAGGCTCCTCCATCCATGGAATTTCCAGGCAACAGTGCTGGAGTGGGTTACCATTTCCTTCTCCGGGGGATCTTCCTAACCCAGCAATCAAGCTCAGGTGTCCCACATTGCAGGCAGATGCTTTACCCTCAGAGCCACGAGGGCAGCCCCAGATCAGCTGAGACAACACTGTATACCCGCCAGGTTATTCTACCTCTTCTTTTTCCAAGAGTTATCTTTCAGGAATTCTTTCTAAACCTTCTGATTTCTTACCCAGAGGTTTGTTTCCTATCATTCTACCTACATGTGTGTGTCTGTCGTGGGGACTGACCAATTTGCTTGAAAACAAAACAACTTCAGCCTTTTGAGAGATGCCATCACATTTCCATGGACAGCATCCTTGCTTCTGGTCCTTCATCTCTTCTGAGAGCTTTGCCATGCTGTGCTGTCCTCCTTTGACGGCTACATATCACTCCAGTGAGACTGTTTATGTGGGTTTAATAATAAACTGTTAAAAAGTAACTTTAAGTGAAAACGTGGGGCAAATAGACTAAACAATTTTTATAGGTGCAATCATTTCAATAATGTTTTCAAAAAGGCACAGAAAGGTTTGGAAAGAATAAGCCACATTGACAATGGCTATCTCTGTGTGGAAGAAATATGGATCATGCAAATCTTCTTTATACCACTTTGCATTAAAAATACTTTCTTATAAGAGAATCATTTGAAATAGGGTCTATAAGGCTATGATTGTGCTGTGTTATTTTCATTTCTTTGTTCCCTTCTAACCTATATCAACATATTTATATAATTTTGTATAATTGTATTTGTGGTCTCCAGGCAATTTTGTTTTCTATTTTTCTTGAAGCAATGGATAAATACATTTTAAGTTAGAAAACATGAATTGTATGTCAAAAAAGAAAAGACATAAATCTAGTTCTGGAGACCTTGATGTCTAGAGATGAAAATAATAAACAAGATGCATCTTGATAAATGTTAAAATAGAGGGACAAAGTTCCATAAAAACAGAAAAAAAAGGAAACTAAACATAATTATATAAATTAATTTTTAACAGCTTCATTATATTTCAGTCAATTTATATGTCAGATTTTACTTAATATAATTGTTTAATTATAACTATAATAATGTCCATCTTAGTTGCTTTCAAGTTTTCACTCCCTTATGTAGTAGTGTTACTATGATCACATTAATTCAAAAACCCTACTTACTAGGAAGTCAGCTAAAAGAAATTGTTGAAAATATATAGAAAAAACCTGCAGTATTACACTATTTACTTTTAATTTATAAACATTTCATGAGTGTTGCTATATGTTGCTGAATTATTATTATTTTTACCTTAATTATGATTATATAAATTTATAATTTTTGTACTTACTTGGATCCTTGCTTCATCCTTTAATATTTTTGGTTTTTGGCCTTGGATTTTTTTTTTTTTTTCCATTTTTCTGATCTACCATATGTCTGCACTAACATTCCTGGTGCAGGCTTTGGCTCAAAATATCAGATATTGAATCAGCAGTTGTCATCTGGATTTCAAAGTGAGTCATTTGGAGTAGCCTATGTAGTGACTAAGAGATCAACTTGGTCCTTGGCTTGTTATGTTTTAATTCAAATGAAACTAGTATGTATTTATAGATACACACACACACACACACATACACACACACATATTTGTAATAACTACTTCTGTGTAGTGAAAGCCATCATAAAAAATCAAATGAGGGACTTCCCTGGTGGTCCAGTGATTAAAACTCCATGTTTCCACCACAGGGACCATGGATTCAATCCCTGGTTGGCAAACCACAATTCCTCATGCTACATAGTGCAGCCAAAAAAGAGAACCAAATAAATCATTAAAAATGTGGACAAATGAAGCAAGCAGTAATACAATATACAAGCACTCAAGAAAATTTATGTAAAAATGACAAATGACTGTAGATAAAAATAGACATTAACCATGGAAATATTTCATAGAGGAAATACAGTTGAATCAACAACATATGAAGGAATCTTGTATGAAATCAGAAAAATGCAAGTTAAAACAGTTAGGAACCATTTTCTTTTCTCAAGAGAAACACAAAAGTTAGAAATGATTGCTATATGCTGTGAGCAACAGTGTGGAAAAAAGACACTTGAAACAATGTTGGTGGACATGAACAGCCCTTGAGAAGGCAATCTGGTAGTAATTATGAGCATTTTAAATGCACATACGAGCAGTTCAGGCTAATTTATGCTCTTGTGTTCAAGAACTCCATAACTGCAGTCATTAACAACCACAAAGACTTACTACAATTTTTGGTCTCCCTACATATCCATCATGGGTCAACAGTGGGAAAGAAAAAAAACACAAGCTAGTTTCTAAAGTGCCAGGACCCAGATCCCTTCTGCCTACATTTTATTGGCCAGAGCAAGTCACATGACCAGGTCTATTTTCTTGTGGATCAGGGACATATAATCTCTGGTGAGCGAGACAGTCTGTAGGGAGCCTGGACAAGTGTTCTGAGGAACAATACATTTATCATGTATATCTTCATCCTCTCACCAGGCAGTTCCTCTCTGAAATTAGCTTTTCAACAAAACCATCTGGACAAATGCTCAAAGACAGATAATCAAGGGTGTGTACTATTTTAACTTACTTTTAATTGGAGGATAATTGCTTTACAGTGATGTGTTGGTTTCCGTGGTACAATGTGAATCAGCTGTTAGCTGAAGCTGGGATACTTTGGCTCAGTTCAGTTCAGTTGCTCAGTCATATCTGACTCTTTGCGACCCCATGGACTACAGCACGCCAGGCTTCCCTGTCCGTCACCAACTCCAGGAGCTTGCTCAAACTCATGTCCATCGAGTTGGTGATGCCACCCTACCATCTCATCCCTAGTGTCCCCTTCTCCTGCCTTCAATCTTTCCCAGAATCAGGGTCTTTTCCAATGAGTCAGTTCTTTGCATCAGGTGGCCAAAGTATTGGAGTTTCAACTTCAGCATCAGTCCTTCCAATGAATATTCGGGACTGATTTCCTTTAGGATTGACTGGTTGGATCTCCTTGCAGTCTATACTTTGGCTACTTGATGCAAAGAGCCAACTCATTGGAAAAGACACTGATGTTGGGAAAGATTGAAGGCAAAAAGAAGAGGGCAACAGAGGATGAGATGGTTAGATAGCATCACCGACTCAATGGACATGAGTTGGAGCAAACTCCAGGAGACAGTGAAGGACAGGGAAGCCTGGCATGCTGAAGTCCATGGGGTCACAAAAAGTAGGACACAACTTAGTGACTGAACAATAGCAACAATACATATATACCATCCCTCTTTGAGACCTTATGCATCACAGCATAAAGGGGAGGCAAACTAATACTCTTGGCAATTACTGCAAAGAATGGAGTAGTGCTTCATAATGTTAACATACGAGGAATGCACATGTTATACTAAGTTAAACAATTGTAAGTTGTAAAACAGTGTACTCATTTCCTATCACTTGCTGTAACAAATTGCCACAAATTTAGTGACTAGAACAACATAAATTTATTCTCTTATAGCACCAAAGGTCAGAAGTCTAAAATTAAGGTGTCAGCAGAACTGTGTTCCTTCATGAGGGAAGACTTAATCAATTTTTTTGCCTTCTTTCCTTTTGGAAGGCTGCTTGCATTCTTGGGTTTATGTCCCCTTTCTCGAGTCACTAGAGCTTCTTGCTTGTCATAACATTTCATACTTCAAGATCTTATCCTCTTCTAAGGACTCTTGTGATTACATGGGCTCCCCTAGATAATCCAGGGTAATATCCCCTCCTCAAGACCCTTAACTGAACCACACCTGCACAGATCTTTTTTTCCATGTAAGGTCATAGATTCATATGGTCAAGTGATTAGAAATGTGGACATCTTTGGGGTCATTATTTAACCCACTGCAAATAGTATTGATATCATGGAAGTCAATATTTATACACACAAACACAAATACATATATACACACACACATGGATAATTTTTATCCATACATGGATAATGTATGGATAATTTTTTTTAAAGTCTGTAGGAAAATACAACTAATTATTGACATAGTTATCCCTAGGGATGGGGGTAGAAATAGGTTGCTGCTGCCGCTGCTACATCACTTCAGTCGTGTCCGACTCTGTGCGACCCCATAGATGGCAGCCCACAGGCTCCCCCGTCCCTGGGATTCTCCAGGCAAGAGTGCTAGAGTGGGGTGCCATTGCCTTCTCCAGAAATAGGTTAGGAAGTGGGAAAAACTGCACTTTTTAATTTGTACATTTCTATACTATTTTGTACTATTTCATATTCTAGAGGAAATCAATGAAAAGAAATATGTAATTAATGTGTAATTAAATATATTAAAATGTGTTTGCTAGCTTTGATCTAAATAGAGCAATGGGACACTTTTATGAATTCCATATTTTACATATTTTCACCAAAAACCCTGCTTATTTTTTAGTGTTAATGGAGAATTATAGTTATATGAACTAATACAGTAGCTAGGATACCTCTGTCTTCTGAACCAAACTTTGGGTATTTTACACTTAGAGAAGGGCTAAGGAACTTAGGTATATTATTATTTTCTTTATTTATTTTTATTTTGTGAGACAACCCCTGTTTAAATATAGTGGTAGATAGGAATCCTCTCCTCAGAAAAACACACCTCAACCTTAACATGATTATCATGTAATTTTGCCCACTGGCTCCAGTTTAAGAACCTCTGGTCCTAAAAATGTTTGCAAAAACAAATATTGTCTTTCTTAAGGATGTATTGCTAAGAATAAATACTCAGCTACAATAGGACTCCCCTATTGGGGTCAAATTCTTTTCTGAAGCTGCTCAATCCCCCTCAGTAGCTACTAACCAAATGTGTCCACTGGAATGTGAGTTTCAATTAATTAAAATTAAGCAATTAAAAACTTCAGTTCCTCAGTCATCCTGACCACATTTTGCAAGCTCAATAGCCCATGGCACTAGCTCCTGCCATATTGGATATCACAAATATGGAATATTTCCCATCACTGCAGAAAATTGTGTTGAGCAGCACTGTTCCAGATCAGGTGCTCCAGGCTACAAAGTGAATGAAGATGAAATTTAGATTAAATTATTCTAAATAATAAATTATTTAAAAAGAAGCTATATTTCTTCAGCTGTAGGCACTCTCATATAGGTTATCTCATTTATGCCCTGTAACACTCAATGTGAGGGAAGTAATATCTTTCTTTTATAAACCTAGGCAGTTGGAATTCAGATGGCAAACTTTGGCATAACCTGCATTTTCAAACCCCAGATATTGTTTGTGTCTAGCAAGCAGTCTTAGATACTCTAAGCTGACTTTCCTATTTCAGTACTTCAGGCTCACACCCCTCTGGAAGACAGAATTTTAAAGCTTTCCATCATCAAAGTTCTCATGTTCATTTGTTATGCATAGACTAACTATTTTCTGACTATTTTCTCATATGTTTGTATGTACAGTAATAGGGCATCTTGCCTTAAGTTATGCCTGCAAATAGTCAGGGCTCAGCAATTGTAAAGCTTATTCCCATAAAGCAGAGTTAACACCAGGAAGGGTATTTCTCTCCCTCTGCCTAGCGATGGCACCTCATTGCTTTGCCTCTGGACTAAGGCATTGTTTGGAATTTGAAATGATACTACCAAGAATATTTCAAGAGAAACTGACACACAAGAAAGCCCCTATTATAATCATTAATGGCACAAAGTAGCTTCAAAACATTGCCTATGTTTGGAATTTTCTAAAAAATGAGAATTTAACCAAGACCTGGAATAAATTTGAATTCATTTTTGTTTCCAAAATATCTTTTGAAAAATTAGAGTTGGAGCCAAAATAATCAAGTGTAAATAGGGCTTTCAAGAATCATCATGTGTGGGGTTCTCTAAAATGAGACCACAGTCAAGGGGCCAGGTGAGATCTGAACCTGCTTGCTCAGCCCACCCAGCCATGAGTAAGTCAGATCTGGGTTTGTCAAGGAAAGTGCTGTCTTTTTCTAATCTGCCTATAGGTGCTATGGGCTTACCAAGCCATATTGTCATGGGAACTTTTCCACTGAAAGGAAGTTCTCACAGAGGGAAAGACTTCCTGATTTACTTGAAGGTATTGTGCATGTATACATAATTAAAATTTTTTTGAATGATACTTTATCACAGTTACTGATTTTAAGAACATAAAGTAGGAAATTGTGGTGCTAGAGAATTGTGGTGCTGGAGAAGACTCTTGAGAGTCGCTTGACTGCAAGGATATCAAACCAGTCAATCCTAAAGGAAATCAACCCTGAATATTTACTGGAAGGACTGATGCTGAAGCTGAAGCTCCAATACGTTAGCCACCTGATGTGAAGAGCTGACTCATTGGAAAAGACACAGATGCTGGGAAAGACTGAAGGCAAAAGGTGAAGGAGTGGCAGAGGATGAGATGCTTAGATAATATTACTGACTCAATGAACATGAATTTGAGCACACTCTGAGAGACAGTGAAGGACAAGGAAGCCTGGAATGCTACAGTCCATGGGAATCCCAAAGAGCTGGACGCAACTTAGCGATTGAACAACAACAAAGTAAGAAAGCCTGAAATGCACCATGGATTTTAAATGACACACTGTGCCCATATAAGAGCGAAGAATGCTTTGAACACTAATGCTCAAAAGCACTGATAGAGGGAAATAAATCTCAGAAAAGAGAACTATGGATAAAGATCAATTCATCTGTTTATTCAATTCATTTTGAAGGAAGGCAGCTGTACAATAGGAAGGTGCTTTGCAGGTTGCGATCTGCAGGTTCCTTTAGGGGTTGCCTGGGTGGAAGTGAGCCTGGGAGAGAGCAGGACCGTGCATGCCTTGGGTGCCTCAAGTCTGCTTCCAACAGAGCAGCTCAGAGTTAATCCATTTTACATACAGACTTCTAACATTTGAAGACACTTTCACAGCTAAACTGTATTTGAAAACAACTACCCTAGACACTTTATTATAGCCACACTCATTATTCACCACGTAACCCACATTCACGGGTATTATCAATTTAATCTTTAAAATAGGCTTATGTAGCCTTATTATCCTCTCTTCATACACGAAACAGTCTTAGAAAGGTTACATAATTCGTTAGTATCACCCAGCTTGTAAATGGCAAAGCTGAAATTTCAATAGGATCTAACTTCCTTCAAAAATGTTACTATCAAGTACTTCCACACAGAGTGTTAGCTTGACGGTAATAAAAATATATTTTTCTGGAAAAATAAATTCATATTCAAAGCCAATGATCAAGATATATGAGATAAACACAACCAGTGAATTCACCTATAGGCATTTCATTTAAGCATTATGTGTTGATTACTGATTTATATCATTTGTCCAGCCATGTCTTCTCTGACATAACCCAAACCTGACCTGGTCTCACAGAAAAGCTCAAAGGTCTTTTTTCCCTGCCTTGGCCTTATTCAACAGCACGTGGCTCATAGTTCCCTGACCAAGGATTGAACTTGCTTCTCTTGCACGGAAAGTGCACAGTCTTAACCACTGGACCACCAGGGAAGTCTCAAGCTCAGTCATCTTCAGACCATCGTTTTTTAACAAGCTTGCATTTTGCAGTCTGTTCCTCTTCATCTCTTCATACAGTAAACTTTTCATTGGCTCTAAATCACTCTTATTCATCTTTGAAGATTTAACTTCCTTGTGGCACTTGATATTCTTACCCATCATGCAGTTTCCTTTTCTGAGGGTCTGTAGCATTTTGAATAAAATTTCATTATATTGCTAGACACAACAATATAATAAAATGTGCTACAATTATCATTTTATACATGTATAAGGCAAGGATTATGTATGTTTCACCTTTTATATAATTCAACATCTATTAGAGCTGCCATAAAAATTGATTGAATGAGTAAATATACAAGCAGATGGAAACCACTGAAAATGTCCACATCTTGAAAATGTGAGTACTGCATCACCTTCACGCAGGACTCAGCACAGTTCGGTGCTGAGTCAGTCAGCCCTGACACTATTAAATAAAATGACTATCTCTGGTATGCCTCTATACAAAATGCAGTAGAACATATTAGTATTACTAATGTATTGCAAGCTTATTAATGTGTTGCTTTCTCCATGGCAAATCACACAGGACTACATAAGGAATAATTTTTAGTCACTATTCTAAATAAGTTTATATTTGAGTTGGTAAGAAGCTTTTTCTTCCTTACCAGGCACTGGGTGGCATGAAGTGCTTGCCACACTCACAAACTTACTTGAGATAAGTGGTCGTGGTCAGTTTCTTACACCTAGCGGGTCATGTTGGTCATGTGATTCTGTTGGATAAAGAGTATGGGGCACGTTGAAAGGCTGGATCTGTGCCGTGTTGCCGCAGGAGAATATTGATTGACCAATGTGTTCTTCCTTATTGAAAGGTGACTATTGATTCAATTGGGTATTCCTTTTGGTGGAATTTGTAACTGTAAGGATCAGAGAAAAGCAGTGGAAATTGTTGAAAGTAACCATAGAAACAGTGGGGAAGTGAGAGAGAATTAGAATAAAGAGAGACGAGAAACAGAGGCTGAGTCACAAGTATGAGAAGCTTCCAGAATAAGAAGTCATTCTTATTCTTATAAGTGAGCATTTTAATAACAAGATACTCAAGTAGAGCTACCAGACATCAGCTGTTGCATCTGAAGAGTAATGATTGTCTTAATTCTTCATGAAGTTTGACCATTCACTTTTCTTTTTTCTTTTCTTTTAATTTTATTATTGGGAGGATATTTGCTTTACAATATTGTGTTAGTTTCTGTTGTATAATGAAGTGAATTAGCCATGTGTACACATATATTCCCTCCCTCTTGAGCCTCATATTCACTTTTCACACTGTTTTTTTCCTCTGTTTTATGAGGTTACCTAAATGCCTCAGGCTCTTTTGGGTTTCTTTGTGAAACATTATTTTGTCAATGAACTTTCACTTAAAGAAAAAAAAAAAGGGTCAATAACCTTCAGGTTAATTACAAGCTCACCTTCCTGTTCAAGATTTGGCATATGAACTGATTTTGAATTTAAGGAGTCAGTATACATGTTTGCTGAGTGTTGATGACTCAATATAACTAAACTCTAGATGGGGGCAGAATTCCTCATTTCTGTTTCTCCTCTCTCAGTATTTGATTTGGTGTCTTTGCCCTAGAGTACCAATAATGAAATTTGTATTTAGGGACCAAAGAATGTCCAAAGGGATTAAAGTCAGTGTTTATATTAATTGTGAGAAAGAGTTAACGCAGTTGAGGAAGTTCTGTGTTCAGTCTTGAGAAGTGAATTCTATTCTGTGTTTTCAGTGGGATGAAGTAGATATGAAATATTATTTCAATCCCTGCACAGGAACTAACACAACATTGTAAAGTAATTATATTCCAATAAAAAAAATGGGATTGCAACTATACATCTTTGATGGTTTGAATACTTAACCATTTAAGGCAGTGGACTGGATAAAATTACTTTTTGGAAATCTTCAAAGGTATGATTCTGTGTTCATTTATACCTTTTGTATAGCAGATTTTAAAATGTGGGTAAATACAACTTGAACAATAAACAGGTTAGAAACATCTCAATGGCTGTAGATTTGTGACTTCTCAGCTTTGTCACATATAGTAAGTGCTCCAGAGTAGAGGAGTACAGTGAAGCAGGATCATTAGGGGATAGCAGTCACTGATGTAATTAAGAAAGCCCCCTGTCATGGTTAATAATGATGATCTCAATAAATTGTTATTGCCAGAAATATTCCATTTGGCTCAGTTATCCTGCTGTTTTCATTGCCTCTGCAGCTGGTTCAAAGACTCTGAAACAAGAAGCAGGACAAAGATGATTTGAATAAAGGGCACTACAAGTACAAAACTTTTATAGAAAAACCCAGAATCACAGTACCTAAGTCATAAATGGTGTTTCCCACATGGAAAAACTGTTTTCCCAAACCCACTCGGGTGTCAACACACTTTGAAAAAGCCATTAGCAAGGCAAACGGTTTAGTACCTCTGAGTTTTTAAGAACAGAACACAATTCCCAAGGAGGTTTTTTTTTTTTTTTTTTTTTTTTCCCCACACTGAGTTTTCTTTTATAAGGTACGGGGGGCATCTATGCAAATGCCTGAGACCAGCTAAGACTTTTGGACCACTTAGGTTGAGGTCTCTTGGGAATGAATGCATACTCACTCTGACTTAGTCCCCTTTGAACTGGGGGAGGGATCTGTTTTCATGAACAACAGCTGTGGCCCCATCCTCACTTGATAATTTCCTTATTTGGTGAATCCAGATTAAGTAAATTTTATGCATCAGATGTGGTGCTGGACACCCACAACTGGATGGACCCTCGAAAGGAAGTGGAGATGATCTTCTATGGAGAACCACCCAAAATTATCTTTGAAAATAGTTCTTCAAAAAGAAAAAGGTAAGAAACATTTTGAAATTTTTTGGAAAAAAAAAAATCCAAGAACTGAAGGGGATTTTTCAAGAGCATTTTTGAAGAAGCTTATGAAGGGTCTAGACCAACAGAATATGTTAATTGAATGAAAGATAAATGAAATAGACAAAGCTCAGTTTGCTGCTCCTAAGTCGCTTCAGTCATGTCCGACTCTGTGCAACCCCATAGACGGCAGCCCACCAGGCTCCGCCGTCCCTGGGATTCTCCAGGCAAGAACACTGGAAATGGGTTGCCATTTCCTTCTCCAATGCATGAAAGTGAAAAGTGAAAGTGAAGTCGCTCAGTCGTATCCGATTCTTAGCAACCCCATGGACTGCAGCCTACCAGGCTCCTCTGTCCATGGGATTTGCCAGGCAAAAGTACTAGAGTGGGGTGCCATTTAGGGCCCCATAATCAGAAACAGAAAGTCTATTATATTTAGAATGGATAAACAACAAGGTCCTACTGTATAGCACAGAGAACTGTATTCAATACCCTGTGATAAACCATAATGGAAAAGAATATTAAAAAATAATGTCTATATGTGTATAACTGAGTCACTTTGCTGTACAGCAGAGATTGGCACAACATTGTAACTCAACTATAGTTCAATAAAAAAATTGAAAGAAAGAAAACAGAAGGTCATCACAATCTGAATTCTGATAAAGATACCTCCTTTTCTAGGTTCCCACAGCATAGCGACCAAATTTAAATAGTAGGAAGTTTTCAGTGGGTTTTGTTTTTTCTTTGTTCCTCTGTGAGGTGATCCCATGAGATAAATATATATTGCTAACAGTCCATCTTTGCTACTGACTGGATTCATAATATGGATCACCAGTGCCCACACCACTAAAAGCCACTTCCTCTCCACTTGTATGCGGTTAATAGTTCCCTAGTTTGTAGTTGTAATTCTGTGCCAGAGGCATGAACCAGCATCTCTGAATCAGGAGATGACAGATATGAAAAAGGTATAAACAAAACCCCAAACCTCATCTGGAGGAAAAAAAACAAAACAAAACAAAACTGGCTTCCCAGAGTCATTATAACAAAGTAATGGTCCTCACCAACAATAAATAATATTTATTAAAAACAAAATCTATACAAGGCTCTTTGTTGGACATTTTTCATACATTATTTCACTGAATGCTTTCTCTCAGCCTACAAGGTAGAAATTATTTCTCCTCTTTTATAGATAAGGAAACAGGCTCAAATTGAATCATTTGTTTTTGCCCACACAGCTAGTAATTGGATTCAAATGAAGATGTGTCTGACCTCAAACCTGCATTCTTACTGACAAACCAAGCATTCACTGGGGACCATGCCCTCAGCCATACACAGTGGGGTGAGAGGTGATGGGTGAGAGAGAAAGTCAAAGACAGATTAGAGAAGAGAGAACACAAAATAGTAGAGAGATGCAGAGAAGAACAAACTTTAGAATCCTATGGAACTAATTCAAGTCCATCCACCAATCTTACCAGCTGTGATACCTTAAACAGGTCTTCTGAGCTGTAGTTTCCTCCTATGTAAACTGGGGCTTGCAGTTGTACCATCTTCTGAGGCTCTTGTAAATTTTAAATGAGGTCATGCATATTGCATAACTTCCCTATTGCTGTAACAAATTACCATAAACTTAGTGGCTTAAAGCAACATAGATTGATTATCTTTTTTTTTTAATTAAATTTTTTTGCCATGTCACGCAGCTTGTGGGATCTTAGTTCCCCAACCAGGGATGGAACCCACTCCCTCTGCATTGGAAATGCAGTCTTAACCACTGGACTGTCAGGGAAGTCCCCACAAATCGATTGTCTTATAATTCTGAAGTTGAGAAGGCTAAAATGGGTCCTGCTGTATAAAATCAAGATGTCACGAGGGCTACATGTCTTCTGGGACCCCTGTTGGAGAATCTGCTTCCTTGCCTTTTCCACCTTCTGGGGGACATTCATAGGTCCTGGCTCATGGTCCCTTCTACCATCTTCAGAAACAGCCAGCTGAGTCTTTTTCACAGTGCATGGGTCTGACATTAATTCTTCTGTCTCCTGCTTTCGACTTTAAGGAGCCTTCTGATTACATTGGGCTCATCCAGATAATCCCTAAAAATCTCCCTATTTTAGAATCAGATAATGGGCAACCTGATTCCCCTTTGCCATATAACCTATTAATATAGTCACAGAGTCCAGTCATCAGAATGTGAACATCTTTTGGGAAGCGAGGGTGGGGGCATTAATCTGCAGACCACCGATATAACGTCTTCCCACACACTTCCCAGGTGGTGCTAGTGGTAAAGAACCCACCTGTCAATGCAGGAGACATAGAATCGTGGGTTCAGTCCTAGGGTCGGAAAGATCCCCTAGGAAATGGCAACCCACTACAGTATTTATGCCTGGAGAATCTCATGGCCAGAGGAGCCTGGCAGACTACAGTCCATAGGGTTCCAAAGACTTGGACATGACTGAAGCAACTTAACACACACAACATAACGTCTTATGCTTTTCAGTTCAGTTCAGCTGTTCAGTCGTGTCCGGCTCTTTGTGACCCCATGAATTGCAGCACGCCAGGCCTCCCTGTCCATCACCAACTTCCGGAGTTCACTCAGACTCACGTCCATCAAGTCCGTGATGCCATCCAGCCATCTCATCCTCGGTCATCCCCTTCTCCTCCTGCCCCCAATCCCTCCCAGCATCAGAGTCTAAGGGAAGTCCCCACAAATCGATTGTCTTATAATTCTGAAGTTGAGAAGGCTAAAATGGGTCCTGCTGTATAAAATCAAGATGTCACGAGGGCTACATGTCTTCTGGGACCCCTGTTGGAGAATCTGCTTCCTTGCCTTTTCCACCTTCTGGGGGACATTCATAGGTCCTGGCTCATGGTCCCTTCTACCATCTTCAGAAACAGCCAGCTGAGTCTTTTTCACAGTGCATGGGTCTGACATTAATTCTTCTGTCTCCTGCTTTCGACTTTAAGGAGCCTTCTGATTACATTGGGCTCATCCAGATAATCCCTAAAAATCTCCCTATTTTAGAATCAGATAATGGGCAACCTGATTCCCCTTTGCCATATAACCTATTAATATAGTCACAGAGTCCAGTCATCAGAATGTGAACATCTTTTGGGAAGCGAGGGTGGGGGCATTAATCTGCAGACCACCGATATAACATCTTCCCACACACTTCCCAGGTGGTGCTAGTGGTAAAGAACCCACCTGTCAATGCAGGAGACATAGAATCGTGGGTTCAGTCCTAGGGTCGGAAAGATCCCCTAGGAAATGGCAACCCACTACAGTATTTATGCCTGGAGAATCTCATGGCCAGAGGAGCCTGGCAGACTACAGTCCATAGGGTTCCAAAGACTTGGACATGACTGAAGCAACTTAACACACACAACATAACGTCTTATGCTTTTCAGTTCAGTTCAGCTGTTCAGTCGTGTCCGGCTCTTTGTGACCCCATGAATTGCAGCACGCCAGGCCTCCCTGTCCATCACCAACTCCTGGAGTTCACTCAGACTCACGTCCATCAAGTCTGTGATGCCATCCAGCCATCTCATCCTCGGTCATCCCCTTCTCCTCCTGCCCCCAATCCCTCCCAGCATCAGAGTCTTTTCCAATGAGTCAACTCTTCGCATAAGGTGGCCAAAGTACTGGAGTTTCAGCTTCAGCTGAAATCATTCCTTCCAAAGAAATCCCAGGGCTTATCTCCTTCAGAATGGACTTGTTGGATCTCCTTGCAGTCCAAGGAACTCTCAAGAGTCTTCTCCAACACCACAGTTCAAAAAGCATCAATTCTAAAGAAACTCAATATGTAATTTTTGGTGCAATTATTACTATTATTTTATTATGCAGGTCATACACTGTATAAATCTATTCTCCTTTGAAAAACTCAACTCAGACATACACACTGATATTTATTTTGTGTGTATTTATCTATAGCCCTAAATTTTACTCCCCGCCAGAGGTAACTATTGTTAAGGGTTTAGCATGTATCCTAGGAGAATTTCATAATTCATTTTCAAACATATAAATAGGCATTCATATATGTGCATATATAGGTAAATACATAAATGGAAAGTTTTACATATATAAAGAATATAAATATATTTTTACACCTAAAATGACATCATGTCATGAATATTACTTTATAATCTGGACATTTCAAGTAGTCATTCTCCTTAATAAGTATATCTCTACCTTATTCTTCATTCTGTGGTATTCTATAGTGGTAATATACTATAATTTATGAATCTTTTACCTTCATAGTGAATTTCACTTTATTTCACTTTTGTTATAAACATGCTACAATGAGCATCTTTGTGTATCCTTGTAAATGTATCTCTAGAAGGGGTTTATCAGAGTACAAATTGATATTGTAGTTTAAAACCATGGTTGAAATTCTTTACAATCGACCTATGGACATTTCCTATAAATGCATAAGTTCAATCAAATCATATGTTGCCTGTCCTTTCTCTTCTGTCCACATCGATAACCCAGCCACTAAGGTATCTTCCCACTATTAGTACTGTTAACAGATGCCATCTTCAGAATGCTTCCAGGCTTACAGATATAGAGGATAGTATAATTCACTGCTGTTTTACCCTATGTTTCCTCACTTATCAGAGGTATTACATAACCTTCTATGTGTTCCAAGTTTGCCTTTTGGTAAATTATTCACAATTTTTTGCCCATGATTCTATTAGACTGGCTGTCTTTTCATTTTCACTGTAGAAGTATCCTTTATTATAGAGATTAATCCTGTGTTACAAATATATTTTTCCAGTTCATCAATTTTATATTGTTAATGTAACCACAGGAATAGCTAGCCCATCACCTTTGCCATATATAGTGACCCCATCAAGGGAGTGATATCCTATTATACCCACAATTCCTTCCTGAACTCAAGAGGATGGGATGATACAGGGCATGGATCTCAGGGGATGAAGATCTAGGGGACCTTTTTAGCATTCTGCCAGCTGTGGAGGGGAATCGGGATGTTCAGATGCTTCATATAAACCTTCAGTTAACTTTTTAAATGTTTCACACTGCACCCTCACTGTCTGAGACACCCAGGCCTCAATTTCTCAGCCTTGTTGGGGTTCATCAGTATAAAATGACATGCTGATAGTCTTTCCCAGTGATTGGCTTAGATTCAGCTTTCTAGGATCTGATAAAACTTAGTGATCCTCATGCGAAGAGTTGACTCATTGGAAAAGACTCTGATGCTGGGAGGGATTGGGGGCAGGAGGAGAAGGGGACGACCGAGGATGAGATGGCTGGATGGCATCACTGACTCAATGGATGTGAGTCTGAGTGAACTCTGAGAGATGGTAATGAACAGGGAGGCCTGGCGTGCTGTGATTCATGGGGTTGCAAAGAGTCGGACACGACTGAGTGACTGAACTGAACTGAACTGAATGAGAAACTACTGTCTAGCACAGGGAACTCAGTGCTCTGTGGTGACTTAACTGGGAAGGAAATCTAAAAAGGAGGGGACAGATATATACACATAGCTGATTCACTTTGTTTTACATCAGACACTGATATAGCTGTGTAAAGTAATGTACTCTAAAATAAAACCAGGATGAAACATAGCGTTTCGTCTTCAGATCAGCCTCTCATCTCTACCATCTTTTGCCAGTGACTCCAAGTCTGGCATCTCTCTGGTCTCCCATGAAGATCATGCAGGAGTGGTTGCCTGTTTGTTCCAAGTGGTGTTGAAACCCTGGACTTTCAATCAATATATATATTTGCCAGCCAGACAGCTTGTGAGACAGTTTCCCGACCAAGGATGGAAACTGGTCCCTTTCAGTGAAAGTGCAGACTCTAACTGCTGGACTGCTGGGAATTCTCTAGATTCACTTTTATTTTTTTTTAAGATTTTTATTTATTTATTGATGTGGACCATTTTTAAAGTTTTTGTTGAATTTGTTACAGCATTGTTTCGGTTTTATGTTTTAGTTTGTTGACTGCCAGGCATGTGGGATCTTAGTTCCCCAAGCAGGGATGGAGCCCGCACCTTCTGCATTGGAAGGCAAAATCTTAACCCCTGGACTGCCACGGAAGTCCCTACAGCCACCTCTTTAATACCCAACCTTGCCTGGCCCTTCAGTGTTCTCAGCCTTAGTGGGATTCTGTGAGGTCAACTTGCTTGTTGATCTCCGGATTTGTATGTGTGATAATTATCCACTCTGGTGACTCATTTATTGTCCTTTACTAACAGCTCTTCATTCATTGTGCGTCCTTGTTACAGATCTCCATCCTCTCGTTCATTGAATATATTCACTGAATAGCATTTGGCGCCTGTGTCTATTATGATTGTTGTTTGAGGGCGAGTGGTTCTCATTTGGAAGAGGGGTCACGTGTCTTCATTCTCCCATGAAAACCAAAGGTCACTCTTATGATAATGATGATCATTGCCATTATTTTGTAATAAAGCTTATAGGGCATGGTATCTGCTCAGGGACTTGGAGTTCTTTTTATGGAAAGAAGGCTTAATCCCATTGTCCCTAATAGAAGAAGAGGGAGAGCACTGTATCCCGCAGGCACAAGCCAGACTGAGGACCTGTGTGAATTACTTGTGTTTGGTCAGTCGTCTGCCTGCTCTCTCCACTGAATAACGGAGCCCATCTCGCTAAGTCAGTGACTTCCCTTGAAGTTGATGGAGTGAAGATGAGGTCGATGGATTTCTGCCTGCAGATAATTCACATCAGCAATAGATCTGTCGGTGGGCTCTGTGTTCTCCAAAACCACTTAAAAAAATTTCAGGTAGTAAACCCAAAAATCAATGGTTTGTATGGAAAAAATATAAATAATATGGTCCATTTGAGGAAGAGTTCCCATTAAAAAATCCAAACTGAGTTAGCCATTTTTTGTTTACTATGAATCCATTCTTAGAGAGTCATTGGCCTTATTGGGAAAAATGATGATACATTTCTATTTACTGAAGATCGTTTGAGCTTCTGGCTAAGACATTATGGGAGACACTTGGTTCAAAAACACACAACAGACTTCAAAGAACTTACTGATGGTACTATTTACCAAGATATGAGTTGTCTCATTTTTACTGAAGAGATGGATAAAATTATAGGAGGATTGGAATGAGGCACACTGGATATCAAATTCGTCTGCATGATTTTTTTTTTTTAAATGAGGATACTATGCGAGCACCTCTGAGTGTGTATTCATGTGTGCATATATGTGAGTGCATGTGTATACAAATGCACACACACTGATACCTCAGATCACCCCGCAGCAATTAAAGCAGAGTCTGAGTATGGTGCCTGGGTTGTGGAATTTTATTTATTTTTTGAGGGTTGACAAGTTTTATTTTTTCTCATTGGAGTATAATTGCTTTACAATGTTGAGTTAGTTTCTGCTGTACAGTGAAGTGAATCATCTGTTCGTACACATATATCCCCTGCCTCTGGGACCTCCCTCCTACCCACCCGCACCCCCATGTTCTGCTCATCACAGATCAATGAGCTGAGTTCCCTGTGCTATACAGCAGCTTCTCACTAGCTATCTATTTAACACATGGTAGTGTACGGATGTCAATCCTATTTTCCCAATTCATCCCACCCTCCTTTCCCTCGGCTGTGTCCACACATCCATTCTCTACGTCTAAGCCTGTATTCCTGACCTGGAAACAAGTTCATCTGTACCATTTTTGTAAGTCAGAAAGGGTCATGGAATTTTAAAGCTGTAGCTACTGCTGAGATTCTCTGAACTAGGATAACAGAGAACTTTGGCAGAATACATAGGCGTATGTAGATACAAATGAGAGGAGCGGTCATTACATTTCTCTTTGTATTGATGTCTTATTTGATAATTTCCAAGAAAGCCAGAAGAGAAAACACTTCCCATGTTTTTTGCTCTCTCTGTATGCAGAGGAAAAGCAGGTGGTGAGCTCTCTGTCACCGAAGAGAGGAATCTCTTCACACAGAAAATCAATTACCAATGTGCCCAGCTTTTGAGCAAAGCCTGGGTCAATTAGCATTAGAGGATTTTTCTCTGTTTCCAAAGGTAGAGTTCTCCCACTTCGTCCCCCGCCCTCCCACTTTAATCAAACCACCAATTGCCATTCCATCAATTTAATCACAGGTTTCCTCTAGAAAGGTTTGCTAGTGAGGAATTAGTTTCCAGGGTCACTGAACCTCTGTGAGCAACCTCACCTCTGAACACCATAGAGAGTGCTTATTCTGAATTCAAAGTCTTTCTTGCTTAGATCTCTGCTGTAAACCCTAGGAAGTAGTCAACCTACGAAAACATTGCTGGGAAATAAAGTTATAAGGGCTCGACCGGCCCCTGTGAAGGTATTGAGTGCAGCTCTTATTTTTAATCATGTTTAAAGATTGGATTGCTTTTTCATTCTTTGTAATAAAACCTGTCTTTCATTCTGAAAGGCACACTAAGATGAGAACAAAACAGAGTGTCATCCATTCTTTTGGCAGTTTGTGTCTCATACGGACATATTTTAGAATCCTGGATATGAACATTTTTTATTCGTGTGTATTAATTCTAAGAAAAATTTCCCCCTTCCATTGTCAAAGAGGAGAAAGTTGTCAAAATGATTCCATTTCACTTAGAAATAGCTTCTGTCTGCATATCATTTTCTTTTCACTGTCATAAGCAGATTTTCATGTTTGTTATAGCCTCTGAAGACCCAGGTAGCTAGGCATAAACTGTTCTGGATTCCATTCTATTTCAAAAATCAGTGAACAAAGCAGTCCTCCTGAAAAATTACAGCAGACTCTTCATTACAAATGACAATGAAGGAAGCTAGAAGAACACAGATGGAGTTCTGAATCCCAAGTGAGTTTTTCAGCGTCAGAATAGACTAGGGTAAAAAAAAAAAAAATGTCAAGGATGTTTGATTTGCAAATTTGTATTGAAATAAATACAGAATGTTTCAGTGCCAGTTTTACTGGCCCCTGTTTTCTGAAATAATATTGCAAATTTATTTAATTATTTATTCTTTCCTGCTTGAAGATTCTCAAACCTTCTTCAAATGATACATAGAGATGTTCCCCAGAGAAATAGGGGGAAAATAGCAGAAAGGGACAGTGAATACTGTCAGCTCTTCAGTGATGTTAGGAACTGTTTGAATTCAGGAAAGTGAGAACATGTATTCCTCCAACATATTTATTAGGCAATTTTCCAGATTTTAAGTCAAGTTTTTGGCACTGGAATAGTGAGCTGCTATATAATAAAGTTTCTATTTCAATTTTTTTTAATATAAAGGAAGAGAAACAGAACTTTAAAAAACATTTGTTTATACTATCACAGAAAATGATTTATGTAAAAGGGACCACCAAAGAAAAAAAAAATTTTTTTGAAAAAGGGTTTTGAAACATTTTGGTGCATATTATTATTTCCACAGAATTGGGAAGAACATCCTTCCAGGAATAAGCACACGGATCTCAGATTCTCCCCCAAGAGAAAGACTTGCTACATTGCTTTGCTCTCTTGTTCTTTAAGAATCTAAGAGAACAACACATCTTTAGAATCTCAGTTGATCCAAATTCACAGACATTCCATCTGTGGAATTCAGGATTGTGTTTTGTGCTTTGCTTAACTTGGAGTACAGTCAGCTTTACTAGAATAAATTAGACCTTTGTCTCTTTCCTTACATGGACCTGAAGGCATTGTTTTGGGTTCTGGGAGCATGCTTGGATTCTGGTTGGCACAGGACACTCCATATTGTAATTTTGGCAACTCCAAGAATTACAGTGCCCTGTGACAACAAAGACTTAGTTTAGTTTCAGGATTTAGTTTTAGTATCCACGCTTACAATTCGAAGACATAATAAAGAGAAAGGTACTCCCTGCCCTCAGGAAGGGTGTGTTTACACACTATCAGACAGCAATTTAGTAAATAATTTGAATGAAATTGTTTTAAGGAAAATCCATAGATGGCCATTAGCAAAGAAGTACAAGGATTCATTAAAAAAAAAAATGCTTAGCAAGGGAATTAGGACATAACATTTCAACTAGACGTTATTTTGAATTCTAATTGAAATTCTAAATTCAGATATGATAGGCAAGGTATTTCTAGAAATATGGAGCTGTGAAGAGCTTGTTTTTTGGTGGAAATCAGATAGTTTCCTTACATAAATTTATCTCTTCCATGAATTCATGACAGAATAACACAAAGAGATTGCTACATATAGAATATCCCTTTTTTTTTTTTTTTTTTTTTTTTAAGGTTTACTAATCACAAACTAAGATTATGGCATCTGGTCCCATCCTTTCATGGGAAATAGATGGGGAAACAGTGGAAACGGTGTCAGACTTTATTTTTTTGGGCTCCAAAATCACTGCAGATGGTGATTGCAACCATGAAATTAAAAGATGCTTACTCCTTGGAAGGAAAGTCATGACCAACCTAGACAGCGTATTAAAGACAGAGACATTACTTTGCCAACAAAGGTCCGCCTAGTCAAGACTATGGTTTTTCCAGTGGTCATGTATGGATGTGAGAGTTGGACTGTGAAGAAAGCTAAGCACTGAAGAATTGATGCTTTTGAAGTGTGGTGTTGGAGAAGACTCTTGAGAGTCCCTTGGACTGCAAGGAGATCCAACCAGTCCATTCTAAAGGAGATCAGTCCTGGGTGTTCATTGGAAGGGCTGATGCTAAAGCTGAAACTTCAATACTTTGGCCACCTGATGCGAAGAGCTGACTCATTAGAAAAGACTCTGATGCTGGAAGGGATTCGGGGCAGGAGGAGAAGGGGATGACAGAGGATGAGATGGGTGGATGGCATCACTGACTCGATGGATGTGAGTCTGAGTGAACTCCGGGAGTTGGTGATGGACAGGGAGGCCTGGTGTGCTGCAATTCATGGAGTCGCAAAGGGTCGGACACGACTGAGTGACTGAACTGAACTGAATCACAACTTAGCCTGACTCTTCACAACCTCATGGTCTGTAGCCTGCCAGGCTCCTCTGTCCATGGGATTCTCCAGGCAAGAATGCTGGAGTAGGTTGCCATTCCCTTATCCAGGGGGTCTTCCCAACCCAAGGTTTGAACTTGGGTCCGCTGCGTTGCAGATGTATTCTCTACCATCTGAGCCACCAGGGAAGTCCATGTAGATTGGAACCAGGCCACACAGATAGTGTTTCAGTTCACAGTAAATTTTCTATCAAGATAAAATTTAAATGTGCAACACAGGTGTGGTTCTTAGTAACATACATATAGAAAGCATTGAAACTGGCTCTTGCAGAGTTTCCAAACGTGGTTTATAACATATTTGATTAGCGAGATAAATGTTGACAGAGGGGTATTGTGCTGTGGGGTGGATACCGAGCTCTTTATGCCTGCTTACCTTTATATTTTTGATAAGAAAAAAGGAAGCTTATTTATCATATCTCCAAAGCAATCTCCAATCTAGTTTGGGTATATAGTTGATTAAGAATGTTATGAGCCCTTAAGCCCTCAAAACAATCACGTATTATCATGTTTTCATAGAAAAGAGTTTTAGATACCAGTCTCTTCTCTAAATATGTTTATATGTAACCCTATTTGCAATCTTATTTTCCAGTATAAATTTGTCTTGAATTGGTTTGGAGCCAGAATTCTTGACAGGTAGAGTCAAGCAACTAATGAAGTTAGGGCTTCAGCTGCACTTGCTTCTCAGGATATAACCCCATTACGTTATGTTAGATGGAGGCAGAGTCTTCAACATAAAAGGATTATAAAGAGAAATGCAATTAAGTCGGTGGATGGAAGCTCACTATATTATAAGAGTTCTCAATATTGGAAATTTCCATTGTTTATATAATTTTGTCCTAGAACTTTTTAAATAATAAATCTTTAAGTATTTTTTTTATTGTTAATCAGAATATATCCTTTGTGCTTGACCCTTTTCAATTAACATACGCTTAAATGAATCAGACATGAAGAAAGACCAACTAGTTTTATAATAGGCCATTATATATTTGAAATACTCTCATTAGCATTCATGTAAATCCTTTAAAGGTCAAGAGGTCTCACCTGTATTTCAGGTCTAAAATGTTATGTGGTATATATCAGTAATTTCATCCTTTAAGAATGAAGGTATAAATAGGAAATCCAGCCATGAAAAAGTATATTCAAGAAAACATTTTTTTCATGTGGTAATTCAGAAACAATTCATTTAAGTATATTAGACATTTTATCCAGGTTATTTCTAGTATTTAAGGTCATGTACTTTAGTGATCTGAGGTTAGGTAAAGCAATGTGTCCCTAGTCAAGCCATTGGTAACCTCTCATATTTCTACAGGGTCTTAATTTTTCCAAAGATCATTATTACACCTTAACCCATTTGATTGTTGGTTTAATAAGGTGAGTTAGGTATTACTGTCTTCACTTTTTATATGAGAATATTCCAGCATAAAATCAGTTCAAGTCACATAGCAATTGGACAAATTACATAGCTGAGACTCAAAATCCAGTCTTTGGCTTTTTTCTTTAATACAAAATTCACATTATTTATTCATTTAAAAACAATATTGTGGTTTTAAGAAGTATTTTTATAAAGAAAAGACATAATAAAGATTGGATTTTATACAGCAAGGTTTGACCATGAATTTCTTTGAGACCCTAAATTTAGAGCTGATTTTCTTCCCTTTTTTCTGATCTTTGGATGATTTCATATTTTTTAGTGACTGTGTTTTATATTTTATATTAAGGAAAAGATTCTTTTAAAAATATAGGAACAGAATGTTGGCCAGTAACTTACAAATCTTATAGTTTGAAAATAAAAGGGTGTTTTGTTTGTTTGTTTGTTTGTTTTTTACTTATTTGAAGGCCACGAGGTATGATGGGGTGTTTCCATTTACAAAATGCTATCTGGAATGACCACTATCCAGTTTCCATCGTTGCCACCAACTATCTGTGTGGCAAGATACAATTGGCTGAATCTGTTTCTTTGTCTCCTCAGTGAGAGAACTGAACTAGTTTTGTACATTCTTACATCATGTGTTTCTGGAGTACCTACTCTGGGCAAGACCTGTCTGCTTTTCAAGTTCACATTCTTTATAGTAAAGCATAGTTCTGGGTTAGTCATAATATACATTTAGAAAACTCAAGGTATATTTATGTTCAACACTAACCAGAGGTCTGACTTTTCTCTGTACTCATAGAGGAGTTTAGAATAACCACCACATACTAATTTAAAAGGGCAACTTTTAACTCTTCATGGTTCATTTGAATTAATTGCTAGGATATGTTGAAATCAATGTATTTTCATCACATCAAATAAAAGAGATTCCATGCTAAAATTAGAAACATAATCAGGGACCCATCTGATTCATTCTTTCAGCTGAATGCCTCCATTATTTATGACTGCAAGTTACAGAATGAGCACTATTGAATTCAAGTGCCAATGTACAAGCAACCCATAAAGGCCTTTCTCTTGTTCTCTAGTGCATGACTGGCATCCTAAACTCATCACCCTGACCTACTGCCAATTAAGACCTTCTGGACTGTCTCTTCTCCTGGAGTTACTCTTGTCTGCTCTGTCTCCCTTCTGATTGGTACTGTTCTATAGTTTAGAATATTGACTTTGCTTTTCAGCTTTCACTCTCTTGCTTCTAAATGCTCTAGGTAAAAGTTCTTGCTGTCCAATTCAGCATTTTTTTTTTCAAATGTCCCTCCAGATCCAAGAAAAGCACCAGAAAAATGGGAAATACCAAACTCAGTAGCTCCTGCTTTATACAAGTATAGAAATATTTGTCACGATGACCTGTTTTAATCCTCATGTAAAAGTGAGAGCAGATTTCAGATGCCTGCTGCTGCTGCTGCTGCTAAGTCGCTTCAGTCGTGTCTGACTCTTTGTGACCCATAGACAGCAGCCCACCAGGCTCCTCTGTCCACGGGGTTCTCTAGGCAAGAATACTGGAGTGGGTTGCCATTTCCTTCTCCAGTTCAGATGCTTAATTCAGCTCATATTAAATATCATGTTCATCTCCATTCTTTAGACGGAGCAGTAGCTATCCAGCTGTTGCATTCCATTTTAGAAATGGCTGTCATAGTAGCGGTGGATGGATTCGTACTTTCTGTATATATGTATCACTTTAAAATTGGGATGAAATGCTCTGGGTAAGTGTAAGCTATTAACAACATTTACAGGATTAATGCCTTACCCAATATAGGCTGATGCCAGATACATTAACAGTTCTGAAGAAGCCATCATGGTTTATGGTGTCAGTGATCTGATGAAAGAAAATAATAGGAACATCATTTCTGTGACTCAGGAAAAAATACTATTTATACCTTGGATGAGATGGAATAAAAGACATTAAACTTCTGGGATATCTTAAGATACAAAGAATGGTAGGAGACTATTAGGTGACCTTGTGATCAAACCTATCACTGTTCCAGGGACAGTATCAAAGGCTCAGATGAAAAATATATTCACTTATTTATGAAAACTTTCCAAAGTATCTAGGAAGCTGAATAGATAACTAAAATAAAATAATCATAAGCAATAGTATGGTAGAAACCAACCACAGTATGCATAACCACACAAATAGACTTTCTTCAAAGCCCAGAGCTAACTACCCAGCCATAATTTCTTTATGTTTGAACTCATGCTGAAAAAAGGACTCCTTTACTCCTCCAACTCCAGGCTCAGAAGATTAGCTATAAAAACAGCCATTTTGCATAATGTAGGTTTCAAGTTTATTTGTATAGGAGTTTAATGTGTATGTATTGAACACCTTCTATCTACATATTGATATTTCTACGCATTTATCCATCCCATTGAACAGAATTTATGAAGGGAGAACTGAAGGGGACAATTTGTTGTTTCCCAGGCTCAACTCTTGTTTGTTTTCTCTTCTTTTCTCCCACCAGCTTTCTTTTTACTGCTGTGACTGTCTGGCCGATTTCACTTTGAGGAATCATTTTTGCATTTCTCTTGATCTGTTTGACTCGTATCTCAGTAGACACCAGAGGGGAGTCCAAATCAATATACATACTTAAGTCAGCAGCACTGAAAAGGAAATTAGGTCTTAGTGTGAGCGAGAAACAATTTGGAAGAAAGGAAAACAAGAAGTTTAGGGGGAAAAAACCCCCCCCTGTAGCTGCACATTTCCTACTTTATTATATTGAAATGCCCCATCACAGCAGATATGCTGGCTAATTGAAGCAGGTTTAGATACATTCTAAACAGTAAGCAGAGTTGAAAACCTGGTATTTGTCAGATGGCAAACGACCCAGTCATGGGGTGTTACTGTCATCATGATAATATTTGTGCCACAGGTATATCAAAACTTTATATTTTGCATATTTTGTGTAAGATGATAAACATTTCCTTGTAAATGAGTTGCAAAACACCCTTGTTAAGGTAAACAGAAGTTCCTGTCTGTATCTTACAGGTAAACATATTAGGATACAAAGATAATATGTAACTTGTCCATGATTGTAGAATTTGTCAGTAGCAGAAAAGAGATTTGTTTTGTTTTGTTTTTTTTCCTAAAGTACAAACTTCTCACTACCCTCTTACAGCGCCTCCAAATAGATGGTTAGAAGCTAATTTCATCATTTGTGTAGTTTCTGTGTAATTGTACTGACTGATGTCTTTTTTCCCCTCCAATTAAGAGTCATATTTTCTTGTTTCTTCATGTATATCTAATATTAACTTGGGGCTGTATGTTGAGAATGTTTTATTTTTGAGAGTCTGATTGTCAACCTCAGCTTGTTCTGGGCAGAGTTTACCTGTTGTTCTTCATTGTACCCCACTTCCTTGTGCTATGATTTGAACTTTGGTACAGGCAGAAAATCTGATGAATTTGGAGCTTACATTAGATATTTCCTTTATCTCAGAAATTACATTCCTATATTGTATGACAAGAATGGCTTCATATATTCTGTCCAGCTTTACAGTATCTTAAGATGAAATGATAAGTACAATACCTGCTATTACCTAATGACTTGAGCTGAAAGTCATTTATTTGACATTTATTTAGTCATTCTACCAATTTTTTCAGTTTCAAAATATTCCAGAATTACCATTTTCCAACATATTACCCTAAATGCATGTCTTTCTTCCCAACGCCCTGCAAGCATATGAGATTATAGAGATTTTATATTACAAAGAGTATGGAATCTGGAATACTAAATATATTTTCAGTGAGTGACTATTGATGAAAGTGAAAGAGGAGAGTGAAAAAGTTGGCTTAAAGCTCAACATTCAGACATGGGTTTGGGTGAACTCTGGGAGTTGGTAAAGGACAGGGAGGCCTGGAGTGCTGCAGTTCATGGGGTTGCAAAGNAAATATATTTTCAGTGAGTGACTATTGATGAAAGTGAAAGAGGAGAGTGAAAAAGTTGGCTTAAAGCTCAACATTCAGACATGGGTTTGGGTGAACTCTGGGAGTTGGTAAAGGACAGGGAGGCCTGGAGTGCTGCAGTTCATGGGGTTGCAAAGAGTCAGACACGGCTGAGCGACTGAACTGACTGACATGTAAAATAGATAGCTAGTGTTATGTACAAGGATCTCGGGTTGGTGATCCGTGGTGACCTAGATGGGTAGGATGGGGTGGTGTGGGGTCAGAGGGAGGACCAATAAGGAGGGGATATATGTATCCATATAGCTGATTCACTCACAACAGAAACTAACACAGTTTGTAAATATCCCAATTTATTTATATATATATATACACACACACACACAAGTGTTTCAAATTAAAAAAAATAAATAAATAAACCTTTTCAAGGAACAGAGAAAGACCAATATGTAAGCATAGAGACATTCAATGATACTCAGCATTTTTGAGGAAGAATCACAGATCTCTGGTTAAGGTACAGAGAAAGAAGAAGAGAGAATAAGAAGCTTTCTGCTTTTTGGCACAGTTCACCCTGGCTTTGTTTAAATTTCAGATTTTCATGTGATTTATATCAGTCCTGCAAAATGTTAGTTAATGCAGGGATATGATGACTTAACTTTACCTTTTAAGTTCAATTAACTCCTAAGAATGAATGGAGTGAGGTTTTTTAAAACATTCTCGTATAACTATGACCTGAATGTTCCCAGAAACTTCTTGGTGACAAGCAAAGTTGCACTTAAATTGGGTGCTTACGTGGTATGATTTAAAGGACATCAAAAAGCATCAACATAATTTTTTGCTAGTTTTTTTTAAGGCACATGCTATTTTAATGTCTATTTGTTATTGCTAAATAAGTGGCAACTTTAGATATTTCAAAAAAATGTCTTCACTGTGCTTGATATTTGTTTTCAGAGACAAAGCTTTTCAAAGATTCCACTTTTCAAAGAGTGATTTTTTTTTTTGGACCCACCCTCTACAGTAATGAAAATAAAAATAGAAAAAATATATGGGACCTAACAAAATTTAAAAGCTTTTGTCCAGCAAAGGAAACCTTAAATAAAACAAAAAGACAACCCTCAGAATGAGAGAAAATACTTGCAAACAAAGCAACTGACAAGGGATTAATCTCCAAAATATACAAATAGCTCAATCCAGTCAAAAAATCGGCCAAAGATTTAAATTGAAATTCCTCCTTTGCCAGTTCTTAATATCACCTTAAATATTTATTTGACCCTTTCCCTTTGTCAAAGATACTGGCTTCAGAGGGTCCCGCCCAAAATACGGTATATGAAGAGTCAATTTATGTAACTGGCTTTGGTCATTGAATATTGAGCAGAGATTATGGAAAGTAGAAAGTTAACTTTTTTAGAAGAAGGAGTTGGGCAGTTCTGGAGCATGGTGTGCCACTGGCTTGAGTAGGGTTAGAAGAGAGAAGCATCCTGAGAAGTAAAAAATGCATCAAACACAATGGGGCCCTGAGAGGAGAAGGGGAGGATCTAGAAGAAGCAGTTGTTCTCTGCACTTTGGCTTAAACTCCACTTTATAGAAGATTTTTACAAATGGCACCCCACTCCAGTACTCTTGCCTGGAAAATCCCATGGACGGAGGAGCCTGGTGGGCTGTAGTCCATGGGGTCACTAAGAGTTGGGCACGACTGAGCGACTTCACTTTCACTTTTCACTTTCACGCATTGGAGAAGGAAATGGCAACCCGCTCCAGTGTTCTTGCCTGGAGAATCCCAGGGACGGGGGAGCCTGGTGGGCTGCCATCTATGGGGTCGCACAGAGTTGGACACGACTGAAGTCACTTAGCAGCAGCAGCAACCAATTAATCTTTGCAACCAATTAATTCTGCAACATCCTACAGAGGGGTGGGGAAGTGGGAGGTAAAAACTACTGGGTGTGAGATAGACTCAAGGATGAATTGTACCAACAAGGAGAATATAGAGCATATTTTTTAATAACTGTAAGTGGAAAGTAACTTCTAAAAATTGTATTAAAAACATGGTCCAGAAGGATTCATGCACCCCAGTGTTCATTGCATCTGTGTTTACAATATCCAAGACATGGAGAACCAATATCCATCAACAGAGGAATGAATAAAGAAGATGTGGTGCAAATATACAATGGAATATTACCCAGCCATAAAAAGAATGAAATAATGCCATTTGCAGCAGAGACTGTCAAACTGAGTGAGGTAGGTCAGAGAGGGAAGAATATCATATGGCATTCCTTATATGAGGGATCTAAAAAGAAATGATGCAAATGAACTTATTTACAAAATGGAAACAGACAGGTAATGAAATGATGGCTGCCAAAGGGGAAGAATGGGAGGAAGGGATAGTTAGGGAGTTTGGGATGGACATGTACACACTGCTGTATTTAAAATGGATAACCAACAAGGACCTAATCGCGTAGCACAGAGAACTCTGCTCAGTATTATGTGGAAGGCTGGACAGCAGCGAAGTTTGGGATAGAATGGCTACATGTATATAAATGGCTGGGTACCTTTCCTGTCCAACTGACACTATCACAACTGTTAATCGGCTATACTATAATCCAAAATAAAATAAAAAAGTTTAAAACACCTATTGCCAAAAATAAATGTTATCTAGATGGAAAAATTATATAAAAAAAAAGTTTTAGAAAGAAATAAAAAAAGAGGTAATTGTTATACAAAAGAGGATATATCAGAGAGTTTTGGGGATAATATAATTTTAGTTTGAAGATTAATATACTGCATTTTGGGGGCTTCCCTGCTGGTTCAGATGGTAAAGAAACTTTTTGTAATGCAGGAGACCTGGGTTCAATCCCTGGGTTGGAAAGATCCCCTGGAGAAAGAAATGGCTACCCACGCCAGTGTTCTTGCCTGGAAAATTCATGGACAGAGGAGTCTGGCAGGCTACAGTCCATGTGGTCACGAAGAGTCAGACACGACTGAATAACTAAGCACACATACTGAATTTTCACCTAATTCTCTGGCCAATGAATTGTATAATGATTTGCTCTTCAACACTGAACTTGTAAGTATTAGATCTGGGACTAGAACTCAAGGCCTCTGGTCCTTGGCCCTCAATTATTTCCATCCTCCAGGACTCTTACTTTTCTGGTTATTGGCACTTTCAGCGAGGACATAGCCTACCTACAGTCACAGCCCTAAAACTAAGTGGCAAGATTCAATCTCTGCCAAGACTTCTGAACACATGCTCAGACTCTCTGGTGTTTCCATACCTCTTTAAGCATGCTCTAGTCAAGTTTTGGACAGAAATATAGATGCATGTCTCAATCTACAGACAGTGATCTATCCTTAAGGTATATATCATCATTTTCCAGAATCCTGTGCTGGCATGGTTACTACCCAAGAGATTGAAAAGATTGATGTATACCTGGAGCTCTTTCCATTTCAAGAATAAATACATTTTGCAAGACTGTCTTCTGGTTTTAGTCATTGACAAGCCTGTGATTCCTGAGATTGCACGTGCATATTGACAAGCAGCCTCAGTAGTTCTTGTGTTCAAAATTCTGCAGAATAAGTAATTGTATGTATTCATAATAAACTTGGTTAGTAAGTAAGTGGGTACCAACAATGAAGATTTACTTTCTCCATATCTAAAAGGAAAGCTACCCAGGAATGATTCCCAATTCAATAATCATAGAATGAGATTCTGAAAGGCCTACTTCTCTTCTCCACAAATGAGAAAATATACATACCAAAAGGTTCACTGGCTCACTTGAGACCACACCAATAGTTTGTAGCAAGGCTAGGATGAACTCTGGGCTCAGGGACTTATTCTAGTGGTCAAGGCTCCAGTGAGGATTTGTACCATTCCAATGGGAAAAAAAAACCAAAAACCTAAACTCAGGAAAATACCTTGAAAAACAAAGTTTTTCACATTTCAAAAAGAAAATGAAACAATGGAGCATATCATGATTGGCTGTCAAAATCTGTTTTTTATTGCATCTGACACTCACAATCAGACTTATAAGTACAGACATATACATACACACACTTACTCAGAAATGCATTCCGGATAAAAATTGGGTGAAATTCCCCATGTTGCTGCTGTGTCGGCCACTGGTATCATCAAATATTTTTTAATCTCTTTTCTGAGCACAATTCAGATATTCAACAGCTGGGAATAAATAAGCAATATAAATCTCTATTTCTTGAAAACAGAAATAAAGTCTCTACCTTTCAGATAACTTAATAACCTCTAGCATCAGTAATAAATACCCAGCTTTCTGTATAAATTACGTTCGGTCTTGGAATATTGTACTCAGCCTTGAGTTATTTGTTTCATATATCGTATCTCTAGGTATACAAATTAAAAAGAAATGTTTCAGAAGGTGATTAAATCACCACTGAAGGAAGGTATATGCTGACAGTATAACTTTGAGAAGTGTTCCCCTCCGTGGGTTCCCTGGTTCTTGGTTATAATTGCCTTTAATTAAATAACTAGAATTTTGAAATAAGGCATTCATTCTCAGTATCAAGGGAAACTGCCTAATAACTCCCATGTTGAAACAGTCTAATCTTGCCCTGGACAGTGAAGGTTCAAAATTTGATGGCCATAAGGTTTCATGCTCTTCCAAACTTTGCAGAAAGCAAGAATCAAATGTGGCACCATTTTAACATTTTTATGGTTCAGACTGAGCTGTGGTACTTTGCTTATGTTTGACTAGCAACATGCAGGCATGTTGCATGGCCAATCTGATTTTTGCACCCATCATTAAGGCTTGATAATGACCAGCAGCATTACGCTGATCCAAGATGGATCTTAACCAGGATCCTTTCTTCCCTGGTTCTCTAGGAGCCCTGAGCAACATGTCATTACAGAGATAAATGTGGTGAGTAGGTCTTCTTTGCAGAAAGGTTTTGAAAAGTTGAAATGAAGCTCAGTTATGAGGTCAATAAGTTTCAGCCCTGACTAAACAGAATCTCCAAGTTCTAGGAGAAGCCGGAGAAGATCATTTGGACAGCTCACTGATCGTCAGTTCAACACTTCATTTTTAATCAGAATGCATTCTTCAAGAAGCTTATATCTGATATGCAGAACAATGAATTTGTATCTGCCTGTACACAGCCCACTATATGAAAGAAATACACCCACAGAATAAGATGTATTACATCCCATTCTCTGCAAATCATTGTCTCCTGGAGTCAGAGATTTCATTATGCAAAAATCTCATTATGAATTTTGCTTGGATCACTGAGTTCTTGACCCTTTTTGTTGCTTTTTTGACAAAAAATATTAAGTTCAACATATTAATATTTTAGACAATGAAATGTGTTTGAGAGAAAATGAAATCTATGTCATATAGTTTTATATCCATATACATCGAATTAAATACAGTAGTCTGGTTTTGTGTTTTTTCTGTAGATTTTTTTTTTAGAATTCATCATAATTCAGAAGGCTGGAAGTCAAAATGTTAGAACTACTAGTTCTGTAGATAGACAGCAAAACATATAGACAAACAGCCTCTGCATGGAGCAATGTTTGTGTCTATCTTACAGGCTTGCAAGGTGGCAATAGTTCTGTAGCTTGAGTCTGGTAATCAACAAAATCTTGGCATGTCAGGTGCACTAAAGGAGGCGGGGAAATGGCAGAAACTCATTTGATGAAGCTCTATAAGCCTTGGACAAGCTTATCTGGGGGGATGGAAGAAGTTATCCAATAGTTGCCTTGTGCCCTAGATGTGTCATGAAATAAGGGACTGATACAGTTTAAAAGAGGAATCAAATGATTTTTTCTTAATCTTTGTACTATGTTAGGGCAAAAGTATACCATTCCGAAAACTTCTAACCTAATATCATAAAAAGGAACACGCCTCTTCCCCAAAGTAACCATGGATCCCTTTCAGGTTTGATACCTTTTGGTTTTAAGGGACAGGCTGTGTGCCCACTGGCAGGTGTCCTGAGGCAGGAGGTCGATGCTCCCCCCACCCCCTCCAGGGGGGATTAGAGATTCAGTCCCCTTGGACTGAAACTCCAAAATACTAATAACAGGACAACTGAGAGAGGAGACTGGGCTCTGCCCAGATCAAGGTTAAGATACCACATATTTCTCATTCTCAAAGTAATAAGACCTTCCCGACTACACATACACAGAAAGGCTCCTTGGAGGTCAAAAGGAGAGTAATGCTAAGGGATGCTCTACCCATAGGCCTTTGCGGTAGAAAGCATCTTGGCTAAGAGATGCACAGGCACACATGGGGGATCCGGAGATAGACCAAGTATGGACTCTGAAGCAGATAAAATGATCGGCCAAAGGAAAACCAGAAGAAATACCCATTTAAATGATTTAAACTGCCTACAGGGTTCAACTCTCTCTCTCTCTGAGGCTGCCCAGGTGTCTTAACCACACGTACTGTACCCTTTTTTCCTCCTAATAAATACTGTATTTGTCTCACTAGTTTCCATCTTTATGGAATTCTTTTTCTGCACAACAAAAGGCTTTGTCACTGACCACCGGTTCAGTGGTTAGGTTTCATTGCTCTCATCGCTGTGAGCTGACCTCAATCTTTGGCCAGGAACCAAAGCCCTACTTCAAGCCACTGTGGGCTGAGGCCACTCGAGGTCAGTCTTAACAGCAGTCATTTCATGGGACCACATTTCCTTTGCTAAAAACATCTTGGCTTATCAGAAACAGATCAGGGACAGAAAAGACCCATGCTGAGTTCCAGATTGGCCACCAATTTCCCTAGCCAACAGCCACGTGGAGCTTGGATTATACATTTCTATTAACTCACATGTGTGAGTGTGTCCAACTCAGTTGTGTGGCTCATTGCTCAGATGTGTCCAACTCTGTGTGACTCCATGGACTGTAGCCAGGGAAGAATGCTGGAGTGGGTTGCCAGGCCATCCTTCAGGGGGTCTTCCTGACCTGGGAATGAACCCGTGTCTCTTGCATCTCCTGCATTGGCAAGTGGGTTCTTTACCATTAGTGCCACCTGGGAATCCACATTAACTCATATTACCAGTGAAAAAACTAGGTTCATTTTACTTATTTTGTTCTAAGGCTTTTATATCCCTCCCTAGACTGAGATTTAAGATAGTTAACATGAATAAAACAGACTGATTAATATCATTACAACAGCTTATAATGATCTTTTAAGGTTGTATTTTGATTCCTACAAATATGGAAAAAAAGTCTAAATTATGGTGTGCTTTGATAAATATTATATATTACTAATACTTAATAGTGTAGTCTTTGGGGCCAGACAGCCTTGGATGATAATTAACCTTTTAAACTTATTAGCTATATGATTTTAGGCAAGTTAATAATGCTTCTATGTCTCACTTTCATTAACCATAAAATATTTATAAAAATAGTATCATCTTCAGACTTGCTTTGGGGCTGAATGATGAATACTTGTAAAGCAATTAAAGGAATACTTGACATACAGAAATAACTCAATAAAAATTAACTCAACCCCATTATATTTTTACAAAAAGAGAAAGTATGAAAACAGAATTTTGAACAACATGCTAAGCATAGAAACTTTCATTGATTCCCTGCAGGTTCTGCATGGATCTTTATGTGAGGCTTCTTTCCAAGGCTACAGAACCAAGTTCAGTCTCTTAACTATAATACGAACTCAGTAAATATCAGTGTAAATATTTGTCCCTTTTGCAACTTATTGGTATGATTATAAGACTCAGTACTTGAAGGAAAAGAGTGAGAATTGCTACTAAAAAAATTGCTGTGACATGAATAGTTTTTTAAAATTTGGGGTTTTATTTTTTTAGTTTGAGTAGTGTTAAGTATTTCTTGTAATCCCCAAGACCCACTGAACATGAAGACTTTTCATCCCAGATTGCAAATGGGGGATGGATACAGTAAACACTGTATACGTTTTCATATTTTTTATCAGTTCTGATACATTATACAAATGAAATATAAAACCAAAGTTGATTAATTCAATACAAAGCTCAAACTGAGGAGAGGGATATATTATTCGATTGAACTATTTTTAGATTGCTGTACATTCATATGCAGCCCTAAGAAATAATACAGAGAGTTATCATGCACTCTTTGAGAAGTTTCCCTGGAATTCGCTGGTAGTCCAGTGGTTAAGAATCTGCCGCCAAGTACAGGACACACAGTTTCAATCCCTGGTCTGGGAAGATTCCACATGCTGTGGGACAGCTAAGCCTGTGCACCACAGCTACGGAGCCTGGGCTCTGCACCAAGAAATGGCAACTAGAAGCCTGCACACTGCAATGAGGAGTACTGCTCACTTGCCGCAACTAGAGAAAGCCCACACGCAGCAAGAAAGACCCACCACAGCCATAAATCAATCAGTAATTTTTTTTTAAAAATAGATAGCTCTCCAGAAGGAAACACACACACATTTAAAAAAAAAGGTTTCCCCAATGTTAACATCTTACAAAGCTAAGGTATGGTAACATAACCAGGATATTGATATTGATGCAGTCAAGATTCAGAATATTTTCATCACCACAAGTATCCCGCCTTCTGTTTTTGAAAGCCAGACACACTCCCACCCCCTCACCCCAAACCTCCACAACCATCTTCTTAATCCATGGCAACCATTTCTATGTTTTCTCTTTCTACAGTTATGTATTTTGGGAATGTGATATAATGGAGTCATACAGTATGGGCTTCCCTGGTGGCTCAGACAGTAAAGAATGCATCTGCAATGAAGGAAACTTGGGTTCTATCCCTGGGTTGGGAAGATCTCCTGGAGGAGGGCATGGCAACCCACTCCAGTATTCTTGCCTGGAGAATCCAGGATAGAGGAGCCTGGTGGGCTATACTCCATGGAGTCACAGAGAGTTCTGACGTGACTGAGCGACTAAGCACAACACAGCACAGGGTGTAAAGCTTTGAGACTGTCACTTGGCATAAGTCTCTGGAGTTTCATCCAGGTTGTGTGTATCAATAGTTTGTTCATTTTATTGCTGAGTAGTATTCTATGACATAAGCGTGATACAGTCAGTTTAACTGTTCCTCCTTCAAAGGATATCTGGGTTGTTTCCAATTTGGGGGGATTAGAGCTACTATGAACATTCATGTACAAGCTTTTGTGTGAACATTATTTTCTATCTGGGAAAATACCCTGGAGGGCAACTGCTGGATCATGTTATAGTTGCTTATTTCATTTTTTGTGAGACCTCTGAAACATTTTCCACACTGATTCTACCATGTTATATTCCCATTAGCAATGCATGCATCATCCTATCTCCAAATTATTGCCATTTTTAATTTTAGCTATTTTGATATGTGTGTAGTGGATGTCTTGCTATCATTTTAACTTGCATTTCCCTGATGGCTAATAATGAGCATCTTTTCATGTATTTATTTGACATGAATATCTGTATATCCTCTTTAGTGAAGTGTTTATCTTTCCATCATAATCTAAATGTATTTTTTGGGGGGGGTTGTTTGTTACTGCTGAGTTTTGACAGCTCTTTACATATTTTAGATGCTGGTCTATGTTGGATATATAACTTGCAAATATTTTCTTCCAGATGGTACCTGGTCTTTTCATTCTTTTAACAAGGTCTTCTGCAGAACAAAAGTTTTTAATTTGTAAAAAGTCAATCTTTTCCCTTTTATGAATCATGATTTTGGTTTCAAGTCTAAGAACTCTTTACCTTGTCACAGATTCCAAATATTTTTTCCAATGTTTTCTTTTTTTTTTTCCCTGAAAGTTTTCTATAGCATTTTACATTTGGGTTCATGATCAATTTTGAGTTAACCTTGAGTATAAGATATGAGGCTTAGATCAAGGTTAATAATTTTGCCTGCTGCTGCTGCTGCTAAGTCGCTTCAGTCGTGTCCGACTCTGTGCGACCCCATAGACAGGAGCCCAACAGGCTCCCTCGTCCCTGGGATTCTCCAGGCAAGAACACTGGAGTGGGTTGCCATTTCCTTCTCCATTGTGTGAAAGCAAAAAGTGAAAGTGAAGTAGCTCAGTCGCATCCGACTTCTAGCGACCCCATGGGCTGCAGCCTACCAGGCTCCTCCATCCATGGGATTTTCTAGGCAAGAGTACTGGAGTGGCTTGCTATTGCCTTCTCCGAATAATTTTGCCTATGGAGGTCAAATTGCTCCAACACTGTTTTTTGAACAGGTTATCTTTTCTCCATTGAATTTCTTTGTATCCTTGTTGAAAATCAGTGGGAAATATTTGTGAGGGTCTATTTCTATGTTTTCTATTCTGTGTCATTAATCTATATGTTTATGTCTTGACCAGTAACACATAATCTTAATTGCCGTAGGTACATAATAAGCCTTGAAATTGGATATTCATTCCTCTAACTTTATTCTTTTTCAAGGTTGTTTTAGCTCTTCTATTTCCTTCACCTTTTCATATGAATTTTAGAATAGTCTTCTCTATATTTACAAGATACCTTTCTGAGATCTGGATGGAATTTTGTTAAGCTGTATATCAAATGGGGAAAATTGACAAGTTAAATCTTTATACTCACAAATATATCCCTCCATTTATTCAAATATATTTGACTTCTTTCATCATCATTTCCAGCTTTAGCATTCAACTGATACACATGTTTTGCTATATTTTATACCTATTTTTTGAGTAATAGATGTCATATTTTTAATTTCAGTGTCCAAGTACAGTTGCTAGCATTAAAAAGTACAATTTAATTTTGCAACTTTATCTTGTACCTGCAGTTTTGTCATTGATTCCAGTTTGCTTGTTCTTTTGCTTGTTGTTATTGTTGATGCTTGTGTTATGGTAGATTCTTTCGGAGTTCTACATCTCATCTGTAAACAGGGACAATTCTTATTTTTCCTTTTTTAATCTGCATGACTTTTATTCCTTTCTCTGGCTATATTGCTAGAATTTCTTGCATTTTGTTAAATAAGAGTAGTGAAAGTAAAGATCTTTTCCTCCTTCTTCCTGATCTTAAGTAGAAAGTATTTCAGTCTTACATTATTAAGTATGCTAGTGGTAGGTTTTTTTTTTTTTTCCTTTTTTTTTTTTTTTTTT
>SJYT01066135.1:556881-618085 GCA_006410635.1 Cephalophus harveyi
GAAGGATTGATGCTTTTGAACTGTGTGTTGGAGAAGACTCTTGTGAGTCCCTTGGACTGCAAGGAGATCCAACCAGTCCATTCTGGAGGAGATCAGCCCTGGAATTTCTTTGGAGGGAATGATGTTAAAGCTGAAACTCCAGTACTTTGGCCACCTCACGTGAAGAGTTGACTCATTGGAAAAGACTCTGATGCTGGGAGGAATTGGGGTCAGGAGGAGAAGGGGATGACAGAGGATGAGATGGGTGGATGGCATCACTGACTCGATGGATGTGAGTCTGAGTGAACTCTGGGAATTGGTGATGGTCAGAGAGACCTGGCATGCTGCGATTCATGAGGTCACAAAGATTCAGACATGACTGAGTGACTGAACTGAACTGAACTGATTTTAAAATTTCCCTTGAGGTATTCTCTTTGACACATTTCTTGTCCTGCTCAACAGCGTATTATGGTCATCTGGATAGAGAGATTAGCCTTTGTTTGGTTGTTGTTTTTTTTTTGGTCTGTATCTCCAGATGTTTCTAGCCATTGATTTCTTTATCTTCAAGCTGAGTCAGAGACAAAGAGAAAACCCTGACTTTCATCATTATTTTACTTATTCTTTAGGTCCCAAGTCCCCTACCCAATCTTCTTTCTTCTTTTCACCTTTCAGAATCTTCTGTTTTTTGTAAATGTAATCAAGAATTTTAGTGTAATTCTACTCCATCTTCCTGAAAGGATGACTGCAGCCATGAAATTAAAAAGATGCTTACTCCTTAGAAGGAAAGTAATGACCAACCTAGACAGCATATTAAAAAGCAGAGACATTACTTTGCCTACAAAGGTCCATCTAGTCAAGGTTTTCTTGACTTTGGCCCCCTGATGTGAAGAGCTGACTCATTAGAAAATACCCTGATGCTGGGAAAGATTGAGGGCAGGAGGAGAAGGGGATGACAGAGGATGAGATAGTTAGATGGCATCACTGGCTCAATGGACATGGGTTTTGGTAAACTCTGGGAGTTGGTGATGGACAGGGAGGTCTGGCGTGCTGCAGTCCATGGGGTTGCATAGAGTTGGACAGGACTGAGCGACTGAACTGAACTCCATCTTCCTGAAAGTAGAAGTTAGATGTGTTTTCAAGGGCTATAATCACTTAAATTGCTGATACCAGTAGCTAAGAAATATTAAACTCAATTTCAGCATCATGGCTTGGGTATTAAAATTCTTATTTCCCTCTACATTTTAAAAATATCTGATTTGTGTGTATTGAAGTAAGAGGTAGCATTGCCTCTTGCTCTTAAAAAATAAGCAGGTAAGTTGGTTGCTTTATTGCATTAAGAATTATTGCATGTGAAACTACTGTAAGGATAATCAAAGTCTTAATTCACTGAACTCCAACTAGCTGCCAGTCCTGGGGGACCACAGTTTGTCAACGAAAGCAAATGTGAAAGATGTTTGGTCTGAAAGCATCTGCGGGAAGCTAGAGATAGGCTTAGTGTCAGAACTGATAGTTCAACTTCTGTGGAGGAGAATGATCTGTTAATGCAAACATAATAAGGCACTCAAAGACTTGGGAGACTAGCTGATGGTGACCGAATGGAAGCAGTACTAATTCAAGAATGTGAAGAACTGGTCTTGAGTCCCAGCTTGGCCTTGAGTCATTGTAGGAAACCTTGCTCAAGTCCGTTAAACTTTCTAAACTACAGCTACTGTGCTGTTTAGTGTTAAATGAACTTATTCACTGTTCAGATGAAAACTGATATTTATGATGATGATGATGATGTATCCTGATCCATTTGCTGATCTGTATAGTAGCTGTTATTTTGAAGATTTGCATTTGTTTAGTTTTGAAATGCTACAAAGTCATAGGTTTGCAGATTGAAAAAGAACATTTAAGGTTATCTAGGTAAGTTTCTATAGAACATTGATTCTCAACTTTGGCTGCACATTAAAATCACCCAGGGAGCTTTTTAAAAGCTTCAATGCCTTGGCCCATCTCCCAGAGATTTTGATTGAACTGATCTGGGGTGAGACCTGATCATTAGTACTTTTAAAAAGCTCCCCAGGTGACTTTAAAGTGTACAGGGTTGAGACTCACCAATCTGGATAAACGTCTCCAGTCCTGACTCAAGATGTCACTCAGCCTAAGTAATTCAAAATTCCCGTTGGTCTAGTAATTTTCAAAACAGGGTTGGAAAAGCGGGGTAGTTTATCTTCTAACTCCTCCATCTCTCTCCCTATGCCCTAAGATGAGGCCTCAATGTACATTTTGAAAGTGTTCCCTAGTAATTCTGACACCCATCTTATATTTTCACAACCCCAAGCCCATATCTGTTTCCCTTATAGCCTTTTGGCCTTCCAGCTAGGAGCTGACCTGATGCAAATGTACCTTCAAGGCTTAGATATGCTCTGCCGCATTCATACTTGCTTCTGCCTGAACATCTTCTATGACAGGAAACTCACTAGCACCTTAGCAACTCTTTTTGTCTTTGGAGAGTCTTCAAGAAGGTCGGATGTAAAGATGACAAAGAGATAGATTTCAGCTCAACACAAGGATGTGGTCATTTAAAAACAAATTCTAACTTGAGTTATAATGTCTCTTGAAATTAGCTAACTTTCTTTGAATACTGACTACCTTTCATTTACTAAGTTTTCTACCCCGAAACAACCCTGTGAAGATGTTATAATCATCTCTTCTTGTTTAAGTAAAAGGCTATTTTATTAATTTTGATAAGAAAGCTGAGACATATGCAGGATAAGTAAGTTGACAGAGTCAGCCAGTAAATTGTCAAGTGGGATTTGAGCTGTAGCTATCACTCCCATGCTGCATTTTGACTTAAGATTTCCATCTATAGCCAGTTTCATTTGTTTTTAGTTTTCTTTTTGCTTTATCTTAATATGTCGTTCAGTTGCTAAGTTGTGTCTGACTCCTTGTGACCCCATAGACTGCAGCACACCAGGCTTTCCTCTCCTCTATCCTCTACTATCTTCTGGAGTTTGCTCAACCTCATGTCCATTGGTGATACCATCCAAGCATTTTTAATATGAAATGGTGTGTATAAGTAACACATGGAAAATAGCTTTTCCAGATGGATCATGTCTATGAAGAAAGGGTTGGAGGGGATGAAGGGATGCTGCCAGAGCCAACATTCAAGAAACGATTGGTGGGTTTCCCTGGTGGCTCAGTGGTTAAGAACAAACAAACAAAAAAACCTGCCTGCGAGTGCAGGAGACACAGGTTGGATCCCTGTGAAGCAACTAAGCCCCTGCGCCACAACTACTGAGCCTGTGCACACTCCACAACTATTGAAGCCCACACCCTACAGCCTGTGCTCTGCAACAAGAGGAGTCACCGCAATGAGAGCACCCCAACAAGAGAGCATCCCAACTAGAGGGTACCCCAACTGCTCACCACAACTAGGGAGAATTCCACACCGGAACGAAGACCCAGCACAGCCAAAAATTAATAAATAAATAGAACAGCAAGGAGGTCAAACCAGTCCATCCTAAAGGAAATCAACCCTGACTATTCATTGGAAGGACAGTTGCTGAACCTGAAGCTCTAATACTTTGGCCACCTAATGCAAAAAGCTGACCCACTGGAAAAGACCCTGATGCTGGGAATGATTGAAGGCAGGAGGAGAAGAGGGTGACAGAGGATGAGATAGTTGGATGACATCATCGACTCAATGGACATAAGTCTGAGCAAACTCCAGGAGATGGTGAAGGACAGGGAAGCCTGGCATGCTGCAGTCCATGAGGTCATAAAAAGTCAGACACAACTGAGCAACTGAACAACAACAACATTAAGGGAAAAAAAAAAAAGGATGGATTGGCAACCAGATCTGAGGAATCAATCTAGAGGTAGGCTTATGGAAGATGACATTGGTGAGGGCAAGGTGACTAACCCTGCTGGCTCTTCCCCTGGCTGCTGTTTCCAGCAAAGTGTGAACTCAGGTCACTCCTTGCATTTAGAGGCAAAACCTGTCACTCCCCAGAGGAGCTCCTTGTACTGGTCGGTTCACTAATTCACTGCTGACTGGGCTTGTCTGGTAAGAGAACACATTAAATATTTAAACCTTGTCCTTCCTCAGATGCACGGCAGCAAAGATGATTTTCCACGGAATTTAGCATTAAATTCAGGCAATTTGTACAGCTGTGCATATAAATGGCTTTTCACATAATCTCCAGAGGCCAGGGTCAATGTTCCTCGTACATTTTAATACTGTAGATGACATAGCGACATCCTTCCAATTTATGTTCCCTCATAATTGAAAGGGGCTTAATAAAAGTGAGGAAAAGGCAGTATGTACACAGCAACATCGATTTCTGCTGACAGTTGAGCGGAAGTTAATTGTAATTTTAATGTAATTTGTTCCATGGGTGATGTTGAACCCCTAGAACATAACTAAATCCATTTTAGAAGAAATAGTTGTGTGTGTCTCTGTGTGTGTCTGTGTTATAATATTAGAATGACCCAATTATACAGCTGTCATGAAGACACCAAATATAACTTCCCCAGATGAATGCTTTAATTATTTTTCCCAAAGATATATTTGTTTAAATAAATGGAAGCCTGTTGTTTTGATCAACACAGAATTTTACCCAATCAGATTTTGGGGTGACACAGAATTACGTTGCTTGAAATAAACTCACACATTATATATTAAAATACAAGTGTAACAGTCCTAATTGCTCAAGTTAAGCTTATCTGCATGAACTGTAGTTAATATTTATTCTGGGTGAAGCAGTTTTTTATTGTTATTTTTTCATTTAGTAGAGTAAGAACATGCTAATAGTTTTCCTGCTAATTCAAACATTTCCTGCTGTGGATAAAAACAAATGTAAAACTGAAGAATGACGGTGTTCTCTGGCTCTGAAATTTGCTAATTGCAGAGCTATTCAATTATAGGTAATATCCTTTTATTGCTAATAAGATTACCGTGTGTCAACACAACTGCAATTCTGAAATAGAATTTGCCCAATTTGCCTTCTATGGAATTTAAAACTGTTTCGTGTAAAAGGTTTTAGAAAATTAGCACTGAAATATAAATGACAAGGAGAAGAAATAAGTAAAATACATCTAATTTTTCCCCCTCCAGATGTTTTTCTTTGAGGACAGTTTAAAAATGGATTTTGCCACCAAAAGAATAAAAAAAATAATTAAAATAAAAGAAAGAAAAGAAAACCAACAATGAACCACGCAGATGATTGATTCTATTGTTATCCAGGTTAAAAATGTCTTTAACTTGTTTGCAGTCTACTATTATGAAATTTGGTATTATCTAAATTCCCCACCCTCAGCCAGTGTCTAGTATTATGTTAGGTATAGAATAAGCAAAAATGAAGGTTATGGTTTAGATCACAAAATCAAAAAAGCATCAGAATCAACTAGATGGGAGACAAAGAGGCATGTATAACAAGTGTTCTGGGATGTATTAAATGTATTAATCAACGTTCTTCTTCTCCAGAAGAATAGAATCAATAAGAATATATGCTGTGTGTATATATTATAGATAATATGTTATATGAAATACATACATAATGATATTTATTATAAGGAATTGGCTCATGTTATTTTGGAGGCTGAGACACCCTGTGATTTACTGTCTGCAGGATGGAGACCCAAGGAATCCTATGGATTCAAGTCCAATCTGAGTCTCAAGGTCTGAAAGCCAGGAGCCAGTGTAAACCCTAGTCTAGGGGCAGAAGACCAATCTCTCAGTTCTTGCATTTAGGCAGGGAGAATGAATGCTCCTTCAATGCCTTTCCTGCTATTCAGGTCCTCAGTGGATTGGATGATGCCCACCCGCAAGCAGGGAGGACAATCTATTCTACTGATTCAAATACTAATCACATCCAGAAATAGTCTCACAGACACACCAGAAAGAATGTTTATTTCTGGGAACCCTGGGACCCAGCCAAGCTGACACATAAAATTAACCATCGCACTGGGTCTTATCTCAGACCAGCCAAATCAGACTCTTGGAACATAGAACGTGAGGATGTGCATGCTATAGTTGATCCCTAAGGGGCTTCTCAGGTGGCTCAGTGGTAAAGAATCTGCCAGACAATGCAAGGAGATACAGGAGGCAGTTTCGATCCCTGAGGTGGGAAGATCCCCTGGAAGAGGAAATGACAACCAACTCCAGTATCCTTGCCTGGAGAATCCCATGGACAGAGGAGCCTGGTGGGCTACAGTTCATGGGGTCCTAAAGAGTCAGATACGATTGAGCACATACACACATGCTTCTTGTGCACATGATGTTTGAGAACCACTGGCCTAAGGGCTCATGAATGGCTTTTGTGAATATTTGGTGTCCCTCAACCTTGGCCTTTGGCTGCAAAGACCCACAGGGTGACTTTTGATTTTCTTTTAAGGAAAAGACTGTACTTATCCACTTACTGTCAAACACAGCTACAATAGAGGTTTTCAGGATGATGATGGTCTTTAAATGAAATGACAGCAACAATGCCAGAAAATATAGGTGTCTAGGCTCCTCTGTACATAGTGGGACACTTTAAGAGTATGAATGACTACTTGCTTGGGAAGTCTGATCTTTCTTTCTAAAATAATGCTTCCAAAAATATAATCTATGGACCAGGTATATCAGAATAATTTATGTTTCCAGACACATTCAATTAAAATCACAGAGATTGGATCTAGAAATCTGTATATCTTAACATGCTATATCACAACTCCCATCTTACCACCACCGTCATTGGCATTTGATGAGCTTAGGAGAGAACTAACTTCTCTTTTCCCTGGATTTAGGGTGAATAATGGTCTGTTTGCCCAGGACTTGCCCAGATTTAACGTGATAAGTCCCATATTCTGGGAAACTCCCTGAAGAGTGAAAGGCATTCAGTTGTGTTCAACTCTTTGCGACCCCAGGGGACCATATAGTCCTTGGAATTCTCCAGACCAGAATACTGGCATTGGTAGCCATTCCCTTCTCTCCAGGGGATCTTCCCAACCCAGGGATCAAGCCCGGATCTCCTGCATTGCAGGCAGATTCTCTACCACCTGAGACAGCAGGAAAGCCCAAGAATACTGGCGTGGGTAGCCTATCCCTTCTCAGGCGGATCTTCCTGACCCAGGAATTGAACTCTCCTGCATTTCAGGTGGATTCTTTACCAGCTGACCTACCAGGGAAGCTCTAGTCCTGAGCAGATTGGAAGAGGTGGTCCCCCTAACTAAGGGAAGCCTGGTGTGCTGTAGTCCATGGAGTCACAGAATCTGACTCAACTGAGCGACTGAACAACAGTAACGATGACTAAGACCTAATTTCAAGTTTCCTTCTACCACACATCAGCTATAGGCCTTTGAACATAACACTAAGCCATTTTGAGATACCATTTCCTCATCTGCAAAATAGCTATAATATCCATTGCACAGAGATGAGCGTAGATTAAATGAAATTAGATGTGATTACACATATAAAGGACCTACCAGCACATGTTCTATAAATGTTATTTATTTTCTCTATTGTTGGCAAAAATCCTATTCTCAGGCCCCAGGGGAGGATCCTGTTCTACACAACAAGAAGGTGGGTGCCAGTGAATTTGTTTCACCTGCCAAAAAGAGAGAGCTACTTCTTTGTCAGTAAATAACAGGTTGTCATGAGATGTTTTCATGCAGATTTTTTTTTTCAATTTGCAAATATGCAAATTGAGTGAATGTTTCACTTCATTTCCATGTGAAATTAATTAACTATAAAATTCTGGATATAAACAACAAAAAAGAAAAATGAGTTCAAAATAGGGGGCTGTTAGAATTTAGATAAGACATTTGGAATCATATAAATCAAAGAGATATATGGATAAAACCTTAAGGTTAGGTTATGTTCCTACTACTAACTATAATAGGCTATGAAGATTCATACAAATCTTAGTTTTTCTAGACCTTTGATTCCATACTTATAAAAGGATGAGGTTGGAATAGTATATTAAAGTTATCTTGTAAGTTCCTTCAAGCTTTTTCATTCTGTTCTAGTTAAATTATTATTTTGCTTCTCTTAGAATTCTCTTAGCAGGCAGATTCTTTACCATCTAAGCTACAAGGGAAGCCCAAGTAAAAAGGAGCTGGATACTTTGAGACAATTAAATGCTGATTAATCTTATATTTTTCTCCTTTATTTTGAATTAAAATGTTTCTTCTAACTAGTGTTATTCCCACTAGTCTTAAATATGTCCTTAGAAACACTAAAAATAACTCTATTTTCTTCCTCATGGATTGGTTCTTCAGCTACTTGAAATGAATGGCCACATTAAGCTTTAGCAAATTTTGTTTATACTTTGCTGGAAGTGGAGATGACCTGGCCATGTTTAACCATGGTAGATTTGATTGAAGCCCCAGGTTTCTCAGGCCAGGTATTACTGTCCTGACCAATTTATGACTAAATTGGCTAAATGGCTAAAATCCAGACTGGAGATTTGGAGAGGCATGTATTAGCATCAAGTTGGGACAATCCAATAAAAGGGCTGGCCCTTTCTTAGTCAGTTAGCTTAGAATAAGTTCAGAAATCACAGGTTAAAGCAGATTGAGGAAAGACTGAGTCAGTAAGAGCTCCAGCATAGAGACACTCCTTTCTAGAATGGGTCGATCTGGCTGGGAAGTCTGTGGGTAGAGACTGAGAAATAGAAGTGTTTAACCATAATAATATCCTAATTTGGAGTTGAGAGGACAGAAGACTTAAATCCGGGTTGGAAAGACCATTCATTCTTTCAGTCATTAATTCACCAAATAACTGTGAGTACTCACTCTGTGACAGGCACTGTGTGGGCACTGGATCTATCAAGGTAAATCTCACTTTTATGCAATACAGCAGAGCGTACCAAACCTAACCACCCGTCAAGCACCCTCCTTCTAGGGCATTCATGATTCTATTGAGACTTCCTGTGATTAAATCATGGGGAAAATTGTGATATATGACATGTTAAAATGTACAAATCTCTGGATCCATTCTCAGTGATTTTGATTAAACAGATCTCTCATGAGACTTGGAAATATACAGTTGTAATAACCTTCCTAAACTATTCTAAAACATCAGGCAGGCCCATAGATTGCATTTTAGAATGATAATTTTTCAAAGGAGAAGTTAAATTTCCCAAGCAATCTGTCCCTCACTCTCTTCAAAGGTCCTCTTATGTCCTGGATACCCATATCTGCCGAAGTTGTAATTTCTTTTTATTGATACATGGCTTGTTCAATGCCTTGACAATTTCTTTATCGTTCATCATGTTCACGACCACTTCCTACTTTCCACCAGACCTTAAGGATCTGCAGATAGACTTTCACTCATCAACATTACTCTTTAAGGATGGGCCCAGAATTATCAGGTAGATATATTCTACTACTGGTGGGCATTAGAAATTTTCTGGGCAGTAAATTTTTACTAATGTAAAGAGTGTATTTTTCTCTTTAGTAAAGTCATGTTTTCAGCTTTCATTGATATGGTAGTTAGTTAAAGCTTCCCTGGTGGCCTAGTGGTAAAGAAACCACCTACCAATGCCTGCCTGCCAATGCAGGAGATGTGGGTTCAATCCCTGCATTGGAAAGAGTCCCTGGAGAAGGAAATGGGAAACAACTCTGGTATTCTTCCTTGGAAAATCCCATGGACAGAGGAACCTGGTAGGGTACAGTCCATGGGGGTCACAAAAGAATCAGACACGACTTAGCAACTAAACAAGTTAGTTAAAACATTCATATCTTTCATGTATTTCTCAGATGAAATTGTATCCTATTGAACACAATCACCTCCATGCATTGGTGATCAGCTCCTTTACTCAGGAGAAAGCTGAAATCTTAGTCTGTAGCTGTTCCAGGTTTTGCTGAGTTGACCTTTCCCGAAGCAGCTGCTTCAAATTTTCAATCCTTTTTCTGATTTCCAGAATTAATCCACAGTACCTAGATTCTTGGATGCCACAGAGATCCCGGTTTCAGTACCCTACACCATAACACAAATGATTCCCTCCCATTGCAAGTGTTTATCTTCACTGATCTGATCCTAACTCCCAACACTTCTACCTGTTCAAATCCTTCAGCATCTTTTGGGATCAGTCACGAGCATTCTCCATTCTATTCTCAGCTCTTTCATTGAATGGTCCTTTAATCCTCTAGCTTAACCGGAATATGGCTGTGCTGAAGACATTGCTTCTCTGTAACCCCTTGAATGGAGACTTTCTTCTGTGCTGCGCATAACTCAAGTGTCTTTCCTATGACCTATCGCTACTTGAAAACCATTTCTTCTTCTTCCTCCTTAAAAACACTAACCATTTACAGTTTCAACACAATAGATAATTTTTAGCTTCTGCTGCTTTGCATTTCCATTTTTTTTTTTCCAATTTTTTTCACTTCCATCTCTGTCACTTCCTGGTATCTTAGTTACTTTCCCCATTCATAGGGCATCTAACTGTCACCTCTCTCCATAGCTAGGATTTTTTAGGGGTTTCCTCATGCAAATAGAAGATACATCCAATTCCTACAGTCTTAGAACCTTCATCTATTTGTTTCTCACAACATTTCCTTTCAATCTCACTTGGTCACCCCATCATGTAATCATTACCTATATCTATATTATTCCCAAAATGTGAGTTTCAAATGTTTTAATAATCTCTGATTACTAACTTCTATTCTTCCAACTTGCTTTACTACTTTTATTCCAAAACTCTACAAACATGTGAAAATCTGTAATTCATTTATCCTAACACCATTTCATTGTACATTAATTTCTTTAGGTCCTCAATTTCCTTAGAAACCTAGATTTTTTTTTCTTCCAGTCCTGTGTTCTCTTGCAAATTTTATAAGTTCTCTGTCCTCTCTCACCTGAAATTCTATTCACCTGGAATATCCCTAACTCTGGTTAGTTCAACTATCCTTTTATTTTGCACCTATGAATGAGTAGCCCAATAATCAAGAGAAAATTCACTGACTGGACTTTAAATTTATATCCACAGTATCAAAAGAAGACACTGATAGGCGATCCTACTAAACCTTCCTGTTAAATGTATTTACTTTGCAAACTGACAGTTTCATGTTTTATCCTCAAATCTTCAATACCCACTCCCCACATAGTCTTAGTTGCTGACCTTGCGCACAGTAAGTGGAATTAGATGAAAATTAATTAATCTTAATTAAAATCCCACTACTCCACTGTATCATTTCCCTTATTATAATTTTCTTTGCTATCAGTTCAGTTCAGTTCAGTCGCTCAGTCGTGTCCGACTCTTTGCGACCCCATGAATCGCAGCACGCCAGGCCTCCCTGTTCATCACCATCTCTCGGAGTTCACTCAGACTCACATCCATCGAGTCAGTGATGCCATCCAGCCATCTCATCCTCGGTCGTCCCCTTCTCCTCCTGCCCCCAATCCCTCCCAGCATCAGAGTCTTTTCCAATGAGTCAACTCTTCGCATGAGGTGGCCAAAGTACTGGAAGGTGTTGACCATCTGGTGATGTCCACGTGTAGAGTCTTCTCTTGTGTTGTTGGAAGAGGGTGTTTGCTATGACCAGTGCATTTTCTTGGCAAAACTCTATTAGTCTTTGCCCTGCTTCATTCCGCATTCCAAGGCCAAATTTGCCTGTTACTCCAGGTGTTTCTTGACTTCCTACTTTAGCATTCCAGTTTCCCTTATTATAATAAAAATGATGTCCATACTTAAAGCCAAGCTAATCTGTGTTGCCAATTCCATCTACTCTTACCATCTTAAGGATTTGATTTCTGCAAGTTAACTCTTTTTCTCCTGATACATCAAATCTCCACTCTTTACTGGTTCTTTCAAAGTAGTTTAAAAAATATTGTCCCTCATATGCATACCTATGCCTGATTCATGTTGATGTTTGGGAGAAACCAACACAATTCTGTAAAGCATTTATCCCTCAATTAAAAAATAAATTTAAAAAAATATTGTCCCTTACCCTAGTATAAGCTTACAGTAAAAAAAAAAAAAAAGCTATTGTTTTGCTTCTATTCATGGGGAAAATATCACAAAAGTAATTCCTTAGATCTGTGTTTTCTACGTGCTCATCTCACATTTTGTTTCCCACTCATATCCATCCAACTGGACACTGGACCTCATCGTTGTATATAAACAGATCTTAATAAGGTCACCATGAATCTCCATCTTCCCATGGCGAAGGGCTAGTTTTGCATCATCTTTGCTAGCACCCTCTACAGTTTTTAAGATGACTCATTATTCTGTCCATAAGGAAAGATGTTTTCCTTTGCTTCTAGGACACCATACTCTCCTGGATTTCCTCTTCCTTCATGAATTGTACTTTCCAGTCTTTTACAGGTCCACATTATCCATGAAATCTCTAATGGCCAAAATTGCCCTAAGATTGGCCTCAGCCTACTGATCCTCTTTATCTACATTCTTTCACTATGTTATCGTATTCAATCTTATTGTTTCAAATACATTTATATTCTGTTTTGGGACTTCCCTGGTGGTCCAGTAGTTAAAAGACTCCATGCTCCCACTCCAGGAGACACAAGTTTGTTCCCTGGTTGGGTTTGATCCCTGATCTGGAAACTAAGGTCCTACATGCCACATGATGCGACCAAAAAAAAAAAAAAAAAAAACTTCATCCAAATATTTCTCTAGTGCTCAAGTCTGATATGACTAATTAACATAGCCAAACAATTACTACTAGGGTGTTCAAGAGGTATCACAAATTGGCCAAAGCAGAAGTATCAGTTATAGTCCTCCACCCCAGTCCACACCATCCCATCGCCTCAGGAAATGGTACTACCATTGTCACCTGGATGCTCAGGCTATAAACCCAGGAGATAAGGATTCTTCTTTTCACATTCTAGATCCAGTGTATGAGTTAAGTCCTGCGAGCTCTACTGTCAAAATATAACTAAAATTTGACCACTTCTCATTTCTATTGCAAGATAGTAGTCCCAGGAGCCACAATCCTTATGGAAATACACCAAGAACCTTCTTAAATATCTGCTTCTTATATTCTCCTTATTCTAGAGATCATTCTCCACAAAACAGCCACAGTGATATTTTCAAAAGTAAATCAATGCATTTGCAACAACATGGATAGACCTAGAGCTTGTCATACTGAGTGAAGTAAGTCAGAGAAAGAGAAATAGATCACCTATGTGCAGAATCTAAAGAGAAATGATACGAATGAACTTATTTACAAAATTAGAAACAGATTCACAGATTTAGAGAATGAATTAATGATTACCAGGGAGAAAGGGTTGGGGGAAAGGATAGTGAGGGAGTTTGGGATCGACATGTACACACTGCTATATTTAAAATAGATAACGAACAAGGACCTACCATATAGCAGAGGGAACTCTGCTCAATATTATGTAACAAACTAAATAAGAAACTAATTTGAAAATCAATAGATACATGTATATGTATAACTGAATCACTTTGCTGTATGCCTGAAACTATCACAATATTGTTTACCAAGTATAATCCAATATAAAATAAACAGTTAAAAAAAAAGAAAAAAAAATCAATACATGTCCTTAATCAGTATAAAACCTTGTATAGACTTCTCTTGGCATCTAGAGTAAAATCTTCCTGTAACTTCCAAGATCTACATAATAATGGCCTCTGAATATGTCTCCAGACTTATCCATATTCATTCTCTCAGTGGTTGATGATACAATATTCACATTGACATATCTTCTGTCCCTTGTACATCCCAAGGTCTTTTCCATCTCAGAGCATCTGGGCTAGTGGATTTTTCTTCTTGGACCATCTTCTTCTTCCTGTATTTTTGTATAGCTACCTGCTTCTTATTCAGGACTCAATGTAAATATTGCCTCTCCATCAAACATCTTCCCTTATCACTCTAGGGGTTCTCTCTCAATCAGATGTTATCAAGTGACTCTTTTTTATGTTTTTTTAATTGACATAATCAGTTCCTGAAATTAGCTTTGTTGTTGTTCTTCTATGTGTCATCACACTTTTTACCATTACACTCCTCTTTGAAATGTAAGTTCCTACAAATATTAGACACTGTATTCCCAGGACCTGTAAATGCATCTGGCAAATAATAAAGACTATATACATTTTGACTGACAAAGAGTCATGTTAATTCTTTATCTTGCATTTTTTTGCATCTGCTATGCTACCACTTAAATGTGTTTTTAAGATAGTATCTCACTGTCTTGATTTTGGTCCTTTGTCCTGGCCAATTGACTCAACTTCATATATGAATCTCTTACCCTTTATCTATTGCCTTTTCTATTAGCTCTACTTCTTAGTTTTATAAACAAATACATTCTGTTTCTAGCATATATTTGTTTCAAGTATTTTGTTGAAGCATTTATATATAAAATGGAGCTATAAAATGGCAACCACTGAGAAAAGGCTAAAGGGTCTATTTTGTAATTTTAAAGGACTCAAAATGAGAATTTTCTCTCCACCTTACTCTTGTTTTTTTGGCAAAAAGTAACAGGCTTTTAACCTGTGAGTCAGTTTCCTCATAAATCAATCGGAGATTGCCATATTTAGTTTGAAAAGCTGCTCTGAAGTTCAGTAAAATATAATTTATATAAAGAAAGCACTCAGTACAAAGTTCGGCATGGAACTTGTATCAAAAAAAAAAAGAATGAACTACTTCCTGGTCTGCATGGGCTAAGGAAAGGTGAGCCCAATATAGGCAAGGGACAAAGAAAGGCCTCATACCCTTGAGCATATTACTTTATGTATTTCAGTTTTATAATTTCATCTGAATTACCAAATTGCTTTTTAGCATTTTACGTCCCTTTCTTCTGAAATAAGGGGCTTGATCAGACAATCTAAGTTTCCCTAGCTCTAGACTCTCTCATCAGATTAAAGAAATTCATACGGGAGACTGAGAGAAGGGAGATGTTTTGTCTCAGACCACAAGAGTCCAGTTTTCTAGCTCTAGTTTCATTTATACTCAAGGATATTAACATCCTATATCTCAGCCCTAGATTACTGGCTTGTTGTCCATGTCAAGTCACTGACTACAGTTGCTTTAAAAGAAGTGGATTATAAGGGAAGAAAGGCTGGGCAAGATGGGATAATATTGAGCTTGGACACTTCGAGAGGAACGCAGGGTAGTCATAGAAGGAAATTGTAAAGGAATGCTTCAGAGAACCTGAGGTCTCAAGAAATATGTTGAAGGAATCTAGGAGAGAGCAGAGACTCATTGACTTCTAAGAGGGGGTTATTTTTTACTTTTTGTTTCTGTTCAGAATCTTCATCTCGTTTACCAGCCTTGGGATGTGGAGAAGAGTAACAGAGATGGAGCCATGCCTTCCCCAGCTGTCATTTAATATCTCCAAGTGTCAGCTTCATCATTTGTAATAATTGATATCTTTTCTAGCTCATAATTCCTACTTCAGATAGACAAACAGATACATTTTAAATAAAGTGAAACAATTTATCAATGTTTCCCAATCTTTCCTAATAATAAGAATTCTCTGGAATTTTGGTCAAACACACAGATTACAAAGATTTACCCTGAGAAAGTCTGATGTAATAGATTCTGTGTGGGGACCATAATTTATGATTTTAACAAATAATCTTTTTTTTTTTTTTCATCTGACAAATAAAGATACTGAAATGATGGTGCTGTTAATGTTAATGGTAGATTACTCAAGACTGTGAGAGCTGAGGAGTCCTGGGTGAGCAAGCCACTCCAAGAGAAGGTGTTCTCTCTCTGTATGGTTCCCATTTGTGTGAGGGAGATAATACAGCAAGCCCCTTACATCTGAACCTGCAAGTTGTGAACTTTCAAAGATGCGAATGTGCGTTCACATGCCCGATCACGTACGTCAGTTCACGTGCCCAGTGTACATTGCCACGTGCATGCCTCCTCTACAAGTGCTTGTGCTTTTGTACAGATCCTCCATCTCCCTTGCTGCCGATCCTTCAGCTCTGCCATCCCCGACCTCCTCTCCCTCCTCCGATCAGTAACTCTTCTTACCTGTTCACTTGATGCCAGCCCCTGTATGCTGGCTGTTGTACTATACTATTGTACTTTTCAAGGTACTGTATTGTAAAGAATGTTTTCATTATTTTTGTGTTGTTTTTAATGTATTATGTGCATGAAAATATTATAAATCTATTACAGCACAGTACTATACAGCTGATTGTAGTAGTTGGGTACCTAGGCTAACTTCATTGGACTTACAAACAAATTAAACCTACAAATGTGCTCTCAGAACAGAACATGTCCATATATAGAGGATTTACTGTAGTGTCTAGTAATACACAGGTATTGTAGTGTCTAGTAATATTTACTACTGTGGGACAGAGATGGGGGTATGTGTTTTGTCTGGTTTTGTTTATTTATCTACCTAGCTACCTACTTACCATTATCCATCTAATATCTACTTATTTACTATTACTGTGCTTTGAGAGCTAGTGCAAACTCTAATCTAGAATCATAATTCTGCTAATGATAGACAGACCTTTCATCACAACTACATATAATAAGATTTATATTTAAATATAAGACATTACATGTAAATAATGGAGAAAGAGAGACAGAGATATAGGGAGAGACAAGAAGAAGAGACAAAGAGCAAGGCACATTATAGTATTATGATGTTAAAATCACACTTACTTCAAAGTCATAATTAATTACTAATTTAAAGTCAATATTTTCTCATATAGCCATTTACAGACATAAAACTACAAAGATATTCTTTATTTTTTCTGTTACTTCTTATTTTTATTTACCTGGAGTATAATTGCTTCATAATATTGTATTTGTTTCTGCTGTACAACATGAATCAGCTATAAGTATACATATATCCTCTCCCTCACAAGCAAATATTTTACTTTAATTTTGGCTTATCAAGTAGACATTTAAACCCTGGAGACTATTAGGTTTATTGGCTTATGTTTGGTTAAGGCTGAGTTGATAAAGAAAATTGAGATACTATTCTTTATACAAACTAGCAGCAAGTTAGCAAGCAAATTGCTTTGAATTTCCAAAGTTCCAAGAACCATTAAGTGTTTTGCTCATCCATTCTCTAATTTCAGTTGATTCCAGTTACAAAGTAAAACCTATATGATTCATTACCAGCAAGAGACCTGGTGAAATTTAGCAAACTACCTTGAAGTATCAAGAATCTTTTACTATTTCCCTGTAGCACTGAACTTGCCTTTGAGTAAGTATCTAAATGTCAGCAAAAAGAATTTCCAAGGACGTTTTCTAAGTTTGATACATGTATGGGCCTCAGGTCTACAGCTGGTCTTCATATCCATGTGTTCCATATCCATAGACTCAATTGAGGACAGAAAATATTTGAGAACCATTACAGAAATTTCCAAAAAGCAGAATTGGAATTTACCACACTGTCAACCATCTACATAGCACTTACACTGTATTCATTATTACAAGTCACCCAGAAAAGATTTAAGTCTAGGGTAGGATGTGTGTAGGTTATACATAAATGTTATGCCATTTTATATAAGCGACTAGAGCATCCGTGGATTTTGGTATCCTTGAAGAAGTCTCAGAACCAATTTTGCTGTTAACCTACGCCTGCTTTAAAACATAAAGTCTTAAGAAAACTCTCGTCAAGAAGATATCATACAACTAACTGGTACCCGATGCACTTAAACTCATATGCCCCTTCAGATTTCCTAGCTCATGGGCAAAGCGTGAGTACCAATCTGACTTTACACTTGACAGAGTAATGGGATATGGAAGGGACGCTACAGAGGACACAGAGGCTGTCTGCATTTGTATCAGTAGTGGGTTGAGCTATCTGCTGTGTTTGGAGCCCAGGCAGAGTTTCTGAACCGTGGAACACATCCCACAGGGAACAAAGTCAATGAAGACTAGTCACTTCACCAAGCCAACGACTATCTCACCAAATCTTAAATAGATGATTTTGGTTGGCCAGCCTACATATGATATTATAGGCTCTCATGTGAAAAAAATCTTATCATTAAAACTTCTGCTTATCAGTTGTTTTCCAGATTCCTTCCTAGATTACCTTTCAGCTTTACTTGCTTTCAGCCCACCTTCTTGCCTAATTCTCAGTCTTTCTACTACCTAACCTTTCTTTGAATTTGAGAGTTTAATTCTAAAAGGGTATCACCATGTATTCATTAAAAAAAATTCTTGTAATGAAATTAGGGCTTGATGAATCTGAAAACATCTTGATAGACAATTTGGATTGCATTATAACAAGATCACACAAATGTTATTCATTGCCAGTCTAGCAAAGAGTAGGAGGTATTCTATTTATTCCTACTTAACAAATTTATCTAACATAGTGATTTAAAACAGTGAACATTTGTTATCTTGCATTTTCTTTGGGTCAGGCACTCAGGGGTGGCTTAGCTATGTGATCCTGGCTCTGAATTTTTCACGAGATTGTAAGCCCCCTACATATGAACCTTCAAGTTGTGAACTTCCAAAGATGCAAATGTGCATTCCATCAGCATCAGACATGAGTGAAATTGCAGCTTGCCCTCCGTCTCCTGTTGCTGGCAGTCCTTCAGCTCTACCATCTCCCACCTCCTCTCCCTCCTCCAGTCAGTAACTCTTGTGGCCTATTCACTCAATGGCAGCCCCTGTATGCCAGCTATTGTACTGTACTACTGTATTTTCAAGGTACTGTATTGTCAGGTTAAAAATGTCTTCTTTTTGTGTTTGCTTATTTATGTCGGGAAGATCCTCTGGAGAAGGAAATGGCACCCCACTCCAGTACTCTTGCCTGGAAAATCCCATGGACGGAGGAGCCCGGTAGGCTACAGTTCATGGGGTCACAAAGAGTCGGACACGACTGAGCAACTTCACTATTTATGTATTATTTGTATAAAAACTATTATAAACTTATTAGAGTACAGTACTATATTGTTGATTGTGTTAGTTGGGACCCTAGGCTACCTTTTCTGGACCTGTGAACAAATTGGACTTTCGAACACACTCTTGGAACAGAATCTGTTCAAATGTAGGGGGCTGCTTGTATCCAAGAATTTAGCCCAGGGTACAGTCGTCTGAAGATTTGACTGGAATTTGAGAGACTCACCTCCAGGGTAGCTTGTTCATGTGGTGTTGACAGAAGACTCTATTCCTTGACACGTGGGTCTCTCCATAGGGTTGCTTGAATGTCTTCACAATACGGTGCCTGGCCTTCCCCAGAGTGCACCAAGGAAAACTAAGGCAGAAGCCATCATGCCTTTTAAGATCAAGCTTTGGAAGTCTTAAGCTATCATTTCCACAGCATCCTAGTGGTTGTACAAGTGGCTTCATTCATTGTGGAAAGTGGCTACACAAAACCATGAACACCAGGAGGTAAATGTTAATATCATTGGTGTCATCTTGAAGTCTAGCTACCAGAGTGAGGCATTAAGATACATTTATTAGAGTGATAACAAATCAAATTGCCATGCCCCTAAAAGAAAATTACCTGGATAGGAATTATCCACAATAAAAGGTTGTAAAAGACCTTCTATTTACCTAATTAACCCTCACAATCACTCTTTTGGGGGTAGATTCCCATTTAATAAATGAAGAAGCTTAAATTTTAAAAAAAGTCATAGTAAATTATTCACTGTTACTCAAGGAGTAAACTGCAAGACTATGTTTTGAACACAATCAGGGCAATGTATCCCATTTGAATTTCTGCAAAATAATATATAACATTCTTTTCATCTTGACTTTCCTGATGGAGCAATATTCATAAGGGCATGCATCCTTATCATTCATATATTTTGACTTCTGCACTGATAGGTCAGACTGCAAATTATGCTTAGTATTCTGCCACCTAGATGTTATCTGCATTGCCCCTTTCTCCCACAATTCCTGTTCCACTGATCCTTCATAAATAAGGCAAACCTGTATCTGAGAATCACCACTGTGAAGTATTTAATTCTCAAAGGAAAAAAAGATCTCCTATTTGTCATCAGAAAAACATAGGCTTAAATATCATCATCACAAATGCTTACAGTTCTAGAGCTATTTTGTTTAGCATCCTTCCTAGAAATCTTTAGTCTGAACATCAGTCTTTGTCCTGTAGATGAAAAAGGACATTTTATCTTCTATCCTGCATCTTGGTGGCAGCTTCTGCTCTTCCAGATTCATGTTCCCTTTGGGAATAAATGTGTATAATAACTGCTATTTTCATTCCCACCGCACATCTTAGGGCACGGAGCCCTGAAGATACGTTCTGTCTCAGCCTTGATTCATGGCCGCTTTTAATGCCTACAGTTAGCATTTGGTGCACAGGGTTTCAACTCCAGTAAAAACACTGAAACTACTGCCAATGAGGTGGAGTGGAAAAGCAAACTCAAACCACAGAGGCTGCTAAACTTATTCTGACCAAAAAATCTAAGATCCATATTGCAGTTTATTTAAGCAGCGGGAATTACAAAGCTTAGAATTTCATGTACAAGAGTCCATTTCACTGATATTAAAAGACTTAGCTTTCTTCCTATTATAGGAAATCGATCACAACTGTGACTTTGTCCTTGATTCTTTTCTTAGTTTCCTGAACTCCAACTGTAGTGCTGAGTTCTGATGATTTCTTACCCCCCAAACACAATTAGGGCATCTTCTTAAAAACCTCCAAGATTTGGAATGACAAATACGTGGCTGTTGGAGGGTCACTGCTACAGTGAAGATTTATTGGGGATCTAATGCAAAAGAGATAGTCTCTCATTCACTAGAATCATCTACGGAAGAAACGCTTCATATGGCTGGGAGAACAAACATGAGAGATTTCAGTTATCGTCAGAGTTAGAACAGTGCTCCAAAATGTGGATTTGAGTAAAAACAAGGGATCCGTTTCCAAGCAACCATCTAAGGAACCTGGATCTGGTTAAAGTGCAGGCTGTTAAATGACCTAAAAATATTTTTAATCATCTTAAGTATAATAATGGTTTTGTGTTTGCACAGGAAAATGTCCTTATTTTATGAAGACTCGTGTTGAAATAAGTGGAATTGAAATGGCCTTACTGTCTGTAATTTGCTTTAAAATACATCAGCAAATAAAATAGGTGATGCAAATATGACACAAGGTTAAAAATTGTTAAATGTAAGTAATGAATATCTGGGCATTTCATTCTTCCTACTTTTCTATAATAAAAGGAACAATTGTTGAATGAGGTACAAAAAGTGGGGGCAAAGTGAATAGCTCAGGATGGCAGAAGAAAGGGTGAGCTCTGCATCAGCATTCTACTTTCCCTGTTCTTCCCCGAAGCATCCTTCGGTTGCTATCTAAACAAATGTTGAACAAATACTTAAGAAACACACTTTAAGAGTTATTAAATTATGTGCTTACCTTGAAGTCTAGACTATTCGGTAATTCTTCACATACCTGTATGTCAGACATTCAATCCTTGGCAGAGAACCAGAACTAAAAAGTAAAGATGAGAAGACATCAACCATACAATGAAAGACAACGTCCCCTAAGGTGAGTTTAGGTAGAAAGATTGTATTCCTATATATCCTGAGTATGAGAACTTCAGAATCCAGAAGTCTGGGGCCATTTAAAAATGTTCCCAAGAGGTATTATTGCCTCATTGCATTTTCACAGGGACCATTTTAAGTTTAAAAAAAAGTCATTATTCATGGAATAATTTGTTTAAATGATTGAAAAGTGGAGTGCATTTTTCTAAGGATTTCATACAAGATGATTCATATTTTTAAACTTGTGTTGATAAAATGTTTCTTATCCTATTTTGTCATAGTACAAAATAAATTATATGAAGTTGATGATAAACCAAAAAAAAAAAAAACCCTGCTTAGGGGTCATTGCTGAAGAGTTGGCCAACTATTGGACTGGCCAAAATGAAAACCTGAATGAACGGTTTGACCAACCCGATATTTTATTTTATTTATTTTTTTTTTTTAATTTTATTTTTACTTTATTTTACTTTACAATACCGTATTGGTTTTGCCATACATTGACATGAATCCACCACGGGTGTATATGAGCTCCCAATCCTGAATCCCCCTCCCACCTCCCACCCCATATCCTCTCTCTGGATCATCCCCGGGAACCAGCCCCAAGCATCCTGTATCCTGTATCGAACATAGGCTGGTGCTTCGTTCTTACATGATAGTATACACGTTTCAATGCCATTCTCCCAAATCATCCCACCCTCTCCCTCTCCCACAGAGTCCAAAAGTCCATTCTATACATCTGTGTCTCTTTTGCATGCACCAGCCCCAAGCATCCTGTATCCTGTATCGAACATAGGCTGGTGCTTCGTTCTTACATGATAGTATACACGTTTCAATGCCATTCTCCCAAATCATCCCACCCTCTCCCTCTCCCACAGAGTCCAAAAGTCCATTCTATACATCTGTGTCTCTTTTGCTGTCTCGCATACAGGGTCATCATTGCCATCTTTCTAAATTCCATATATATGTGTCAGTATACTGTATTGGTGTTTTTCTTTCTGGCTTACTTCACTCTGTATAATAGGTTCCAGTTTCATCCATCTCATTAGAACTGATTCAAATGAATTCTTTTTAATGGCTGAGTAGTACTCCATTGTGTATATGTACCACAGCTTTCTTATCCATTCATCTACTGATGGACATCTAGGTTGTTTCCATGTCCTGGCTATTATAAACAGTGCTGCAATGAACACTGGGCATACACACCGAGGAAACCAGAATTGAAAGAGACACATGTACCCCAACCTGATATTTTAAACTCCTATATTCCCTTTCAGAAGTGTAGAGTTTGGGCCTATCCTTAAGGATTTCATATACATTTATCTTATCTTTAAAAATTTTTTTTTTACTGTGGTCACTGTCACTTGACTGTTAAGTAATTTAGCATACACATACTGAGAAAAGGCTAACCGTGGAAACATATGGTGTTTCCATGCAGATTAATCTGTATGTGTGAGGGAAAGTAACAAGACTGAAAAGTACTTTTTCCTCTACCACTTCTTTACACAATTTGCAAGGGAACAAGTTGTCAGCAACAAGGATGACAGAAGAAAATGAGCTAATTAACTGTACAGTTGAGAGTTAGGAGAGATTGCAAAGAGAAGTCAGGAAGGCTCAGGCCAGCTGGATAATTTTATATTGTCATTAGTGATAATAAATGCTTGCTATTCATCAAAAGACTCTTAAATGGCATCAAGAAAGAAGTTCATGATCTTCCCAAACAACCTAAAGATGTTTAGTTTTCTTTTGTCTTTATGCATGTACATAGTAAAAGCTACTCTGGGTTTTAAAATTCATTATCAGTGAACAAGTTCGATATTTATTATGTTAGAAAAAATATGACATAGCTAGTCCTTGCCATAATATTGGTTTAGACTAGTATTTCCTAAAGTAGCCTCAAAGTTGATGGAATTTAAAAATTAAAAGTTGAAACTAAGCATAATCTTTGATTATAGATTATTTAAAACAGACTATTGAAATATTGACCTTGAGTCTGGGACATCAAGAAAGAAGTTCATGATCTTCCCAAACAACCTAAAGATGTTTAGTTTTCTTTTGTCTTTATGCATGTACATAGTAAAAGCTACTCTGGGTTTTAAAATTCATTATCAGTGAACAAGTTCGATATTTATTATGTTAGAAAAAATATGACATAGCTAGTCCTTGCCATAATATTGGTTTAGACTAGTATTTCCTAAAGTAGCCTCAAAGTTGATGGAATTTAAAAATTAAAAGTTGAAACTAAGCATAATCTTTGATTATAGATTATTTAAAACAGACTATTGAAATATTGACCTTGAGTCTGGGTAAGAATCAGTTCAGTTCAGTTCAGTCGCTCAGTCGTGTCTGACTCTTCGCGACCCCATGAATCGCAGCACGCCAGGCCTCCCTGTCCATCACCAACTCCCGGGGTTCACTCAGACTCACATCCATAGAGTCCGTGATGCCATCCAGCCATCTCATCCTCGGTCATCCCCTTCTCCTCCTGCCCCCAATCCCTCCCAGCATCAGAGTCTTTTCCAGTGAGTCAACTCTTTGCATGAGGTGGCCAAAGTACTGGAGTTTCAGCTTTAGCATCATTCCTTCCAAAGAAATCCCAGGGTTGATCTCCTTCAGAATGGGCTGGCTGGATCTCCTTGCAGTCCAAGGGACTCTCAAGAGTCTTCTCCAACACCACAGTTCAAAAGCATCAATTCTTTGGCGCTCAGCCTTCTTCACAGTCCAACTCTCACATCCATACATGACCACAGGAAAAACCATAGCCTTGACTAGACGGGCCTTAGTTGGCAAAGTAATGTCTCTGCTTTTGAATATACTATCTAGGTTGGTCATAGCTTTTCTTCCAAGGAGTAAGCGTCTTTTAATTTAATGGCTGCAGTCACCATCTGCAGTGATATCTTAATAATATTTTCCTTTATTAATTATAATTTTGAGTCTCTTTCCTCAGCTGTCCCTTGCTGTCTCAAATGGAATTTAATATGTGAATATTTGACTAAAGGAAAAACATAAAGTAAGTATATGTCTTCTCATTAAGAAAATAAATATTTTTATTGCATTGTGAGGGAGAACATACAGGCACAAATATACAGGCCACACCTTGCTGATTCAACATAAATTTCAGCATGGGCCTGATAGAGAATTTTGATCTGAATTAATTTTATAACATCTACTGAAGTGAGAATTTTTTCTTAAACTATTGTATCCATAGAACTGGCTCAACATTTGACATTTTTGGTTGAAATAACCCTAGATAAAAATGTGTGGGAATTTTCAGTTCTCATGAGATTAGAAGAGATAAATAAAAGCAACAATATCCTTGAGCTAGAATTCTGACCTTAGGGCACTGTACCTGATTATTTGTGAAATTAAGTTTAAACTTTTTAATTGCGCATATAAAAGGCAAAGGAAAGAAATAAGAAAAGCAATGGTATCATCTACTTTGCTATGTATGTATCTTCATACACACTATAAACACATTTTTTTTTTAAGAGTGAGATGAAATTAGAAAGATGTAGGGAACTATAGAAAATAATCTACCAGATGGCAGGAGCTTGGAGAAGACAAGTTCTCTCACCTTCAGTGGTGAGATTAAGTGTGTCAACAAACTCCCAACACATATGCTTTTAAAAATGTAACGCCATCCTTAGGTTTTTGAATATAGGGAATAAAATTTTACTGTAATTAAAATGAGAAATAGTCATTCTCCATTTGGATCTGTTCCAGTTCTCACAAGGACAAATTCCTAAACTGCCATTTTCTTTTCCCATTATAGATTCTGGCACCAGGGCAAGATATTAGGATTTTAATGCCTTAATATATTCTATGAAATATACTAGTGTACTTTACTATTCTGACCTTTTGGCACATCATATTTTGATTCGGATGGCCATTCACTCTTTGCTCTCCAGCTCAGAAAGGCCATAAAAAGAGTGAAATGAATGGATTGACTATAGCTAGTCACAATACAGAATACTGAAAAGGTCATTGTATCTCATCCACTGTGATATTATTCACAGAATATATAGGACCTTAAATATTTGATATCATAGTCTTGTGACAAATGCAAGGAAAAATGGAACCAAGAATCACTTCTCATGGCACAATCGCACCATCAGTCAAGAATGAGAAATAGAGGGACTTGCCTGGTGACCCAGTGGTCAAGAATCTGCCTGCCAGTGCAGGGGATACAGGTTCAATCCCTGGTCCGGAAAGATCTCACAACCGCAGGACAAGTAAGCCCATGCACCACCACTACTGAGCCTGCACTCCAGAGCCCTCAAGTTGCAACTGCTGAGCCCTCAAACTGCAATTCCTGGAGCCTGTGTCCTCTAGAGCCCATGCTCTGCAACAAGAGAAGCCACCACAGTGAGAAGCTTGCACACAACTAAAGACTAACCCCCTCTTGCTGCAACTAGAGAAAGCCCACGCAGCAACAAAGACCCAGCACAACCAAAAATAATGAAATTAAAAAAAAAAAAAAAGAATGAGAAATAGCAGAAGCCTAGTACAATGGGAAAGGAAAATCATCTTCATTTTTTCTCATCTCTCCCTTTTTGGTAACATATGTCCATGAACACATTCTCAAAAGGAAAAGGAGTTAGAAAGGCAATCTGAAAATGTTAAGCTTGAAACTAACAAAACTTAGGAACTGAGATGTCTGTTAGTATTTTCCAAGAGGTGTTAGGTCATGTTTGCCTATTTGCTGGAGAAGAGATAAGAGAGCTGTACGTTAATAAAAATATAAAGAAATTTACTCAATTTAAGGCCTTAGAATAGAAAGCCCTAGGTGACATTTTCACTAATAGAAACTTTAAAATGTTCCTTTCCACCCACATGTGACATTAAGTAGCCAGAGAAGCCCCAAGTTCCCCACTTACAGGTAGAAACAAGCTCCTAGGTGGTCTATTAACAACCATGTCTTACAGAGCTATGTTTATTGCTGCTGATATTTTGTTAGTTTATATAAAAATTAACCATAAAAAACACTGAGTCAAATTGAAGAGAAATGAAAAAGCAATTAAAGATTAAGATACAGAGCAACAATGAAAGATTTTGGCAAAAAGCTCCGTCTCACTACTAATTGTTTGAAATGCAATTTAAACTACAATTATATCCATTTTCAATTAACAATTATTTAAACTTAAAGGAAAAAGAAAATACCTAGTGTTTGTGAGAGTGGAAAAATGGTATTCTAATTTTTGTTAGGAATACAGATTAATAAATTTTACTCAAAATGCATTTCTGCACAAATACACTTAACATGTGTGTAGCTTTAATCAGCAATCCAATTTTGGGGTTGTTAATCACAATATTAATAATAGTCAAAAACTGAAGACAATCGGAAATTAAATAAATTGATGTAAATTTCTATTTACATCATTTAACTTAAAGAAACTCATAAGGGTTTAGGACATGGTTGTGATATGTTGTACATGAAGAAAAGTAAGCAGCAACTTACTATCTTGAGTACATCTTCAATTTTGTAAAGTGTGTGTGTATGCATGTATAGTGGTATTTAAAAATCTATTTTTAATTTTAACAGTTATTAAGTCTAACTGATTACATGATGGCACAATAGGTGATTTTCTGTGCAGGTAGGGAAAAGTATGATAGGATAAACACCAAAATGTCAGCAGTGGTTAATTCTGAGAGATGAAAGTATGATTATGGGTGCGTTTTGTATGTATTTGTGTGTGTGTGTCTGCTTTTCTGAATTTTCTCAATACTTATGATCAATATGTACTTCTTTAAAAGCTAAAGAAAACACTTATTTTTTTCCTTAAAAAGAACAACAGTCAAGATAAATTTATCCAAATGGTGACAAGAAATCAGAAAGGGAGATCTGAAATACAGTGATTCTTCAGAGACGCATAGGATGATTTCCTAAGCAAATGGATCACCCATTTTTTGAATCATCATGTCTTCATCCAGGACTATTTTCTGGGGTTGTAAGATGGTTAAAGAAAGCTGAGCACTGAAGAATTGATGCTTTTGAACTGTGGTGTTGGAGAAGACTCTTGAGAATCCCTTGGATAGCAAGGAGATCCAACCAGTCCATCTTAAGCGAAATCAGTCCTGAATATTCATTGGAAGGACTGATGCTGAAGTTGAAACTCCAATACTTTGGCCACCTGATGCGAAGAACTGACTCATTGGAAAAGACCCTGATACTGGGAAAGATTGAAGGTGGGAAGAGAAGGGGACGACAGAGGATGGGATGGTTGGATGGCATCGCCGACTCAATGGACATGAGTTTGAGTAAGCTCCTGGAGTTGGTGATGGACAGGGAGGCCTGGTGTGCTGCAGTCCATGGGGTTGCAAAGAATCAGACATGACTGAATGACTGAAATGAACTGAACTGAAGATGGGGGAGATATAAACTGAAAAAAATATATTTTTCTTAAGAAGAGGGTAGACTCACTGATCGCTGTAAAGCTAAAATTAATAAATGTGCTCATTCCTTTCAATTTTTTTGAAGAGGAAAAACTAGGAAATATGAAATGGCTCAAATGTGATAGCCTAGCAAAGCACATGATTTATGTCTGACTTAAATCTCCCTTTCAGAAAACTGCATAAACATCACACACAGTAGACCTTTTCCTCCAGAAATAAGCCTCCCATACTTTGCCAAGACTTTCTTGAAATTATCAGAAAATAACCCTGGACCCCAGAAGCAGGGTGGAGGTTTAATTCACATCAGGAGAAAATTTAGTTAGCTACTCATTCTCCGGAGAACTTAGTTTCTGGTGCCTTAAAGGAGATGAGTTTGGTCAGATAAATTCAATTCTTGGGCTCTTACCATTGCAACCTTTTCATTCATTACAAGGCTGTGAACTCAAGAAGAAATAGTCTATCTCTCAGATTCCTTTGAATTATGAAAATAATAGTCCTTTGGGATATGTGATCCCATCTTGGTTTTATTTTGTGGACTACCATGATGCACCCAAAATATCAAAAAGAACTCAGTCCCAGTGACTCTGCTTTACAAAATATGATAGCATTCTTTTCTATGTTGCTCTCTATAGTTTTTTTCCTTCCCATCATTTTCTGAAGCTAGCCCTCACAGAAGTTGCTCACATTTAACATCTCATCTGTGTTTGAAATGATCTAGGGTGTCCAGAGGGGCTTCCCAGGTGGTGTCAGTGGTTAAAAAAGAAAAATAATAATAATAATCTGCCAATGCAGAGACTGAAGAGATGTGGGTTCAGTCCCTGGGTCAAGAAGATCCCCTGGAGGAGGGCACACCAACCCACTCCAGTATTCTTGTCTGGAGAATCCCATAGACAGAGGAGTCTGGCAAGCTAGAGTTCATAGGGCTGCAGAGAGTCGGATATGACTAAAGCGCAACTTAACATGCACATGCCTGATGCTCCAGAAATGAATGAGTATTTTCAGAGGCAGCAAGACAAAGGAGAGGTTTCTTTAGATTTTCAGGGGGTAGAGGTTCACACACTCCTGTATCAGAAGAAATATACCACCTACTTTCTGGCAGTTCCCTGCCGTCTGAGAAAGACAACAGTCCATGCAAAGATTTCAGCTCCAGAAGGCATAGAAACTATAGAATCACTTGAAAGAAATAAAATGAACTTGAAGCTTTTCAGAATACTCAGTTTGGCCCAATATCTCCACTGCCCTTGTTCAGGGGAAGGTGCAGGTTTGTATCGAAGTGAGATTACTGAATCTCTTGTCCGTCTAGCAGAATGGAAGCTTGGAGTCAAATATGATTTGCCTTGATTTAAAAAAAAGAAACCCTGATATTTCCCATATATACAAATTCACAGTTGCAAATTTACACTGGCTACAGAAGTCTGAGAAATATATACAACCCTCTTTACAAAACTCTGAGTGGAAGTCATATTCTGTTTTACTGCATACACTTTTCCATGCTCCAAAGCAAAATGCTCTTCTGTAACTAATTCTTTTGTATTCGCTGTATTCTTTAGCTTTTTCCTACTCTCTGATGAACTCAATCTTTCAGGGTCACGTGACACGTGCATTTCTTTTTTTATGGCATGGGTTTTATTGGAGTATAGTTGTTTTATACTTTGTCAGTTTCTGCGGTACAGCAAACTGAATCAGCCACATGTATAAATATCACCCCCTCTTTTTTGGACTCTTTCATGACACTTTCCTGGCCCTCCTGAGCAGGGTTATTTACTTTTGCTTCTAAGCAGAAGTCTACTTGGGAGATCCAATTTGTATAAACAAATGCTGATAATACTGAAGTAGTTCCCTATGAAGATGTGAGAGTTTTCCAGTTACGGCAGAGACCATTTATAACTATCTTATTTCATGAGCACCTACCCTGTAGCAGGCACGATGCTGTCTAGGCACACACACCAACAAAGATCCTTTATCCAGTTTAAAATATTACCAAATCAATATGAAGTAAAGTAAGACACCCTGAAAATATCGTCTAGATGAATTCTCTCACGTTGCAGATGAGGAAACTGAGTCACAGAAAAATTCTATTGCCTGAAGCAGTGGTCCTCCTATTTTAGCTTTTGGCAGAATACCTAGAGCACTAATTGTTAGACACAAATGTTGGAACCATCTCTAGAATTTCCATGCAGTAGTTTTAGGTCCTGAGAATCTGCGTGTGTTATACATTCCCTGCTGAGTTGAAGCTGCTGACTGGGGCCCACATAAGGTGGCACCACACCCAGGTGCTTTGTATAATTATTCATGACACTATTAGTTATTCATGACAATGACATAAATATATACAGATAATAAAAGAGACCATAGAAACTAGTTGCTTGTTTTTAGAGTTGCATTTAAGAAATAAAAAACCCAAGGAAAAAGGTAAAAAAGATGCCTTTTTAAAGATATCCTTTGGATCAGGGGTAAGCTGACCGGTTTGCTTGGTCTGGGGATTAGAGACAAACTTCCACTTTTCTCAGGCCGGGTCCTACTCATATGAACTCAGCATCTTTCTTTTCTTCTTAGATTTTTTCCAAAGCCTTTGCAAAGCCCCCAAGTTTCTGTCTACTGACCTGTTGTCTCATGGCTGGAGAGCGAGGCTTAGGTTTCTGAAAGCTTTTTGTCCACCTATCTTCCAAGCACAGGATTTAGGCAAGCTCTCTGTTTACGTCCTACTAGCTGGTGTTCTGGGGGGAAAAATACAGCCATGAGAAGGGAGCACGTTTCTAACATTTAAAGGCAACCAACACTAGTTTCATTTTCTGTGTACAACAGGGCTGAATGTTAACGTCTGATCACTCCCTGCCAGGCCATATAGCACAAGCTGGTATTTGATGGATCCAGGGAGTCAAAAAGCAATAATGTTTTAATACTTACATAAAACCACCTTTTGTTTAATAGGAATAAATAATGTTCCAATCATAATAATGCCAACTCTCTGCACACAGAGCTGTAGCATCTAATGAGATGGGACCTCCGGACGTGAGGTGGGTACAATAGGATGAAGAATGCAACAGAACAGTGGGGAAAAAAATAGTTCTAATCCCATGTACGGTGAGAGAAAATTGCTGAAGAAAACCTCATATAATTAAACTAATTTTTTCAAGCTTCTTAAAGAAACAGATAAATGGTGTTCTGAAATTAGGAACAGGTGATGTGGGTTTTCAAAATAGAATTTTCCAATAGAGTCACTCAGAGTTTTTGAACGTAAGACAAAACCAAACAGAAAAGCCTGGAATGGAACATTTTTAAAAGGAAAAAAGGTATAGAAGCTCCTGTCTCCATGCTTCTACCTTTTTGCCATACTCTCAACGTGTCCATTTACGGCTCAAATCATCCAGTCAAATGTGATCATTTAATACCTCTTGTTGGTTGGTCTTCTTCATAATTGCTTTCCTAGCACTGAGCACTATGTCTGGCAAATAGTATATTCTCAATAAATATTTGCAGAATTCATATGTTAAACATTGGTTCTTGCCCTGAAACTCTCCTCCTGGGCTAGCTGGCTCTCCCCTTTCTGTAGGCTGTCCCCAGGCTTCTAACAGTGCAGATACGTGCAGCAGGCTTCCCAGGTGGCTCAGTGGTAAAGAATCTGCCTGCCAAGCAGGAGACGGGTTCAATCCCTGGGTCAGGAAGATCCCCTGGAGAAGGAAATAGCAATCCACTCCAGTATTCTTGCTTGGGAAATCCCATGGACAGAGGAACCTAGCAGGCTATAGTCTATGGGATTGGAAAAAAGTCGGTCTAAACAACAATTATCACAGCAAGTTGGCCACAGTTCATTGATCTCTTTAGATTAAAATAAAAAGGCTTAAATCTCAATTGTTCCTCAAGTTGCTAAATGGTCCAGCTAGTAACTGCAGGAATATACTACCTCTACTGACATGAATGCAAATGGTGATAACTAGAAAGGTCTCTTCTCGTTACATTGGCCATCAGGGATGTAGAGCTCGATGTATGGGGGGTGGGATGATTGATTGATGTATGTTCCAGGGAGGTTTTTCTTTCCCTTGCAGATTAAGTTTGGCCCAAGGCTTGTTTTTAAGCTTATTGAGAGGATGGTGCTTGAATCTGAGGAGGGAACAAATCGATGTGTGCACAAAAGAACATCGGACTCCTCTCCCCTCATAAGCGTCTTAGCCACTTGAGAAGGCACTGAGGCTGCTCTTTTCAAGACATTCCTCTTGCCATTTCTCACACACCTAACAGCTCTTCCCACAATAATTTTCCTCATCTCAAATTCACAGCCTGTTATTGTCTCATTGTCTTAAACCGAAAATAAACACAGCCGCTTGCAAGGCTGTCTGTACAATATGTTCTTCTACGGCAAGCCTCCCACAGAGCAGATGAATGTTTATGTGTGAGAGTTCACTTTTCCACGGGGCGGTATGAATAATATTATCCGAGGATATCGCTACTCCCAAATTTCCTCAGTTTGCTCACTAATATTTTCCCTTCGTGTTTATTTGTATTTATTGAAATGTAGGCACCATATGAAAAATGCACAGGTAGTACATGTTCAGTTTGATGATTTTTGACAACTGTGTTTGTCATAAAATAAACACCCATGAAATGACTACACCAAACAAGCTGTAGAATATTACCATCATCTGCAAAAGACCCTTTGTACCCCCTTTTTTAGAGGTCCTTCCCCACCTCCCAGCCAAGAAGCAACCACTTGCTGAAGTCACCATGAATTGACTGTAATATAAACAGAATCACACAGTGTCTTCTTGTGTCTGGGTCTGATGGCTGAACATAACATTTTCAGATTCATCCATGTTGTATGTATAAGTGGTTACGACCTCCCAACAAAAAAAAAAAAAAAAAAGTGGTTATGACCATTATTTTCACTTCATAGTATTTTATTCTACGATGATACAACAATTTTCTTTGTTGGCAGACACTGGAATTGTTTATAACTTGGAACTATCATGATTAAAGTTTATATACACGATGTTTGTGTATAAAACACATATGATTTCTTTTGTAATTACCTGAAAGTTGTGTTGCTGGGTCATATGGTGACTGTTTATGAGAAACTGAAGAACAATTTCCCAAGTGATTGAATAATTCTGCACCCTCACATGCAATAAGAGTTGAGATTTCCTGTTGTTTTTCACTGTTGGAGGAGGTAAATGAAAAGCTATGACTGTTAGTTGACTTGCATGCACAGGACCTAGGCTTGTTTATTCATTTTCTCAACAATGTCTTTGATAAGAAGAGATTTTTAATTTCGGAGAAGCTGAAATTATCACTTTTTTCTTTTGTGGTTAGTCTTTTGTGACTTACCTATAGGATATTTTTCCCAGCGTAAGGCCACACAAGTATTCACCTGTGTATTCACGAGTGTTTTCTTTGGGAAGGTTTGTGGTTCTAGCTTTTATATAAAACTGTATGATCCATCAAAAGCTAATTATGCCTCAACAGTTAAAAGAAGTTTCAAGTCTGTTTTTTTCCTTATGAATAGCACTGTTTGTTGAGAAAGCTATCATGGCTTTACCCACCATACTTAGTAGTTTGGTTGGAATTAATTAATACTATTAATGAGTTTGCTACTGCTAAGTCACTTCAGTCATGTCCGACTCTGTGCGACCCCATAGACGGCAGCCCACCAGGCTCCGCCGTCCCTGGGATTCTCCAGGCAAGAACACTGGAGTGGGTTGCCATTTCCTTCTCCAATGCATGAAAGTGAAAGGTGAAAGTGAAGTCGCTCAGTCGTGTCTGACTCTTGGCGACCCCATGGACTGCAGCCTACCAGGCTTCTCCGTCCATGGGATTTTCCAGGCAAGGGTACTGGAATGGGGTGCCATTGTCTTCTCCAATTAATGAGTTTACCTGGACTCTATTGTCTGCCTTTGTTTAATTTGTCTAATTTATGCTGATACAACACTATTATGATTACTGTACCCTTTATAATAAGTCATGAAATTGAATAGAAAATCCTCCAACTCCATTCTTTTTAGAAATTGTGTTCCTTTTCAACAAATTTCTAATATGAAGTTTTGGCTGGAACTCCACTGAACCTAAAAATTGTTTTGAGAAGAATGAAACTTTTGACAATACTTCTTCTATTGTATGAAATCTTTTGTTTTTATCTTTTATCTTTTCATTTATGTAAGACTTCAATATTTTCTTGTAGCAGTGTTCCACCATTTTCAGTGTGGAGGTCATAAACATTTTTATTATATTTAATTTTTCTTTTTATTTTTAATTGGAGGATAATTGCTGTACAATGTTGTGTTGCTTTTTGCTGTACAACAATGTGAATCAGCTCTAAGTGTACATTTCAAGGTGTTTAATGTTCTTTAATTATATTACAAACAGCATTATTTTAAAAATTTCAACTTCAGTTCTGGATCATCAGTGTGTAGAAATATATTTTATTTAATATTGCCTTTGTCTCCTGTTTGCTTGTTAAGTTTCCATATTAGTGCCAGAAAGTGTCTTTGTAATTATTCCATAATGTTTTACACGTGTACTACAATTTCATCTGAAAATTAAGGCAATTTTATATCTTCTCAATCTTTAAAACATTTATTTCTTGTCTTAGTGTACTGGCTAGGGCTTGCCCCACAAGGTTAAATGGAAGCACTCAGGGTAGATATCCTTGTCTTATTCTCAGTTTCAAAGAAAAATTATTAATTGTTTCACCATTAACTATGGTACTAACTCTACATTTCTCGTAGGTATGTCTTATAAGGTTAAACAAATTCTCTTCCATTTTTAGTTGGCTGAGAGTTTTATCATGAATGGTGATTGAATCTGGCCAAATGCTTTTTCTCCATCACTTCTAACGATCACAATCTCTTTTCTTCTTTTAGTGAATGATTTATATTGGTTAAATTTCTAATGTTAAACAAGCATTCCTGTGATATATCTCATAGACTGTGATGTGTTAGCTTTTCAATAATTAATGGATTCTATTTTCTGTTATTTAATAAGGGATATTTATCCCCCATTTTCTTTCCCTCTAATCATGTTAGAGTTATTCTTGGCTTATTAAATGAGTCAAGAACTGTATCCTCATTCTTTCCTTTGTTCTTGTATATGTTAGTATTACTTCTCACATATATTTCCTAGGATTCAATAAGTGAAGACATCTAGAGTTTTCTTTATCACAAATTTAATGCTTTTATATAGTGTTAAGATTTTTACTTTGCTTTAGTTTTGGTTAGTTAAAATTTCCACGTTATCTCTTCATTGTACTTAAAGTTTCACATTTATTGGCAAGAAATTTATAAGTCCCCACATCACATGTTTAATACTCATAGTACTTTGTGTAATAGGCTCTTTAATTCATGGTACTTAATTTTAATTTTCTTTTTCATTGAGCTCAGAGGTTAAAGCGTCTGCCTGCATTGTGGGAGACCTGGGTTCGATCCCTGGGTCAGAAAGATCCCCTGGAGAAGGAAACGACAGCCCACTCCAGTGTTCTTGCCTGGAGAATCCCATGGACAGAGGAACTTGGTGGGCTACAGTCCACGGGGTCGCAAAGAGTCGGACACGACTGAGCGACTTCACTGTCACTGTCAATTTTAATTTTCTTTTTCATTGATCAATGTAATTAGGCCCAAATTTTACTTTGTTGATTTTCTTTATTGTTTGTATATTTTCTATTTATTTCCATTCATATTATTTTTGTTTTCCACTGTGTTTTTACTATAATTTGTTTTTATTTCTAGATTCTTTTAAAGTCACATTTCAATGACTTTCTACTTTTCTTCTTTAATAATATATGCTCTTAAAGGTAAAAGCTTTCTTCTAGGAGCTCTTTTCACTTCTATCTGCAAACTTCATTATGCTGTGCTTTCATTTTCATTCCATTTAAAATATAATTTCTGTTAGGGTTTTTTGATCTATGAATCATTCAAAACTGTTCTTGATTAATATTTAAATATTGGAGAATTTTCCAAATAACTGATTCTTTGAAAAATGTTAAGACTCTTTACGGTCTTGCACCTCATGTTTAATGTTCCACATGTGATATACATGACTATTCTGAAGCTAACGGGTGCAATCTACGAATATCAACTGGATCTAATTGGTTAGCAGTATATGTTAGTATTACCTACTAACTAAAATATAGAAATATAAATACTCTATATTTTTACTTTTTTATGCGTGTCTACTTGTTTATGGGCTTCCCTGGTGGCTCAGAGGTTAAAACATCTGCCTGGAATGCTAGAGACCTGGGTTCGATCCCTGGGTCGGGAAGATCCCCTGGAAAAGGAAATGGCAACCCACTCCAGTACTCTTGCCTGGAGAATCCCATGGAGGGAGAAGCCTGGTAGGCTACAGTCCATGGGGTCGCAAAGAGTCGGACACGACTGAGCGACTTCACTTCACTTCACTACTTGTTTATATCAGTTATTAAAACGATAATGTTAACATCTCTAAGCACAATAGTGGACTCCCCTGTTTCTTTAGCTATGTCACTTTTGCTCTTTTGTTTTTAAAGCTCTATTTTTTGGCATCAGTAATTATGATCTCTGTGTCATCTTGATGAATATTCCCCTTAGCGTTATAGAAAGTCCCTCTTTCTGTCTAGCAGTATTTTCTGTCTTGATTATTTGTTAAGCTTGGAACTTACATTGTACATGTTTTTTCCATTCTATAATTTAACCTATGTCTTCATATTTAAAGTGTGGTTACTGTAAATAGCATATAATTGGTTGTGCTTTTTTAAATTCAGTCTGTCAATCTTTCAGTTTTAATGGGAATGATTGATATCTTAATATTTAATTTAGCTTTGACACAGTTAAATTTATCTACTACCTCAATATTTGTTTTATATTTATCTCATCTGTTCTTTGTTTCTCTGTGATACCTTTCCTTTTATCTTTTTTGATGAAATAAACTTTCTTACACCACTTGCCCCTTCAATAACGTCAACTTTTTAGCCATTTATGCTTTTGTTGCCCCATATGTTACTTCAACATGTCTACAACATTATTTGTTGTTATTATTTTTTGTTTTAAATTTTTAATGACTTTTCAAATACATTTAAGAATGTCAATACAAGTATTTACCTATGCATCTATGTAATTATCAATGTATCAAAGTATCTATATGTCTATCAACTTGTGTACATATGTGGTCTGTACATATCTATCGTCTATACATAGAATGAGAAATGTGTTTTATATTTGCTATGTATACTAGACCCCTTTATTACTTCCCAAAGATTCAGACTTCCATCTGCTGTTAGTCCCCTTGGGCCTGGAGATTTTCTGCTAGCATTTCTCTCAGTATAGGTCTATTGAAAACAAATCTGTTAGTTATTGACTTTCTAAATATGTTTTCACTTAGCTTTGTTTTTGAAAGATACTTTTATAGCATATGAAATTTAATATACTGGAAAAATTCTCCAGTATATTAAAGTTGTCATTTATTTTTCTTCTGTCCTCCATTACTTCTGAAAAGGAACTCTAGCAATTATTCATATTTTTGTTCACTATATGTTCACTGTATGTATTTGTTCACCTATTTGTCTTACTGCCTTTTTTCAAATTTCCTTATCTTTGATTTTCTGTGATTTCGAGTATGTTGTGACCAAGTGTCTTTGTATTTGTATTTCTTTATATTTGTCCTGCTTCATTTACTTACCCTTACTTTGTGGATTGATGCCTTTCAACAATTTTGTAAAATTCTCAGCCATTATCTCTTCAAATATTGCTAGTGCACCATCCTCTCATTTGATATATTTGATGTATTAGAATCATTTGATACTGTCCTGCTGATTTTTGATGCTTTCGTCTGATTGTTTTATTTTTCTTCTATTTATGTGTTACTTTGGTTAATTTCTAATGCCTTTTCTTTAAGTTTGCTTACTCTTTCTTCTTCCGTGTTGAATGTGTTTTAAATACATGAAAGGAATTTTTCATTTCTGATGTATTTTTATATAATTTTTATTTTTCCACAGCTTTATTCATATATAATTGACATATGATATTGTGTAAGTTTAAGGTGTATAACATGATTTGATACACGTACACATTGTGAAATTTTTACCACAATAAGCTTAGTTAACACATGCATCACGTGTGACAACACCTGCGTTGCCTCACATGCTACAGTGCCTCCCCATTCAAGAGGAGAGAATGTTTAAGATCTACTTTCTTAGCAACTTCAAGTACATAATACAGTATCATTAACTATAGTCCCCATGTTTTATATTTGTGTCCCAGGACTCATTTATCTTAAAAGTGAAGGCTTGTATCTTTGATCAACATCTTCCCATTTTCCCACCCCTCCAGCAACCAGCATTCTACTCTGATTCCATCTGTTTGGCTTTGTTAGATTCCATGTGTGAGATCATGCAATACGTGTCTTTCTATGTTTGTCTATTTCACTTACGATAGCATCCTCAAAGTCCATCCATGTTATCACAACTGATAATATTTCATCCTTTTTCATGGCTGAATAATATTTCACTGCATGCATGTATACTGCATTCTATGATTATATCTCCTTTTGGGCATTTAGGTTTTTTCTGTGTCTTGGTTATTATGAATAATGTAGTAATAAATGTGGAGATGCAGATAGCTCTTTGAGATCTTTGTTTTGTTTCCTTTGGGTATATATCCAAAAGTGGATCACATAGTAGCTCTCTCTAATTTTTTTGAGAAATCTTCACACTGTTTTCCATAATAGGTGCAACAGTTCACATTGTCACCAATAGAGTCCAAGAGTTCCCTTTCTTCACATCCTCACCAGTACTTATTTCTTCTCTTTTTGAGAATAGGCATTCTAACAGGTGTGAGATGGAATCTCATTGTGGTGTTGAAGTGAATTTCTCTGATGATTTACAGCATCTCAACTTTCTAATGAGGCTAAAAAATGTATGGGCTTTGTAGCTTATTTGGCTTATGGTATATTCTCTTGTGATTTTTTTATCCTACAGAGAAGCAGAGATTTTATGTGCAATTTTTATTTAGGACATACTAAGCCGGCTTTTTTTCTCTTATCACCTGATTTTAGTTATATTTGGATGAATAAGCATATCTGTCTTACAAAGATATTTTACAAAACTGTGAATATATTTTATGATCCTGAATGTACACACAGTACTCAGTAAACATAGTCAGGTAGTCAAGATAATACATAAACATGTAAATTAAAACAAAAAATGCCATGAAAATCTGTAAAATTTAAGAGAAGAGGTTTTACATGTGTGTGGACTAGATGGCTGTTTTAGTGTCACAGGCTAAGTTTTAAATAACAGTAGCCAGAATTCTGTGAGTCAATGCTAACATTAAGTTTGGATGACACTGTGGCCAAAGTACCCATTTCCAGAATGCTCTAGGGTTTCTGATGATGTCATTTCATGTTTCATCTCTGTCACATAATTTCTATGAGGTTAGAAGTGGGATAACATTATCAGTTCCTCTTTGCTGCTGAGAAGTAAGAAGTAGTCACAGAAGTGTTTTAGTCCAAGATCATATGAGTTAATCAAAATCAGCAGAAGAAAAAAATCACAGGAGGGCAATTGGCTTGTCTTTGTCCTGTCCTGGTCATTAAACACCTAAATCCTACAAGACAAAATTGTCTATCCAATTTTTAAAGGTCTCTTGAGACAGTGATGTCCTGCCATGGTATTAAATAACCTTTAGATCAAGAATATTAGTTATGTTTGACTAAACACTGACAATCACCCCATGACCTCAAGACCAAATCTAGGGAACTGAATTAAGTTGAAGGAAATCATCAGCTTCGTATATATTTCACTACCTAAAAACAGTAATGATATACCTACTCTGTCTTCTCTCTTAAGTTCAAATCTCCCTAAAATTGGAATTTATTAATGTTTATATGAAATATTCCTTGTGGAAACCACAAGACTATTTATAAAAGCAATGTCTACTTTTAATCAAACATTTCACTGAGTTTAAATATATTATTTAAATTTTACTAAAACTGTATTAAATGTATTATCTGATTTAATTGCTATAAAAATAAGGTAGAAACAGAGTTACAGATAGTCCGTGAAATTTGTGTGTAGCAAAACTAGTATATGACATATGTTTGTATGACTACGTTGCCTTTGCTGTTTACTCTTTCTGTAATCTCATTCCATCCCTTCAGTAATAATATAACAAAACAAAATATGGATTAATTCTTTACAAGAAAAAAGGATTCATCATGGGCTTCCTTTAAAATTACAAGCATTTTTGATGGATTTAGAATTTGGCTTAATTATATATAACTGATCTATATGCTCTTTTTTGAGGAAACACGTATTGTGCAATGTACAATTAATTGTACCTCAAATTGCCATCCCTAGTTTTAGTACTTATCTTAAATAAGATTAAAAAAAAAAACAACTTGGGAGATTTCACCCCAAATGAGGAATTTCCAATTTCTCTGGAGAAATTAAAAAAATGGAAAACAGCTGGCTTGCATTCTCACACAGCACACAACAAAAGACTTTAGAAAGGGGGTGAATTAGCCCATGCTCCATAGTCCTCTCTGTTCCCAATTGCTCCTTCTTTTTCATTACTTGCTCTGTTCTTGAATGCATTGATTTTTCAGTCTTTTAGATGTAAGTATACATTGCTTTAACCAAAGAATCGAAGTGCTAGCTGTGAGTTACCAAATAGATGAAGTAGAGTCTTCACTGGCAAAGTGGGCACAAGCCTCATTTTCAAAGGATGTGATCACAGAACTTTCTGTGATTATATAAAATTTCTAAGTATGTACTGTTCAATATGGTACCCAGTAGCCACTTATGGCCATTGAGCAAAAGGTGATATATTTTCTCATTCAGAAAAAAAAATTTGCAGATTATATGAAAAAACTGTGCCATTTTTCCTGTGTGTGCATTTCTTTTCCCTCCTTGCCTGAAATCAAACACTCAATAGTCACTCTAGGATTGTTTGTTAATGAAATTCTTCCATTCTTCATCCTTCAGCTGCCAGTGCTCAGAGCAAGCCTCATTATGGAAAGAAAGATCAATATTACATAATAACTTTCACTAGAAGCTATCAAATGGAATGGCCATCAAATATTTCTGTTCTTTTAAAATTAAGAATCCATCAATATTACCCATTTTCCCTGCTGCCATTTGTACATGGTTCATCAAATGTTTATGCAGATGACTTAAGTGCAACAGGGAATATTTCTGTGCCATTGACCTTCTCCTCTTGAGCGCTCATATTTTTAGCAGGCAAAACAGATAAGCATGATAGATAAAGTTCATGATATTCAACTATTTTCCTTATTTTACAACATCTAAGCCAATATAGTATTCTATAGCTTAAAAATAATTTCATAGACTTGATTTTATATATTACTCAGAACAACCATACCAATTTGCATGAGAAAACTGAAGATACACAATCATAGCTGCTAAGTGACCTGCCTGGGTTCACTTGCTAGTTAGCAGTCAAGTTAAAGTTAGAAATCTCGATCTTCTCAGTCTTCCTGACTTTTCACACTGTTTATCCTTACACAAACAAATAATACTGTTGCCTCACCATGAAGCTGGGCAATCACTTAGAAGTCTTATTCCCAATGACAACTGGCAGATGTATAAGAATTTTATTTAGCTATTGAGTCCCCATCCAGGTTCTCTGAATCCTCATAGCAAGTTGGATTTGTGAAGCTCCTTTTATTATTCTATATACTCTGATGCTGTAATTAGCTGCACAAGCCCACCAAATCTCAGATTTCTTATTTCGACTGTAGGTACATCTATTCTAACTGGTAAAGCTGGTTATTTTATTCATATTCCTTTGACAAGTGTGTATCTCTGATACCTAAAGTATCAGTACCTAAAATACATACCTAAAGAATGTATCTGACAAATCCATTGGCAAGTCAATGTATTTAGCAAATCCACTTTGTTAATGAAAATCTTTCACAAGATGGAGTCTATGATATAAGTTGGGTGGAACATAAATTCTCAGATCTATGTTTTCATCTGATATTAAGCTGGTTAACCTTGCTGAACTTGAGTTTCCATACCAGGAAGGAAAAAACATCACTCAATATTTACTTAGTAAATATTTATTGGGTTCTTTCTTGCAAAGAGTTGTACACGACTGAGTGACTAACGCTCTTCAATGTGCCAAAGATTGTATGAGCCTTGCAAAGAGGGTAAGAGCAGCTTTTTCATGTGGGTATCATGATTTCAAAAATAATGTGTGAAAAGGACTTCCCTGGTGGTTCAGTGACTAAGATTCCATGCTCCCAGTGGAGAGGGCCTGGCTTAGATCCCTGGTCAGGGAACTATCCTACTTGTTGCAACTAGGACCCAGTGCAGCCAAGTAAATAAATATTTAAAAAATAATAATAAGACTGTGAGCAAAATCTGTGACTCTTCCATAGCTTGTTGAACAATTGACTCCAAATGAGACCTAGGACCTGCCTTTCATCAGCTCCCTCTCTGGACAACTCCGCTTCACAGCTGCAGCCACAGCAGAGCCTGGGACGCAGCAGAGCAGAGAGGATTCATCATGGTGCTGGTATGTTAGTGAGTCACCACAGGGTGTGAAGCAGGCTGATTAGAACCTAGACAGCTTCTGTTTACCGAGAAATATCCTGCTAATCAGCAAAGACAAGCGAGCAAACATAGGCAAATGCCAGCTAAAATGGAGTTTGAAGTATTTTTTTTTTTTTTAAGTACGTCTGGTAGAGCTTGCCAGAGTGTGGCAGTGGTTCTTTAATTATACAGGAAGAAATCTTTAGAAATGAAATGGCCTCAGGCAGAGTTAAAGGGAATAGTTTTGTAACAGGTTGTCAGAGGAAGTCTCTGAAAGAAGTAAACCTTATCTTTCACTGCTTCTAAAAAGGATAGCTTTTAAGTAAGTACATTGTCATGTGTGTGTGTGTGTGTGTGCGCGTGTGTGTGTAGAAGAGAGAGGTATCTCTTGATTAACTGCAAAGAAAAGATCTTTGCTTAAAGGCTTAATTACAGGCTTAGGCTCAGGTATGCTCTTTCTGCTCTTTCAGGAAGCTGTTTCTTTTAAAATACCCTCGACATGGAGACCATGGCATTTATAAGGTACACTCACCATTTATGAATTTTGTGGTACATTTTTCTCCCCTGCAAATGTACTGTGGAGTCCATCATAGGGACTCCCTCAAGGAAAATGACTTTAAAGTATCTTATATTTTAGACTCTGACTTTGGTCATATTTTAGGATAAAACTAGCAGATTCTACCTAGGGAAACCCCAGTACCTGCTAAATGGAAGGAAGAGGATGCAACACCTGTTTGTCAGTTCCAAAGGAGTATGTAGATGAATAGGAATTAATGAAATTCCATGAAGCCTACAGCAGGTTTTTCTTCAACCCATACATTATTTTTTGCTAGGTTTTCAAGACTGGCTTTATATGAAAAAAAGTAAAAAAGGTCAAAGCCATATCTGGGGTCTATATGCTTTCTTTTTTTGTCTACCTTCCCACCCCAATCACTAGCCAAGGGCACCCAGTGAACTGTCTTATCCACAGTGTTGAGATTGCTGCCCTAATAATTCTTATACTCAACTATACAGACACTCTATAGATGTCCCTGAACTTCTGCCTTCCAACCCGATGTCCTGGGCTTTGGATTAATCTTCGTTCAGGAGGCCAGCCTTCCTTTAGTTAAGAAGTTGAAAAATGGTATAGATGATCGTATTTGCCGGCAGAAATAGACATACAGATGTGAGAACAAACATATGGATACCAAGAGGGAAAGTAAGGATGGGATGAATTGGGACATTGGGATTGACCCATATACACTACTGATACTAGGTATAAAGTGGATATCTAATGAGAACATACTGTGTAGCAGAGGGAACTGTACTTAATGCTTTGTGGTGGCATATTTTATGCTAATTGGAACTCTTGGATGGGGTTATTCAAGTCACTTCACTTAACACCTTTTCTGCTGACTCACAAACTGCTCTTTCCTTATACCCCAGTCTTCACTGTAGAAACATAAAACCGCATTCTTATCATTTGTTTCAAACTATTTTCATGAAATTAATAAGCAAACAACAAAAAATAACTCCAGCTTCAGGGCCTAATATTAATAAAGGGTGAACTGCTAAACAACAACAAAACCCCCCTTTCTAGTAGCAACAGCTCTGATAAAGATATCATGAAAATCTGTCTCCTGCTTGACCACCTACCAAGCACTGTCGCGTTGATTAACTGAGTTGAGCCTCATAGCAACTTGCAGGATGGCAGAACATGCATGAGGGTTCCCGTTTTGCAGATGCAGAAAGGAAAGTCCAACAAGATGAAGCCACTTTCTCATGGCCATACCACTCCCAAGTGACAGAGCTGTTACTTCAGTTCAAGTGTGTGGGCTCTGAAATACCTGGGGTTTCCGTGAACTGTATCACCTCTTCCGAAGCTTGAATATTCAGACTCAAGAGGTACTCTCCTTATCAAGATCGCAAGTCTTGACATCTCAAGTAAAAGATAGCCTTTTTCTTCCAAATATTTCTTTTTCTTTAATATTGTCCCCAGATCTACTTCTTCCTTTGTGCTCTAGCGCTGATCACTTTTTAATATATTCTCATGATATTGATGGTGTATTTCTGTTGCACTCCTTTCTCCACACTCCCTGAGGATAGGATTGTCTGTGTGTGTGTATGTGTGTGTGTGTGTTTGCGTGCCTGCACATGTGTGGTTGCTTTATTTTGGTCACGGAGTTAAGTCCCCAGAACAAGACTCAGCAGACTATCGTTTGCTTTGTTCTCATTTGACCTCCCAAACTAAGAATTGTTTTTTATATTTTAAAGGGTTGCTAAAAAAACTGAAGAAGAACATGTGGCAGAAATCACATATGGCTCACAAAACTTAAAATATTTACTGTCTGGCCCCTTACAGAAAAAGTTTGCCAACTCCTGGTCTAGAAATTTGCCCAGCACACTGTAGGTGTGTTCTGTGTATCTGTTGAATGAATGGGGTATGTGTGCACCTGGGTTGAAGAGCATCTTCTCCCATGGAGCTAATTCCTGGCAATAAGACCCATCCAAATGAGAAAACCTGAATGTCTCCAATCTCTTGCTGTGAGCCATCGGCATCTGGCAAACATGATAGTGTTTTCTGTCCTGTTGTTATTTCCATCTCCAAAGCACAGATGTAGGTTAGGCATCTCAAAATCAGGAGCTATTCATCAGCTAGTGGAGAATATTCATTGTTATTTGGGTTGTCAGTGTAATTAGCTCATCTTTGAGAAGCCTTTGCACCGAGCCTTGTTTGTTATTGGAGACTTTGCCTCATCACCACCATTCACATGCATATTAGTGTTTCAAAGAGTATGTTGCTATTTTGATTTTTCTTAGGAGTTAAGCTGAAATATTCAATGTCTCTCTCCCCCACCACTCACAGCCCTTGAAGAAAAAGCCCCTTGGTCTGCAGGTCGCTAATGGCCAATATTCCATAAAGCCTTTGATAATGTCCCAGATAAGAGTAAAGAGCAGCTAAGCACAAAGCACGCTGTAATAAGGTCATGGAAGCTGTAAATTACCGGGTTTCATCCTTAAATATATCTTGCAGTGGCCTGCGAGAGTTTCGCTTCATTAAATGCGAGAAGTCACCACTCAGGCCCATTCTCTCTGGAGATATTAAATGCCAAACGTATGCAATTACACCAAATGATGCTCCCAACTTAAACAGCCCAAGCTTGGTTTTGAAACTGTTATCTCAGTGCCTTACCCATGTTTCACTCGGTCTCCACTGGCCCCTTCCCCAAGCCCACTAAACCCTCCCTTACAAACAGCACTTGAAATACCAGCCAGGGCCCTGGCACCAGGCTGCTGGCTGCGCTACCCATCTCGCTGATGATTCCCACCGGTTTTGAGAATCAAACTCTGCCTCTGTCGTTCACAGCAGCCTTTCCTGGCTACATTTTAATTAATTCCGTATGGTACGATGATGATAATTTGGCCCCAAATAAAAGTGAGCCTGAGTTAATGCTGTGATCATTAGAAAGATTTAATGTACAGAGGCAATTAGGAAGTTCTTCTGAAAGTATTGCGGAGTGTGAAGGGAAAAAAAGAAGGAACGGATGCCAAAAACTTATTTGTCATATTAACAAATGTGAGAACGGGAGGCCCTAGATGAGTTTCTCCCCTGGGTCTCCGCCTTGATTGCATCCGCTAGTGAGCTTCATTGAATATCAGCATAATCTATGTTTTCATTCTGATATGGTTGGTACTGAGAGCTGACTCACAAAATCCAGAGGTGGCAGAGCTGGAAAGCCTTTTCTCCCTCACCTTGGTGACCAACATGAATTAAATTGGATGTCTTTTCTCAGTCATCCCATCCTTCTTTGTAATGCATTTTCTTTATTTTTATTTTTTTCAGTGTGGGATGATCAAAAGCCAGCGTTGCGGTGCCATCTACATTTCAGAGTGTTCTGCCCATTCTGTTGTTGTTGTATCCTTGGTAACTAGCCCACATACCTGGCTATGCTTGTTCCCATTGCTCTTCCCCGGTTACAAAGCATCCTCTTGACTCTGGGCAGGATTTGTTCACCAGACTGGTCCCAGGGCTGTTTTCTCTCTTAAAACTTCTGGATTATGTATTCACCCTATGGGATGCTATTACCAATCAGTTGTCCTGGAAAGTGGTCCTAATAAAGCCAAGCATTTATAACTGATAACAACAACTTACTTCCCTTCCCAGTGATGTTTACAGTTTAATGTTGAATAATAGAGGCAAGTCAAGTCTTTTCTATCAGAGAAAATCTTAGTTTGCCATAGATGACTCTGGAATTCATGACAGCTTTCAACTGATTTTGATACCTATCTCCAAATGGCTCTTAGGAATATTTGATCTCATCCAGGCTCATGGTTTAATACCTCTGGGACAGACTTTTCTCCTAAACTCTTTATAAATATGTCCACCGGCTGATTCCAACCTCTCCACTTGGATGACCAAGAGACAGCTCACATTCAACATGCCCCAAATGCACACCTGGTCCTTCTTACCAAATTTGTTTCTCTCACAATTTTCCTTACCTCAACTGATGGAAGTTCATCCTTCTACTTGCTCAAGGTGATTCAGGCGGGAAATTTACCATCTTTGACTATTTCATTTTTCTTATATTTCACATTCAATTCAATTGTTGGACCTAGAAAATAGGTAGGATAGAATTGATAGAATCTATTGATAGAATCTGATAGAACTGATAGAATCTATCAACAATTGATAGAATCTGACTTTATGTTCTCTTTAGTCTCACCACCTCTGTTACTACTATCTTGGTAGTACAGTGCAAACACTTTCCTCTCCTGCATTATAGCCAGAACTCTGAGCTGGTCTTCATGGCCCTGTTTTTGTTCCCTTATTCATGTTCCCTTCAAATGGGTGAAATTTTAAAATGTAAATGGGGAATTTAGAAAAATGGTATAGATGATATTTCTTGCAAATCAGAAATAGAGACACAGCCACAGAGAACAAATGTATGGATACCAAAGGGGAAAAGGGGGTAAGATGAATTGCAAAACTGGGATTAACGTATATCTGTACACTATTGATACTATGTATAAAGTAGATAACTAATGAAAACCTACTGTATAGCACAGGGAACTCCACTCAGTTCTTCTGTGGTGACTGAATGGGAAGGAAATCCAAAAAGAGGAGATATATCCATATAGCTGATTCACTTTGCTGCACAGCTGAAACTAACATGGCATTGTAAAGCAACTATAATAAAAATTCAATAAATAAATAAAATATAAGTTAGATGCTTGTCATTCTTGCCATGGCTCTCATTTAGAGTAAAAGTCAAAATACACATAAAAGTTCATTAAAAAAACTGGTTCTAATGCAACACTGTAAATCAACTATACTCCCACAAAAATTTCAGAAGTTAAAAAAGAGAACCAGCACATCTTTACTTGTGTTTCCATCTCTTACTGCCCCCCTCCCGCTCAGTCCACACTGGCACTTTCACCCTGGCTCCTGTCTTTCGTGTGACCCTTCCACTGCTCTATTTCCCTTTGCCTAGAACACTCTTCCTCCATTGTCTGCTTTGCTTCTATCTCACCTTCTCAATGAAGCTTATTCCACAACTCTTAGCCCTTCATCCTGCCTCTGATTCCACCTTTTTAATTTTTCCAGGGCACTTCTGACTTCCAGCATGCTATGTAACCTATGGACTGTGTACATTTTCGATCTCTGTCTACTGGCTAGAATGTAACCTCCTTGAGGTTATAGATCTTTATTTGGCTCATTGATATACCCCAAGAACTCAGGAACCCCTCAGTAAATACCAGTGAATGGTATGCAGTGGTTAGAGCTTTGGAGTCAAATCGCCCAAGTTAAAACTCCACTGCTTTGCGTACTGGTCACTGAGGGACACTGTGCAAGCTACTTGGTATTTTGTGGTTTCACATTATTTCTCTGATAAAACTATTGATGATATTCTGAGAATACCGACCTCCTAGAGTCATTGCTAGGATTATTTGAGATAACACATACAAATTCCTTAGAATTGTACCATACAGACAGTTAGATCTCCAAAAGCCTTATTTGTCACTTATTCTCTGCAATAATCTTATGACATTAAGTACTGTCTTATCTACATGTCACAGGTGAGAGAAATTAAAACTTAGAAAGCTTAACAATTTGATGAGACACACAATAAGTGGCAGAATTGGGGTTCAAATTCGGTTCCAGTTGACAATACAATTAACGTTCAATCTCTCTTTATAGTTTATGATGCTTTTGCAAATGGAGTATTATTTTCTAAAGACATCTTATAACTGAAGTTATATAAGGAATCATTGATTTTTAAATAAATATCTTGTATGCCCAAGCAGATGAGCTTTATCTTTTTAATGTTTATTTGAAATCTTATTTCAAACACATTTAAACTTGTGTCTGATCTTAGTGGATGGGGGAGAAATTTCAGAAAACATTTAGTAATGGAGGTAGCACACATGATTAATTCAAGCAGTTTATGCCACTTATTGGAAAGTTTTTAATACTCATTCTTTATTGTTATATTCACTGTGGACTTGAAATGCACATTGTTTATAATGTTTAAAGGTATCCTTTAATTCTAAGAGTGTTGTGTTGCTCTCATCAAGAATGCTTAAATTTATCAATTATGTTCCTGTATTATTTTAAATAACCTTGAGGAAATAAATGAGATAATAGTTAAAAATATCTGTTTAATCTTATGATGAAAATGAGCTTGTGAATTACCTGCACCATACCAAAAATACTCACTTGAGGTGTGCCTAATGTCTAGGATGTTTTTTATGGAAACAGTTTTAAACTTAACATGCCATGGGAGGCAGCTGGCTGCCTTAATCGATCCTTTTTCCACCTGAAACCAAAGCTTCAAGCACCTGATAAAAGGGCTGCTGTTGTAGAGGCTCATAGGATCACACTGTATTCTACTTTCTCCTTCAGGGGTCGCAACCTCTAGGATCTAATGCCTGATGATCTGAGGTTGGAGCTGATGAAATAATAATAGAAATAAATTTCATGATAAATGTGATGCGCTTGAATCATCCCAATTCTCCCCCTCCCCATCCTTGGCAAAACTGTCTTCCCCAAAATCGGTCTCTGGTGCTAAAAAGTTGCAGGCGGCTGTTTTTGCATATCCATTCTTTATGCCTTGTCATTTATCTTTCTCCTTCTGCAAAGCCTATCTATTATTTCCAAGTACCTGTTGCCCTATTTAACCAAGATGGTATCATCTTCTCATTGACACCAGAGGCAGCGATGGAACTTGAACCAAGGAATGAAGTATGAACAGGATGACCCACGCCATGTGTGAACAGAAACTTTGAAAGCAATAGCACTGTTCTACCATCTCTCTTCCTTCTATCCCAAGAGCAACTTGCCCCATATATGGGTTTCCCTTTCAGCCCTAGTCTAAGAATAAAGAAGACAAAGAGTAGAGTCACCTAAGATTGGATTTAAACTTTGTTTACCTTGGGGAGAGGTTAGTGTGTAATGGAGAAGAGAGGGAAACAAATACTTGCGATGAAGAAGTCATATGTCTACTATGTATGAATGAGTTCTATTCCAAGAGCGTGTTCATAAGTTCAATTTGTAAGTCAAAAAAATTAGCCAAGGTACCCAGGTAACGCCATTGGCTCTGTAGTACTGCACTGTAATAGATTTATAATACTTTTCACACCAATAATACAAAAAAAAAAAAAAAAAAAAAACAGAAAAATATAAAGAAAAGATTTTAAATCTTAAACTACAGTACCTTGACAAGTTCAATAGTAGAACACAACAGCTGGCACTCAGGGGCTGGCATCCGGTGAACAGCCAAGAAGAGTTACTGACTGGAGCCGGGGGCGGGGAGGTGGGAGATGGTAGAGCTGAGGGATCGTCAGCAATGGGAGACAGAGGGCAAGCTGCAATTTCACTCATCCCTGACGTTAGTGGAATGCACGTTTGCCTCTCTGAAAGTTCACAACTTGAAGGTTTCTATGTAGAGGACTCACTGTACTTAGAAAATTGTGTTAATTCTCTCAAGTACCTTGTGGGAAGATTACACATCCCTGATCCATCGGTGTCATGCTTAGTCATGTGATTTGCTAGTGCCACATGACTTCTCCGGCCAATAAAATGTCAGCAGAAGGAGGTCCAAGCCACACCTGAGAAAGTTCTATTGTCTTTCTGCCATAGCCAGAGCAGCACGTCCCAGAGAGATGTTCCATCAGCCTCAGTTCCACAGGGAAGACGAATGGACAGCAGAGATGCACCCAAAGCACGTTGGATAAGGCACGCACGAGGTAAACGTCTATGGTTCTGATATGTTGGGGCTGCTCGTTATCTTTGCAAAAGCTGACTGATGCATCTTCTTTTCCTTCAAACTCTGATCCTATTTTTCTACCAACGGGGTGGCTGATTTTTTAGAAAATGAACCTGGGGGCATTGCCATGCAAAAAAATAAATAAGATATATGATTAATAATTATACATATATTTATAACTCAATTGTAAACTAATGTAAAATAGATTTGTATGAAGTTTATAGTATACTTTATTATTTATCTGTTCTATAAATGCTTTTATTTAAGCAAAACTAACAGGACTTATTAACAGTGACAATTAGTAGTAATTACTGGTAGGATTAATTAAATGATGCATATGAAAAAATAGAGCAATATTTTGTATTTCTTTTTATCCTCTTGTTTAGTTGTGCTTTATTAACTTTTCAGAAATCTTTAACTTGTAGGCATATATAAATTTGTAGGCAATGTGGCTTTATTTCTTAGGATATATAAGTAAAATATACTTCAAAGGTAGAACAATAGGACTAATTGCATAGAAGCTACATATACTTACTTTTAAAAAGAGATATATTTCTTACTGTGCCATACCATAGGGTATTTTTAGCTTGTTTCTTTCCTAATGCTGTTTCTTTGATTAGAATTTCCTGGATGATCCAGAGAGATGATGTGGGGTGGGAGGTGGGAGGGGGATTTGGGATTGGGAGCTAATATACACCCATGGTGGATTCATGTCAATGTATGGCAAAACCAATACGGTATTGTAAAGTTAAATAAAGTAAAAATAAAATTAAAAAAAAAAAAAGAATTTCCTGCTTTTATGTGATGATGAAACTAACTACAAACATATAACTCACTTTGAGTTGTAGGCTGTTCTGCTCACACCCACTTACATTGAATCCTGCCATCATTTCAATGTCATGACATCAAGCCAAATAGGTTCTCCACAAAAATATCTGAGCATGGAATATTTGAGATTATACTTACTGTTAACAACAGGTTTCTACACTTGTATAAAATTGTTTTATCTTTCAAAGAAATGTGCATTTATTTTGTATCAATAATCATGTCTTGGTAAACTAGCTTTTTGCCAATTGTGTCCTTGGCATCTATCACTTTCATACAGAGGGTGTCCATGTTTAATATGTCCCCATTTTTTGACACACTGGATGTCATCATAAGTTAAACTGTTCTTTCTCAGAGAAAATGGTTTTAAAAGGCAAAGGTAATCTGGACTTGTAAAATCTAAGTTGGATTCCAAAACAGTTCATTGAGAAAGTCCTTCTGAACTTGGGTGCCCTTTGCTGTTTTTGGCTACATCATGCAGCATGTGGGATCTTAGTTCCCCAAACAGGAATTCAACCTCTGCCCCCTGCAGTGGAAGCGTGGAGACTTAACCACTGGACCACCAGGGAAGTCCCCCTGGTTGCCCTTTCCTAATGACATTTTTTGAGTTCTGAAGCAATCTTATTTCCAATAACAAAAAGAGTAATTTTAGAGAATTCTCTGGCATTCCAGTGATTGAGACCCTGTGCTTTCACTGCTGAAGGTGCAAGCTTATTCCTGGTCAGGAAATTAAGATTCTGAAAGCCACAGTATGGCCAAAAAAAAAAAGTAATTTTATTCTAGTATAAGTTTTGGTCTCAATCTATAGTTAACAGTGAACACCTCAAATGAACTCAGTTCATCTTTTTCTATGATCTTTATGCCTTTTCCAGAATCACCAAATAATTTTGGAAAACTATACTAAGGTATATAAAATAAATATAAAAATTATTTTCTACTGTAATTCTTTTCCTCCATTCTCATCCTCAATGCATTTCTACAGAAGATCATTCTTCTTGGTACACCGTTTAAGAACATGATTTTGTGGTAGGCCAATCTTTTAGCATCATTTCTATGAACAACAGTATCCACCTTGTTGCACGTGGCTCAGAAGGTTGTATATTGTATATGTTTATATATAGTAAAGACTTCCATATTAACTCCTTCTGCATACTGTTGGAAAACTGAAAAGTGACCCCAAACTTGAGTATAAAAGCACTATACCACAGGTAAGCTCATCACAGCCCTTGTAGCAATGCTGAGTGCAGGATATTCAGCAGTTAGAAAATTTTCTTTCTCAAGTAAGAAATCATAGCCTGAGTAGAATTTGGCAAAATTTTACATTTGCCAAAATTGCAACTGTCTGTCAAATATCCAGGTAGATGAACAAAGTATAGTTGTATTGGATGTGATATCAACAATCTTGTCATATTTTCTATTACTTAACTACATTTTCCAGAGAAAACAAGTGTATTTGAAACTCAGTTTCTCAAATCACGTTATTCATAAGAGAGAACATTTTGTGGTGCTGTTGTTGCTGTGATTCAATTTTTTCTTGATACGTGGTATGAAACATGATGGTAAGACCTAACAGAACCACTAACACACCTGTATCAAAATTTTAGCTGTTGATTGTCCATTTTTTAAAGATTTTATTTATGTGGAACATTTTTTTTAAGTCTTTATTGAATTTGTTACAGTATCACTTTTTTTCTCTTTCATTTTTGTTTTTTTTTTGTAATTTTTAAATTAATTTATTTATTTTAATTGGAGGCTAATTACTTAACAATACTGTAGTGTTTTTTTGCCATGCATTGACATGAATCAGCCATGGGTGTACATGTGTTCCCCATCCTGAACCCGCTTCCCCCCTCCCTCCCCATCCCATCCCTCAGGGTCGTCCCAGTGCACCAGCCCTGAGCACCCTGTCTCATGCATTGAACCTGGACTGGCGATCTGTTTCACGTATGGTAATATACATGTTTCAATGCTATTCTCTCAAATCATCCCACTCTCACCTTCTCCCATAGAGTCCCAAAGTCTGTTCTTTACATCTGTGTCTCTTTTGTGGTCTCACATACAGGGTCATCATTACCATCTTTTGTTATATGCTTTGGTTTCTCGGCGAGGTATGTGGGATCTAAGCTCCCTGATAGGGAATTAATCCGCACCTCCTGCATTGGACGGTGAAGTCTTAATCACTGAACCACCAGGGAAGTCTCTGTCCACGTTTTATGAGCTGTTGTATCTATATCAGGAACTGTCTCTTCACTCAGTTTCATTGAGAAATTAGGGCTCATCAGTGACTGCTATTTTCAGATGAGCCTTGGTTTTATTTGGTGATATTAAAAAATGGTTGATTTAGAGGTACTTGCTTGTCTCATGTCTAAAGTGTGAGATTTAGACTTTATATTTTCTTTCTTATTTCTTTATCCACTATGCCCAATCCAAATTTTGGCAATATTGGCAGAATGCTCTGTTTTTATTTCCTTTGCTAATCCTTTCACCTGTCTCTAAATGAACACAGCTATTTAGCCCTCTTTTTTGGTGATGTCTGGGTCATGCTAGCATTGATGTTGTCATTGTTTTCATTGTCATTATCTGACCTCTTAGAAAAACATGGTCCCAATATTGACAAGGTTAAAAATTCAGCTAGCACCATCTGGATAAAAAGCAGAGCAATTCATCCCTGTGTGCATACCATATCACTTCAGTCATGCCTGACTCTTTGCAACCCTATGGACTGTAGCCACCAGGCTCCTCTGTCCATGGGATTCTCCAGGCAAGAATACTGGAGAGGGTTGCCATGCCCTCAATTCAGAGATTGAACCCTCATCTCTAATGTCTTCTGAATTGGCAGGTGGGTTCTTTACCAGTAGTGCCACCTGGGAAGCCCAGTTTGTTCTCAGGCAAAGTCAAAGATGGACTGTTAAGTTTTCATAGTTGCAACATTCTTAAGTTGCACACTTAAGTCACATCACTTGGAATGACACGACAATGGGTGACACATTACGGTGATGGATACGTTATGGTGATGGCTAAATCAATCATGATTTTCAACATCACAAGTCAGGGCAGAAATCAGCAACTAAAGAAGGTGAGTAACTATGCCTTATTTGTTTGACACTAAAGACAGTATCACTCTCAGCCCCTGATTTTTGAAATATCCCATGTTTTGTTTTGCTTTGTTTGTAGTTTCCCTCCAAACATTTGGACCAAACTCTGCATACCAGGATTTCTTGCTGAACTTTCAGTGCTAAAACCAGGACAGAACTGAGCAAGCTGGATGGATTGACCATCCCTTTGCTAACTCTCTCAGACTATTGTTTTAACTAGCTGCTTGTCAAGACATTGTTAGGAGACTGCCTCTTCTATCACACTTGGCATCATTTTCTGGAGCACTGGGGCCAGTTGCCAGGAATTCCATATTCCAGAGGATTCCAGGGATTCCAGCTTTTAGAAAGATTCACACATATTCTTCATCCAACCAAATATGTTACTTATTCCAGAGCATGTCAGCTTAAACCATTTCATTTCCTTAATTTCTTGAAGCACTTATTTTTTAATTCATGAAGCTTTAGCAAGATTCTATTACTGGACCCTTTAACAAGGATGGAAAGAAATTTGTCAAGGATATTTAAATATCAGAACATACTTTGGTTGATTTTTTTCTTTTTCTGGGAACTTGATCAAGTTCTGGAGAACCTATTATGGACATGGAAGGAATGGTTCATTTGCTAAGAATCTTCTCTTGTTTTAGTGTTTGTTTGTTTGTTGGTTTCCCTTTTTTAATTATAAAGATCTATATTTTTACAGTTCATCCTTGTCTTGGAATATGTGCCATGTTGTGTGAAGCTATTTCTTTGAGTATGGTGGCTTCTCTAGAGGAAGAGATAATGCAGGGGTGAAAGGTGGAGGTTATTGAGACATGTCTATAAACATCATGGAAAAAGTCAGGATGGTGTCATGTCCGGAGTCAGACAACCTATCTTTTCAATAGAAATTTTCATTGCTCTCAGGAAGGGGGCACACTATCACTTGGGTTCTTCTCAAGTCTGGAATGAGATCATTAACTCTTCATTTAATGTCTTTGATCGCTTACTAAGAAGAAAAGAATATCCTGGTTTGCTAATTTCATAGAATGTCCTCTTAAAATAATTTCTTCATGGGAATCTGTAATAGCATCTAAGACCCTATCATTAAGTTGAAGTTATAGAATCCTATTTGCATATTAGTATCAGATACTTGGGTTCATAGATACCTGTCCTACAACCAGAATTCCTGAAGTGGAAAACATTCTGAAGAAATATGCACAACTATGGGAAACCTTGACAAAGTAACTAATGAAAAAAATTAAATAAAATCACAAAGGAATTTGAAGATTGCATATTATATTTTATTTTAAAGTTATTTTACAGTATCTGATTAAAAATTTAAGCTGCAACTCGTTTCTCCTTGAAATAATCTGACATTTTTCTGACTACATACAGGCTCTGAAATTCTGTTAATAATGAATTCTTTGAATTTGCTATTTATCTGACTTTTTACTGCACTAGATTTTTCTTTGACTTATTTCCAAAGACATTCACTTCTTATTCTTGAAACCATGCTGGTACCCTTTGTTCCTTCAGATCAATATTGTGTTACAGGAGGTAGATGTGTGGAAGATAAATGCACTGTGTCAGCAGTGGAAATGACCTGCATTCAGATTTCAACACCTGTGATTGTTGGAGAACCCAGAGCGCCTGTGTCTTAATGTCCTTAAGGAGTGTGTGGAGAGAGGCTTTGCTGGGGTCCGGATGAGGGGTCCTGGTGCCTCTGAGCCTGCTTTCTTCCCTTTTGTTCCCTGACTTCCGAGAAGCTTCCTTCCTGTAATAACGCCTCTCCTCTCATTCTTCTTTTATTTTCTTTCTCTTTTATTCCTCTCCTTCCCTTCTTCATAGTTTCTCTTTTCTCCCAACCTCAATCATATTCTTTCTTCCTTTCTCCTCCAAGAAAAATAGTTCACCATGCTTTTTCTGAGTACACGGTGGTAGGTAGGAGAGGATGCAATAGAAAATAGAAAAAAAAAAAAAAAAGAGTTATAAAAGTATGTACCTTATGTTGTGAGACTAAAGGCAGAGTAAAGTTTTTCTATGGCAATTTTTATGGAATCAAATAAGAGATATTTTGCTACTTCTTTCTGAGCCTTAAAGCTGTTAATAATGATGGCTTACTCTTTGAGACCCTTGGAATAAGTAGCAAGGGTGAGATCCTACACAAATGAACAATCTTGTTGTACTATGTAGCAATTTTTAGTTCATGCTAATGTATTTTCTTCTTAGAAAAGTTCTAGTGAGTTCAATTCATTCAGTTCAGTTCAGTTGCTCAGTCGTGTCCAACTCTTTGCGACCCCATGAATTGCAGCACGCCAGGCCTCCCTGTCCATCACCAATTCCCAGAGTTCATTCAGACTCACGTCCATCGAGTCAGTGATGCCATCTAGCCATCTCATCCTCTGTCGTCCCCTTCTCCTCCTGCCCCCAAGACCTCCCAGCATCAGAGTCTTTTCCAATGAGTCAACTCTTCGCATGAGGTGGCCAAAGTACTGGAGTTTCAGCTTTAGCATCATTCCTTCCAAAGAACACCCAGGGCTGATCTCCTTCAGAATGGACTGGTTGGATCTGCTTGCAGTCCAAGGGACTCTCAAGAGTCTTCTCCAACACCACAGTTCAAAAGCATCAGTTCTTTGGCACTCAGCCTTCTTCACAGTCCAACACTCACATCCATACATGTCCACAGGAAAAACCGTAGCCTTGACTAGACAGACCTTAGTCGGCAAAGTAATGTCTCTGCTTTTGAATATGCTATCTAGGTTGGTCATAGCTTTTCTTCCAAGGAGTAAATGTCTTTTAATTTCATGGCTGCAGTCACCATCGGCAGTGATTTTGGAGCCCAAAAAAATAAAGTCTGGCACTGTTTCCCCATCTATTTGCCATGAAGTGACGGAACCGGATGCCATGATCTTCATTTTCTGAATGTTGAGCTTTAAGTCAACTTTTTCACTCTCCTCTTTTACTTTCATCAAGAGGCTTTTTAGTTCCTCTTCACTTTCTGCCATAAGGGTTGTGTCATCTGCATATCTGAGGTGATTTATATTTCTCCCAGCAATCTTGATTCCAGCTTGTGTTTCTTCCAGTCCAGCATTTCTCATGATGAATAAATCATACTATATGTGTTTTAGAAAATAAAGGTTGATTTTACACAAAGTTATTTATCCCTATCCCAAAATAAGTTTGTGCTTTCTTAATTGCATTCAAGATAACCATGACTGCTGGAGACAAATGTATTGTGGTGAAATTAGGGCTGGCCAAGTTCCCCTGGATCTCATCTTCCAGGACCTTGGAAAATTCTGTTTAAAACCTTCAGGCTAAATTATTACTGTTTCTTGAAACCAATTTCTTCGACAGACGTTGAGTTCTGCTTCCCCTCCCCCACTCCAGCATTTTAGTATGTTTTGTTCTTTTGAGCCCAACTGTCTTTGTCAGGTCATTTCTCTTTTCATACACAGAGATGCAAAAAACAGGGAAAACATGATATGAAAACAAGCACAAGCCCCTGGGAAATTAAAAATTGCATCTGAGCTAAATGAGTCTTAGAAGAGAAAGAAACAAAGGCAAAAATAAACAGAGTGAAAGCTGCGTACATGGATCTATGTTGAAAAAGTTACTCAAAGAATGTCTGTCTGCATGAGAACAAAACTGGATCAATAACTTAATCTTTAAAAAAGTGACTATAAATAAGAAATGTAAAGTTAGCATACAATATGCAAGTTGTTCAGAAAACATAATAAAAACACTTTAACTAACAAAATATTAATCAAAATTGTAGGAGGAAGAAAATAGTATTGGTAAATGTTGGTAATATTGATCTTATTAATAGATCCTACAGATAAAATTTGCACCATCAGCTGCTTACTTTGTAATTTTGAACTTTTGCTGATTCTTTTTGATAGATACAAAGTCATTTAAACACTGCTAACGTTTACTAAGTGTCTGTTGGGGTTACTTGTGTTCTGTGAGATGTGTGAGAAAGAACAAAGGAAACATGAAATATTATCTCTTTGTCATCATTCAAAGTACATCTAGGGAGGAAGCAAGCCAGATGTAAAGACAATATGTGATTATTAGCAAGTATGTTTTNCGTTTATTAAGTGTCTGTTGGGGTTACTTGTGTTCTGTGAGATGTGTGAGAAAGAACAAAGGAAACATGAAATATTGTCTCTTTGTCATCATTCAAAGTACATCTAGGGAGGAAGCAAGCCAGATGTAAAGACAATATGTGATTATTAGCAAGTATGTTTTAGAGAGTAAATGGAACCAAAACTGAGGTGCAAGGGTAATACTTTTAAGCTGGAATGATTAAGAAAAAAATTTGAATCAGGGTTTGAAAGATGGGTGCAATTCTAATACGCATTAAGGAGAAACAAAACCAAGTTATGTGGGGGATAAACATAAAAATGATTAAAATGTATCTTTAACAGAAAAATGGAATAGGTGTCAAGGAAATAATAGAAGGTAAAAAAGGAAGTGTTGGGTGAGGAAGGAGATAATTTGAATGACAATAAAGATCTTTTGGCTTATATCCTGTTCTTCCTTATGGTTGAAGCTCTGTGCTCATAAAGACAGTAAAGGTAATTGGAAAGTGTCTGTTACTGGTTTTCATGCTTAAATCTTAAAAAAAATACATTAATTCTTTGACAGTTCTACTGGCTTCACATTTTGAGGTTACTCTCTCTGTCTAGAGATAACAGTTGTCCCTCCGTATCCAAGCCTCTCCCCGACCCCTTGAATACCAAAATCTGTGGGTGCTCAGATCCCTAATAGTAGGTACTCTGTATCCACATTTATGCGGAACCTGTAGACACTGAGGGTTGAGTGCACTTTGACCATCAATGAATTTAATTCAATTTGTTTATGTGAGAAAGGCATCTGCGAGACAACTAAATGAAGTTAAATGGTAAAACCTGTGAAACTGAAGTAAGAGTTGGAGGAAAGCTAGCTGGCAAAAATAAGGTTCGAACAGGAAAACGTCATCTTTTGCAATGTATTCCTAGACTTTGGCCCAATGGACAGTTTTACTGACTAGAAATAGAGCCTCATTCACCTACTTAATGGTACCGCAACTCAATTATCAGACACCAGCACTACCTACTTTAATATATTAGGCTTACCTTTATTTATTTTAACACACATTAAATGACAAATGTGTTGTCATATGCCATGCTAAGTTATGGAAATACTAAATTCAATCAGAGATATTGTTGTTGTTCAGTCAATAAGTCGTGTCTGACTCTTTGAGACCCCATGAACTGCAGTACACAGGCTTCCCTGTCCTTCACCAATTCCCAGAGTTTGCTCAAACTCATGTCCATTGAGTAGGTGATGTCATCCAACCGTCACATCCTCTGTCACCCCCTTCTCCGGCCTTCAATCTTTCCCAGCATCAGGGTCTTTTCCAATGAATCAGCTCTATACATCAGGTGGCTAAAGTAAGAAATAGTTATTATTGAGGAGAAATTTATAGTTCAGTGAAGGATAAACACAAAGTTACAATACAAGGTTCTGAGTTTAAAATAGGGGTCCACTCATGGTATACACAGAGAAAATCATTGTTAATTCTGTTGGCAGCAAGAAAAGGGAGGCATCAGAGAAAGCTATTTAGGATGGGCCTTGAAAGAGTTTTTCAAATGGAAAGAAAGGAAGGCAACATCTGTAGAGCTGACTATAATAGCATGAGGGAAAGGAATGGAGAAACTCAATTGTGGTAGAGTTGGGTAAACGTGAAACTGGGTATACGTGAGGCTTGGTATACATAGGCGAGACTTAAGAGACTGGGAATAAGACAGAAAAGGGAAGGATGGGGAAGATTGTGGAAGGATTTATAAATCACCAATATTCAGGAATTTAAAATTATCTTTTCAAGAACTAGAATTCAACGAAGAGTTGTGGATGGGAAGATGATGTGTACAGGTCTGTGCCTCCAGTAGTCCTGGAAACAGCGTCAAAAATTAAATGAGAGAATCTTAGCTAGGGAAATAGAGTGAAAATTAAAGAAACATGATAAGATGAATATATAACTAAATTTAGAACTGAGAATATTTGGTGATGCAAATGGGCAAGTGGAGTATTACTATTGTACACTCTGATGAATATTATTAAGTGTGAAATACAGGAGAACATCATTTTGAGAAAAATTTGAGTTTAATTTTGACTGTGAGAAATTCACATTTTCTACATTCAGGTGGAAATGATCCTTTTGTATTTGGATAAGGAAATGAGCAGAGAAATTGACTAAAAGTTTAAATTTAGGGATTATAAGAATAAAGAGTATTGTTAAAAACCTTTGTATTTGATGATATCACACTAAAATGTCAATGAAGCAACAAGAAAATAAGGCATGGGCAAAATACTCAAAAGCAACATTTTTTGGCCAAACTGTCAGAAAATTTTCCCAAATTTTAAGCTTCATGGTATCGCATATTGAAAATTTAAGAAGAAAACTGTTTAAAAGCAAGGGGTTGGAGTCTTTGTAAACAACCGGAGTCTTAGTTTGGAACTCCCTGAAAGACAGAAGCCTAGGAGTGTAGTGATTCAGATAAAAGTGAACTGAACATTTTAAAATCTGAAAATCTGCTTTGAATCAGCTGGCCAGTCCCAGATGGAAATTAGGCAACATACCTCTGCTCTAACTGCCCAGTAGTAGATAGAGGAGACCTTACTTGGAAGACGATACCATCATCTCTACCCTCTGCAAAATATTCTACTAAATACCACACATTAAAAAAAAAAAATGCTGTGCTCATCAAAAAAAAAAAAAAAAAAAAAAAAAAAAAAAACAAAAAAAAAAA